>CAUDMG010002687.1:182500-357500 GCA_958450375.1 Homarus gammarus
TCACTCCCTATAGCACCTCCACCTCCCTATAGCACCTCCCTCCCTATAGCACCTCCACCTCCCTATAGGCACTTCCACATCACTATAGCACCTCCACCTCCCTATAGCACCTCCACCTCTCTATAGCACCTCCTCCCTATAGCACCTCCACCTCCCTATAGCACCTCCCTCCCTATATAACCTCCACCTCCCTATAGCACCTCCCTCCCTATAGCACCTCCACCTCCCTATAGCACCTCCACTTCCCTATAGCACCTCCACCTCCCTATAGCACCTCCCTCCCTATAGCACCTCCACCTCTCTATAGCATCTCCCTCCCTATAGCACCTCCCTCCCTATAGCACCTCCACCTCCCTATAGCACCTCCCTCTTTATAGCACCTCCCTCCCTATAGCACCTCCCTCCCTATAGCACCTCCACCTCCCTATAGCACCTCCCTCCCTATAGCACCTCCACCTCCCTATAGCACCTCCCTGCCTATAGCACCTCCACCTCCCTATAGCACCTCCCTCCCTATAGCACCTCCACCTCCCTATTTCACCTCCACCTCCCTATTGCACCTCCACCTCCCTATAGCACCTCCCTCCCTATAGCACCTCCACCTCCCTATAGCACCTCAACCTCCCTATAGCACCTCCACCTCCCTATAGCACCTCCACCTCCCTATAGCACCTCCCTATAGCACCACCTACCTTAAGCACCTCCCTCCCTATAGCACCTCCCTCCCTATAGCACCTCCCTCCCTTTTGCACCTCCACCTGCCTATAACACCTCCATCTCCCTATTGCACCACTACCTCCCTATAGCACCTCCCTCCCTATAGCACCTCCACCTCCCTATAGCATCTCTACCTCCCTATAGCACCTCCCTCCCTATAACACCTCCACCTCCCTATAACACCTCTACCTCCCTATAGCACCTCTACCTCCCTATTGCACCTCCACCTCCCTATTGCACCTCCACCTCCCTATAGCACCTCCATCCATATAGCACCTCCACCTCCCTATAGCACCTCCACTTCCCTATAGCACCTCCCTCCCTATAGCACCTCCACCTCCCTATAGCACCTCTACCTCCCTATAGCACCTCCCTCCCTATAGCACCTCCACCTCCCTATAGCACCTCCACCTCCCTATAGCACCTCTACCTCCCTTGCACCTCCACCTCCCTATAGCACCTCCCTCCCTATAGCACCTCCACCTCCCTATTTCACCTCCACCTCCCTATTGCACCTCCACCTCCCTATAGCACCTCTCTCCCTATTGCAACTCCACCTCCCTATAGCACCTCCACCTCCCTATAGCACCTCCACCTCCCTATAGCACCTCCCTCCCTATAGCACCACCTACCTATAGCACCTCCCTCCCTATAGCACCTCCCTCCCTATAGCACCTCCCTCCCTTTTGCACCTCCACCTACCTATAGCATCTCCACCTCCCTGGAGCACCTCCACCTCCCTATAGCACCTCCCGACCCTATAGTGCCTCCACCTCCGTATAGCACCTCCCTCCCTATAGCACCTCCACCTCCCTATTTCACCTCCACCTCCCTATTGCACCTCCACCTCCCTATAGCACCTCCCTGCCTATAGCACCTCCACCTCCCTATAGCACCTCCACTTCCCTATAGCACCTCCCTCCCTATAGCACCTCCCTCCCTATAGCACCTCCCTCCCTATACCACCTCCACCAACCTATAGCACCTCCCTCCCTATAGGACCTCCCTCCCTATACCACCTCCACCTACCTCTACCACCTCCATTATAGCACCTCCCTCCCTACAGCACCTCACTCCCTATAGCACCTCCACCTCCCTATAGCACCTCCCTCCCTATAGCACCTCCACCTCCCTATAGCACCTCCACATCCCTATAGCACCTCCACCTCCCTATAGCACCTCCACCTCTCTATAGCACCTCCCTCCCTATAGCACCTCCACCTCCCTATAGCACCTCCCTCCCTATAGCACCTCCACCTCCCTATAGCACCTCCCTCCCTATAGCACCTCCACCTCCCTATAGCACCTCCACCTCCCTATAGCACCTCCACCTCCCTATAGCACCTCCCTCCCTATAGCACCTCCACCTCCCTATAGCACCTCCCTCCCTATAGCACCTCCCTCCCTATAGCACCTCCACCTCCCTATAGCACCTCCCTCTTTATAGCACCTCCCTCCCTATAGCACCTCCCTCCCTATAGCACCTCCACCTCCCTATAGCACCTCCCTCCCTATAGCACCTCCACCTCCCTATAGCACCTCCATCCCTATAGCACCTCCACCTCCCTATAGCACCTCCCTCCCTATAGCACCTCCACCTCCCTATAGCACCTCCCTCCCTATAGCACCTCCACCTCCCTATTGCACCTCCACCTCCCTATTGCACCTCCACCTCCCTATAGCACCTCCCTCCCTATAGCACCTCCACCTCCCTACAGCACCTAAATCTCCCTATAGCACCTCCACCTCCCTATAGCACCTCCACCTCCCTATAGCACCTCCCTACCTATAGCACCTCCCTCCCTATAGCACCTCCCTCCCTATAGCACCTCCCTCCCTTTTGCACCTCCACTTGCCTATAACACCTCCATCTCCCTATTGCACCACTACCTCCCTATAGCACCACCCTCCCTATAGCACCTCCACCTCCCTATAGCATCTCTACCTCCCTATAGCACCTCCCTCCCTATAGCACCTCCACCTCCCTATAGCACCTCTACCTCCCTATAGCACCTCTACCTCCCTATTGCACCTCCACCTCCCTATTGCACCTCCACCTCCCTATTGCACCTCCATCCGTATAACACCTCCATCTCCCTATAGCACCTCCATCCCTATAGCACCTCCACCTCCCTATAGCACCTCCACTCCCTATAGCACCTCCCTCCCTATAGCACCTCCACCTCCCTATAGCACCTCTACCTCCCTATAGCACCTCCCTCCCTATAGCACCTCCACCTCCCTATAGCACCTCCACCTCCCTATAGCACCTCTACCTCCCTTGCACCTCCACCTCCCTCTAGCACCTCCATCCGTATAACACCTCCATCTCCCTATAGCACCTCCATCCCTATTGCACCTCCACCTCCCTATAGCACCTCTCTCCCTATTGCAACTCCACCTCCTTATAGCACCTCCACCTCCCTATAGCACCTCCACCTCCCTATAGCACCTCCCTCCCTATAGCACCACCTACCTATAGCACCTCCCTCCCTATAGCACCTCCCTCCCTATAGCACCTCCCTCCCTTTTGCACCTCCACCTACCTATAGCACCTCCACCTCCCTAGAGCACCTCTACCTCCCTATAGCACCTCCCGACCCTATAGCACCTCCACCTCCCTATAGCACCTCCCTCCCTATAGCACCTCCCTCCCTATAACACCTCCCTCCCTATTGCACCTCCACCTCCCTATAGCACCTCCACCTCTATAGCACCTCCCTCCCTATAGCACCTCCCTCCCTATAGCACCTCCATCCCTATAGCACCTCCACCTCCCTATAGCACTACCACCTCCATATAGCACCTCCCTCCCTATAGCACCACCTACCTATAGCACCTCCCTCCCTATAGCACCTCCCTCCCTATAGCACCTCCCTCCCTATTGCACCTCCACCTACCTATAGCACCTCCACCTCCCTATAGCACCTCTACCTCCCTATAGCACCTCCCTCCCTATAGCACCTCCACCTCCCTATAGCACCTCCCTCCCTATAGCACCTCCCTCCCTATAGCACCTCCACCTCCCTATAGCACCTCCACCTCCCTATAGCACCTCCACCTCCCTATAGCACCTCCCTATAGCACCACCTACCATAAGCACCTCCCTCCCTATAGCACCTCCCTCCCTATAACACCTCCACCTCCCTATACGACCTCCCTCCCTATAGCACCTCTCTCCCTAGAGCACCTCCCTCCCTATAGCACCTCCACCTCCCTATAGCACCTCCACCTCCCTATGGCACCTCCACCTCCCTACAGCACCTTCACCTCCCTATAGCAACTCCCTCCCTATAGCACCTCCACCTCCCTATAGCACCTCCACCTCCCTATAGCACCTCCCTCCCTATAGCACCTCCCTCCCTATACCACCTCCACCTACCTATAGCACCTCCCTCCTTATAGCACCTCTCTCCCTATTGCAACTCCACCTCCTTATAGCACCTCCACCTACCTATAGCACCTCCACCTCCCTATAGCACCTCCCTCCCTATAGCACCACCTACCTATAGCACCTCCCTCCCTATAGCACCTCCCTCCCTATAGCACCTCCCTCCCTTTTGCACCTCCACCTACCTATAGCACCTCCACCTCCCTAGAGCACCTCTACCTCCCTATAGCACCTCCCGACCCTATAGCGCCTCCACCTCCCTATAGCACCTCCCTCCCTATAGCACCTCCCTCCCTATAACACCTCCCTCCCTATTGCACCTCCACCTCCCTATAGAACCTCCACCTCTATAGCACCTCCCTCCCTATAGCACCTCCCTCCCTATAGCACCTCCATCCCTATAGCACCTCTACCTCCCTATAGCACCACCACCTCCCTATAGCACCTCCCTCCCTATAGCACCAACTACCTATAGCACCTCCCTCCCTATAGCACCTCCCTCCCTATAGCACCTCCCTCCCTTTTGCAACTCCACCTACCTATAGCACCTCCACCTCCCTATAGCACCTCTACCTCCCTATAGCACCTCCCGACCCTATAGCACCTCCACCTCCCTATAGCACCTCCCTCCCTATAGCACCTCCACCTCCCTATAGCACCTCCACCTCCCTATAGCACCTCCACCTCCCTATAGCACCTCCCTATAGCACCACCTACCTTAAGCACCTCCCTCCCTATAGCACCTCCCTCCCTATAGCACCTCCACCTCCCTATACGACCTCCCTCCCTATAGCACCTCTCTCCCTAGAGCACCTCCCTCCCTATAGCACCTCCACCTCCCTATAGCACCTCCACCTCCCTATGGCACCTCCACCTCCCTACAGCACCTTCACCTCCCTATAGCAACTCCCTCCCTATAGCACCTCCACCTCCCTATAGCACCTCCACCTCCCTATAGCACCTCCCTCCCTACAGCACCTCACTCCCTATAGCACCCCCACCTCCGTATAGCACCTCCCTCCCCATAGCACCTCCACCTCCCTATAGCACTTCCACATCACTATAGCACCTCCACCTCCCTATAGCACCTCCACCTCTCTATAGCACCTCCTCCCTGTAGCACCTCCACCTCTTTATAGCACCTCCCTCCCTATATCACCTCCACCTCCCTATAGCACCTCCCTCCCTCTAGCACCTCCACCTCCCTATAGCACCTCCACTTCCCTATAGCACCTCCCTCCCTATAGCACCTCCACCTCTATAGCATCTCCCTCCCGATAGCACCTCCCTCCCTATAGCACCTCCACCTCCCTATAGCACCTCCCTCTTTATAGCACCTCCCTCCCTATAGCACCTCCCTCCCTATAGCACCTCCACCTCCCTATAGCACCTCCCTCCCTATAGCACCTCCACCTCCCTATAGCACCTCCATCCCTATAGCACCTCCACCTACCTATAGCACCTCCACCTCCCTATAGCACCTCCCTCCCTATAGCACCACCTACCTATAGCACCTCCCTCCCTATAGCACCTCCACCTCCCTATAGCACCTCCCTCCCTATAGCACCTCCACCTCCCTATAGCACCTCTACCTCCCTATAGCACCTCCCTCCCTATAGCACCTCCACCTCCCTATAGCACCTCTACCTCCCTATAGCACCTCTACCTCCCTATTGCACCTCCACCTCCCTATTGCACCTCCACCTCCCTATAGCACCTCCACCTCCCTATAGCACCTCTACCTCCCTATTTCACCTCCACCTTCCTATTGCACCTCCACCTCCCTATAGCACCTCCCTCCCTATAGCACCTACACCTCCCTATAGCACCTCCACCTCCCTATAGCACCTCCACCTTCCTATAGCACCACGTACCTTAAGCACCTCCATCCCTATAGCACCTCCCTCCCTATAGCACCTCCCTCCCTTTTGCACCTCCACCTACCTATAACACCTCCATCTCCCTATTGCACCACTACCTCCCTATAGCATCTCCCTCCCTATATCACCTCCACCTCCCTATAGCATCTCTACCTCCCTATTGCACCTCCCTCCCTATAGCACCTCCACCTCCCTATAGCACCTCTACCTCCCTATAGCACCTCTACCTCCCTATTGCACCTCCACCTCCCTATTTCACCTCCACCTCCCGATAGCACCTCCACCTCTATAGCACCTCCCTCCTTGTAGCACCTCCCTGCACCTCCCTCCCTATAGCACCACCCCTCCCTAAAGCACCTCCCTCCCTATAGCACCATTGCCCTATAACACCTCCCACCCTATAGCACCTCCACCTCCCTATAGCACCTCCACCTCCCTATAGCACCTCCCTCCCTATAGCACCTCCCTCCCAATAGCACCTCCACCTCCCTATAGCACCTCCCTCCCTATAGCACCTCCACTTCCCTATAGCACCTCCACCTCCATATAGCACCTCCATCTCCCTATACGACCTCCCTCCCTATAGCACCTCTCTCCCTAGAGCACCTCCCTCCCTATAGCACCTCCACCTCCCTATAGCACCTCCCTCCCTATAGCATCTCCACCTCCCTATAGCACCTCCACTTCCCTATAGCACCTCCACCTCCCTATAGCACCTCCCTCCCTATAGCACCTCCACCTCTCTATAGCATCTCCCTCCCTATAGCACCTCCCTCCCTATAGCACCTCCACCTCCCTATAGCACCTCCCTCTCTATAGCACCTCCCTCCCTATAGCACCTCCCTCCCTATAGCACCTCCACCTCCCTATAGCACCTCCCTCCCTATAGCACCTCCACCTCCCTATAGCACCTCCATCCCTATAGCACCTCCACCTCCCTATAGCACCTCCACCTCCCTATAGCACCTCCCTCCCTATAGCACCACCTACCTATAGCACCTCCCTCCCTATAGCACCTCCACCTCCCTATTTCACCTCCACCTCCCTATTGCACCTCCACCTCCCTATAGCACCTCCCTCCCTATAGCACCTCCACCTCCCTATAGCACCTCCACCTCCCTATAGCACCTCCCTATAGCACCACCTACCTTAAGCACCTCCCTCCCTATAGCACCTCCCTCCCTATAGCACCTCCCTCCCTTTTGCACCTCCACCTACCTATAACACCTCCATCTCCCTATAGCACCTCTACCTCCCTATAGCACCTCCCTCCCTATAGCACCTCCACCTCCCTATAGCATCTCTACCTCCCTATAGCACCTCCCTCCCTATAGCACCTGCACGTCCCTATAGCACCTCTACCTCCCTATAGCACCTCTACCTCCCTATTGCACCTCTACCTCCCTATTCCACCTCCATCTCCCTATAGCACCTCCATCCGTATAGCACCTCCATCTCCCTATAGCACCTCCATCCCTATAGCACCTCCACCACCCTATAGCACCTCCACTTCCCTATAGCACCTCCCTCCCTATAGCACCTCCACCTCCCTATAGCACCTCTACCTCTCTATAGCACCTCCCTCCCTATAGCACCTCCACCTCCCTATAGCACCTCCACCTCCCTATAGCACCTCTACCTCCCTATTCCACCTCCATCTCCCTATAGCACCTCCCTCCCTATAGCACCTCCATCTCCCTATAGCACCTCCATCCCTATAGCACCTCCACCTCCCTATAGCACCTCCACTTCCCTATAGCACCTCCCTCCCTATAGCACCTCCACCTCCCTATAGCACCTCTACCTCTCTATAGCACCTCCATCCCTATAGCACCTCCACCTCCCTATAGCACCTCCACCTCCCTATAGCACCTCCCTCCCTATAGCACCACCTCCCTATAGCACCTCCCTCCCTATAGCACCTCCACCTCCCTATTTCACCTCCACCTCCCTATTGCACCTCCACCTCCCTATAGCACCTCCCTCCCTATAGCACCTCCACCTCCCTATAGCACCTCCACCTCCCTATAGCACCTCCCTATAGCACCACCTACCTGAAGCACCTCCCTCCCTATAGCACCTCCCTCCCTATAGCACCTCCCTCCCTTTTGCACCTCCACCTACCTATAACACCTCCATCTCCCTATTGCACCACTACCTCCCTATAGCACCTCCCTCCCTATAGCACCTCCACCTCCCTATAGCACCTCTACCTCCCTATAGCACCTCCCTCCCTATAGCACCTCCACCTCCCTATAGCACCTCTACCTCCCTATAGCACCTCTACCTCCCTATTGCACCTCCACCTCCCTATTGCACCTCCACCTCCCTATAGCACCTCCATCCCTATAGCACCTCCATCTCCCTATAGCACCTCCATCCCTATAGCACCTCCACCTCCCTATAGCACCTCCACTTCCCTATAGCACCTCCCTCCCTATAGCACCTCCACCTCCCTATAGCACCTCTACCTCCCTATAGCACCTCCCTCCCTATAGCACCTCCACCTCCCTATAGCACCTCCACCTCCCTATAGCACCTCTACCTCCCTTGCACCTCCACCTCCCTATAGCACCTCCCTCCCTATAGCACCTCCACCTCCCTATTTCACCTCCACCTCCCTATTGCACCTCCACCTCCCTATAGCACCTCTCTCCCTATTGCAACTCCACCTCCCTATAGCACCTCCACCGCCCTATAGCACCTCCACCTCCCTATAGCACCTCCCTCCCTATAGCACCTCCCTCCCTATAGCACCTCCCTCCCTATAGCACCTCCCTCCCTTTTGCACCTCCACCTACCTATAGCACCTCCACCTCCCTATAGCACCTCTACCTCCCTATAGCACCTCCCTCCCTATAGCACCTCCACCTCCCTATAGCACCTCCCTCCCTATAGCACCTCCACCTCCCTATAGCACCTCCACCTCCCTATAGCACCTCCCTCCCTATAGCACCTCCCTCCCTATAGCACCTCCCTCCCTATAGCACCTCCACCTCCCTATAGCACCTCCCTCCCTATAGCACCTCCCTCCCTATAGCACCTCCCTCCCTATAGCACCTCCCTCCCTATAGCACCTCCACCTCCCTATAGCACCTCCCTCCCTATAGCACCTCCCTCCCTATAGCACCTCCACCTCCCTATATCACCTCCACCTACCTCTACCACCTCCACTATAGCCCCTCCCTCCCTACAGCACCTCACTCCCTATAGCACCCTCACCTCCCTATAGCACCTCCCTCCCTATAGCACCTCCACCTCCCTATAGCACTTCCACATCACTATAGCACCTCCACCTCCCTATAGCACCTCCACCTCTCTATAGCACCTCCTCCATATAGCACCTCCACCTCCCTATAGCACCTCCCTCCCTATAGCACCTCCACCTCCCTATATCACCTCCCCCCCTATAGCACCTCCACCTCCCTATAGCACCTCCACTTCCCTATAGCACCTCCACCTCCCTATAGCACCTCCCTCCCTATAGCACCTCACCTCCCTATAGCACCTCCCTCCCTATAGCACCTCCCTCCCTATAGCACCTCCACCTCCCTATAGCACCTCCCTCCCTATAGCACCTCCCTCCCTATAGCACCTCCCTCCCTATAGCACCTCCTCCTCCCTATAGCACCTCCCTCCCTATAGCACCTCCACCTCCCTATAGCACCTCCATCCCTATAGCACCTCCACCTCCCTATAGCACCTCCCTCCCTATAGCACCTCCACCTCCCTATAGCACCTCCCTCCCTATAGCACCTCCACCTCCCTATTGCACCTCCACCTCCCTATTGCACCTCCACCTCCCTATAGCACCTCCCTCCCTATAGCACCTCCACCTCCCTATAGCACCTCCACCTCCCTATAGCACCTCCCTATAGCACCACCTACCTTAAGCACCTCCCTCCCTATAGCACCTCCCTCCCTATAGCACCTCCCTCCCTATTGCACCTCCACCTCCCTATAGCACCTCCATCTCCCTATTGCACCACTACCTCCCTATAGCACCTCCCTCCCTATAGCACCTCCACCTCCCTATAGCACCTCTACCTCCCTATAGCACCTCCCTCCCTATAGCACCTCCACCTCCCTATAGCACCTCCATCCGTATAGCACCTCCATCTCCCTATAGCACCTCCATCCCTATAGCACCTCCACCTCCCTATAGCACCTCCACTTCCCTATAGCACCTCCCTCCCTATAGCACCTCCACCTACCTATACCACCTCTACCTCTCTATAGCACCTCCCTCCCTATAGCACCTCCACCTCCCTATAGCACCTCCACCTCCCTATAGCACCTCTACCTCCCTTGCACCTCCACCTCCCTATAGCACCTCCCTCCCTATAGCACCTCCACCTCCCTATTTCACCTCCACCTCCCTATTGCACCTCCACCTCCCTATAGCACCTCTCTCCCTATTGCAACTCCACCTCCCTATAGCACCTCCACCTCCCTATAGCACCTCCACCTCCCTATAGCACCTCCCTCCCTATAGCACCACCTACCTATAGCACCTCCCTCCCTATAGCACCTCCCTCCCTATAGCACCTCCCTCCCTTTTGCACCTCCACCTACCTATAGCACCTCCACCTCCCTAGAGCACCTCTACCTCCCTATAGCACCTCCCGACCCTATAGCACCTCCACCTCCCTATAGCACCTCCCTCCCTATAGCACCTCCCTCCCTATAACACCTCCCTCCCTATTGCACCTCCACCTCCCTATAGCACCTCCACCTCTATAGCACCTCCCTCCCTATAGCACCTCCCTCCCTATAGCACCTCCATCCCTATAGCACCTCCACCTCCCTATAGCACCTCCACCTCCCTATAGCACCTCCCTCCCTATAGCACCTCCCTCCCAATAGCACCTCCACCTCCCTATAGCACCTCCACCTCCCTACAGCACCTCCACCTCTCTATATCACCTCCCTCCCTATAGCACCTCCCTCCCTATAGCACCTCCACCTCCTTATAGCACCTCCACCTCCTTATAGCACCTCCACCTCCCTATAGCACCTCCACCTCCCTATAGCACCTCCACCTCCCTATAGCACCTCCTCCTCCCTATTGCACCTCCACCTACCTATAGCACCTCCCTCTGTATAGCACCTCCACCTCCCTATAGCACCTCCACCTCCCTATTGCACCTCCACCTCCCTATAGTACCTCCCTCTCTGTAGCACCTCCACCTCCCTATAGCACCTCCACCTCCCTATAGCACCTCCCTCCCTATAGCACCTCCCTCCCTATAGCACCTCCCTCCCTATTGCACCTCCACCTCCCTATAGCACCTCCACCTCCCTATAGCACCTCCCTATAGCACCACCTACCTATAGCACCTCCCTCCCTATAGCACCTCCACCTCTATAGCACCTCCCTCCCTATAGCACCTTCCTCCCTATAGCACCTCCACCTCCCTAAAGCACCTCCCTCCCTATAGCACCTCCCTCCCTATAGCACTTCCCTCCCTATAGCACCCCACCTCCCTATAGTACCTCCCTCCCTACAGCACCGCCCTCCCTATAGCACCTCCGTCCCCATAGCACATCCACCTCCCTATAGCACCTCCATCCCTATAGCACCTCCACCTCCCTATAGCACCTGCACCTCCCTATAGCACCTCCCTCCCTATAGCACCTCCACCTCCCTATAGCACCTCTACCTCCCTATAGCACCTCCCTCCCTATAGCACCTCCACCTCCCTATAGCACCTCTACCTCCCTATAGCACCTCTACCTCTCTATTGCACCTCCACCTACCTATAGCACCTCCCTCCATATAGCACCTCCTCCATCCCTATTTCACCTCCACCTCCCTATTTCACCTCCACCTCCCTATTGCACCTCCACCTCCTTATAGCACCTCCCTCCCTATAGCATCTCCACCTCCCTATAGCACCTCCACCTCCCTATAACACTTCCACCTCCCTATAGCACCTCCACCTACTTATAGCACCTCCACCTCCCTATAGCACCTCTACCTCCCTTTTGCACCTCTACCTCCCTATAGCACCTCCCCACCCTATAGCACCTCCACCTCCCTATAGCACCTCCCTCCCTACAGCACCTCCCTCCCTATAGCACCTCAACCTCCCTATAGCACCTCCCTCCCTATAGCACCTCCACCTCCCTATAGCACCTCCATCTCCCTATAGCACCTCCACCTCCCTATAACACCTCCACCTCCCTATAGCACCTCCTCCTCCCTATAGCACCTCCCTCCCTATAGCACCACCTCCCTATAGCACCTCCCTCCCTATAGCACCTCCCTCCCTATAGCACCTCCACCTCCCTATAGCACCTCCACCTCCCTATAGCACCTCCACCTCCCTATAGCACCTCCACCTCCCTATAGCACCTCCACCTCCCTATAGCACTTCCCTCCCTATAGCACCTCCACTTCCCTATAGCACCTCCCTCCCTATAGCACCTCCACCTACCTATAGTACGTCTACCTCCCTATAGCACCTCCCTCCCTATAGCACCTCCACCTCCCTATAGCACCTCCACCTCCCTATAGCACCTCCCTCCCTATAGCATCCCCCTCCCTATAACACCTCCACCTCCCTATAGCACCTCCACCTACCTCTACCACCTCCACCTACCTCTACCACTTCCACCTACCTCTACCACCTCCACCTACCACCTCCACCTACCTCTACCACCTCCACCTACCTATAGCACCTCCCTCCCTATACCAGCTCCACCTACCTATAGCACTTCCACCTACCTATAGCACCTCCACCTACCTATACCACCTCTCCCATCCCTAGAGCATTCCACCTCTCCTCTACCTCTATAGTGCTTCCTCCTCCTCCTCCCTATAGCGACTCTCCTCCCTCCCCCCTCCCTATAGCGGCTGATTCTCCCCCTATGAGTGAATAAGCAGACCTCCATGGTGTCACTCTCTCACCTCAAATAGACGTCTTGGCCTCGTTACTCAGTGAGTGGTGGAGCTTGATTTGATTTTGCCGCTTACAGCGGCTACTTTATTGTGCACCCCACACTCATCCTGTCAGCGGTAGCGCAAAAGGATTACAGAGTAGAATTTACAACGGGTCATAATAATTAACCCCCGTTGTCAGGATATTATGGCACTGAATGTTACACAGTATTTCATTTACATTATTTGTTTAGTTCTATACATAAAGGGTAACTTATTCACAAATGCGTGAGTACAGGCGTGTGAGGCAGTATGTCTGGCCTCACACTTTGTTACTCACATTTACGTGAGAAGTATTCAAGCACATTGCGTATTTGGTTCTGTACATGAGAATTGATATAGTTACTAAGTGCAAAAAAGTGGATACAATCTTAATATGTCGGCTATCTTGCCATTACAGTAGAGATGAAGTGTAGTGCCTTTTCACACACAGTGTGCTTGGACCTGTCCCTAAAAAGTTCTATCTTCACACAGTCGAGGACGTAGTGTTCAAGTGTGTGGCTATATGTATGGACACACACTTTACATTTAGTTTTGTTTACATCTGCTTGAGGAACATACTGCCAAAGGTACTTATATCCTAACCTTAGTCTAGCGGTTACAACATCTTGTAATCTAGTGATCTTGTTACTTGCTCCATATACATGTTTCACTTGATACATCTCATCATGGTAACCTATGGATCGACTAGTGCCTGTTTGCACTTGTCTACGTGCGTCAAACTCATCAATAAGTTCTTTCCTAATTACAGTTTTAAGGGTTCTTTTTGACAGACCCAAATTGTATTCAACGGTGTCTTTGTTAGACGCGAGTTTGGCGAGGGCATCAACTCTGTCATGTTTTATGAGGCCTATGTGAGAGGGGATCCACAACAGTTTGACCCTGACACCCCGGTCAACAAGGCACGCATATTTGTGTCTGGTTTCAGAGACAAGAGCGTGACAACCTGAGTCGAGGGTGCTAAGGGCAAGTAGTGAGGATAGAGAGTCAGTGATGATGAGACTGTCAGTAACAGTGGTTTCAGTGAATTTAATAGCTGTGAGTATGGCAACTAATTCAATTTGTAGAGTGGATGCCCAGTTGTTAATTCTAACTCCTTTCTCAATTATATTACCGTCAGGTTGAGTCACAACAATAGCACTTCCAGCCCTCCCACAGGCGGTGTTAAGAGATCCATCAGTGTAGATGGTCTGTGTGATATTATCATCAGTCTGTAGAGTGTGTATGTGTTCAAGAGCTCTCAATTTGGCAGTGTGTTGGAGATAAATGCTTTGTATAATTAATTTTTTAGGCGGATACGTCGGTATTGTGATATCGAAGGGAACTGTCCGCCAGGGTGGCAGGAAGCGCTGTTGTGTCTCAACTTTGTACAGGTGGTCTATGTTTGTCTTTGGTACCCCCAAAATGTTCTACACTACTGAGGGTAAACACAAACACTTGTTATCTTGAAAATAGGTTCTTATTCTCGTACGGGAGATACACAGGGAAAACAATAGACAGAACACTTCCACACCCTAAGGACTGGTGGTCTTCACTCTGTATCACTCTGCGCTGGCCTGTACAGATGCCAGCATTCACAAGCTGAATACATAAAATGTAAATATGGTAATTCACATACATAACATGGTGCATAATAAATGGAAATATTACATAGAATTAATACATGTTCTGTAATACTTTACTATACATAATTAATAGAGTAATATAAGAATAATTGGACACACCTGAAACAACGGGGTAGCGTCACACTATGCCACTATGACGCTGTAACCGGTGACGACAACCGCTACTACAAAGAATATCAATCCCTGACTCGATCTCAACAGCTTATATACATGAGACTGCGCCTAGGTCACAGGTACCTATGGGAGTACATTGGCAACCCTGAGCCTCACCGCACTGTTTGCAAACTTTGTGGCCAACCCGACTCTCACACCCTCTCTCACTACATCCTCACTTGCCCTAAGACCTCCTCCTATAGGTCCCCAGCCGTTACCAACACCTCTTCCCTCCCAGACCAGATATCCCTCCTCCTAGTCACAGGCCTGGCATTTGACATTATTAGGGACCTGCCACTCTTTGCCATAAACAGATAAAATGTACCGGGAACTTTCCCCCCACACACTCATCATTCTCTCACTTTATGTAACTTGACAGAACCTATGACCCTTCAGGCTTTTACGCCCTTAATGTACGAGTCATAAAGGCAAGTATGAACTTTTCATACTTCCCTGTTGGGCGCTGTAAACGCTTCTGCGCTTCACCTTGCACAGGATGTAAGGGGGTGCCCAATAAACTAGCCCCTCGGGGGCAAATCTGAAATCTGAATATAAGAATACATAGCTCAAGGTACTGCTTCGTGTCCATATTATACAGGTGGTCTAGTCCAAACATCTTCATATGTGTAGCTGTAGTTTGGATCCATTTAGACTCAGTAGTCCCATAGTTCATACATTCTAGCAATTTTAAGGAAACAATGTTTTCAGGATCACCACACAGAAGCCTCAGGGCTATCATGAGGTTGACTTCAATTATTCTATCTTTAACACTGCGTGTACCTAGTTCTTTCCTCATATTAAGTACTTTAGTGCTCATGGGACATTCTAGGATAATTCTGAGGTTTTTTTTTTGCATTTTCTCGAGCTTGTCAACGCCTTTCCCGTCACGAATGACCAGGGCTGGTGCGTGGTAATCTATCAGAGATCTTATATAGCCTAGGTACATTGTTTTAACAATTCTAATATTAGCACCATAGTGCGGGCTGTACCCCGCCACACTTCTAAGAGGTCTCAGTCTGTCAGTACATTGGCGGGTTAGCTGTTGTTTGGCAGGTAGGGTACAAGGGACGGAAACACCAAGATATTTAAAAGAAGAAACATAGTCAATAGTGTTGTTACCTATCTTGAACTTGGCGGGGCCGCGTTTGCGGTTACCAG
The DNA here is from genome assembly GCA_958450375.1 of Homarus gammarus. Taxonomy (NCBI): domain Eukaryota; kingdom Metazoa; phylum Arthropoda; class Malacostraca; order Decapoda; family Nephropidae; genus Homarus; species Homarus gammarus. Next base: position 198,368 of record CAUDMG010002687.1, read on the forward strand.
CTTGTTTGTTGATCACCTTAGTTTTCTCAGTGGAGGTAATAAGACCGAGGTTCTCACAGGCTGCGTATACATGGTTCAGGGTTGTTTGCATTTCACGATGAATTTTAGTATGTATAAGAATATCATCAGCATAGCTGATTGAGATATTGCTGGGGTTGTCTGGTATTAAATTTAATAATGCATTCATAAGAACATTGAACAAAGTGGCGCTAAGTACTCCACCTTGAGGGGTACCAAGTTTCATATCTTTAACTTCACTTTTGTAACCCTGAAACAGTGCAGCAGCCCTTCTGTTGGTTAAGTAACCACTTATCCAGTGTAACAGCCTACCTCCTATATCCATTTTGTCTTGTTCGTACAATATCAGTTGCCTATTGACAATATCAAATGCAGCTTTTAGGTCAAGAAATGTGGTGTATCTGTGCCTTTCATCACCATGCACAGTTAGGAATGTGGTGATGCAATTATGTACACCTTTACCATGGGTGAAGCCATTTATGTTAGGAGACATGTGTTTTCTGATTCTATATAAGAGTCTGTAGTGGCTCCTCTCCCCTACAACTTCCAACTGAGCTCCGGCCGCACTCCGACCAGCCAATCAGCGTACAGAAAAAAAAAAAGAAAAATGCTAGTGACAGGGGGGAAGGAGGTTCAGAGGAAGAATAAAGAGAGGATGGAAGTGAATTTTAGAAGGAGAGAACAGGTGCAGTGGCTAAACACCGCTTGCGTGAGGGGGTAGGCAAAATGCCCAGAGGGTGCAACAATCACAATCAGGACGAGGCAGAGGGAGGGCGGGAGCAGGTCCGGGCAAGCAAAGGGCCAACGCGGGTGCTCTGGTTGTCGTCTAGCTTAGGCAGTGTTGGTAAAGCGGAGGAAGAACCGCCCCGCCACGGCGGCAGTGCAAGCCGAGAAGGGCAGGTGGACGGAGGCACAGGCCACACACGAACAAATTAACAGGGAAGGTGAAAACATGGAAAATTTGCTAGTCGTAGGGTTGTTTGGAGAAAGATGAAGGTAAAGTCTTTGAGCTATGTCAAAGAGGAACAGAGCGAGTAGGAGGAAGGGTTTTGAATCGTTGAGCTTGAAATGTCAAAGTATTCATAGCAAGGAAGGATGAGCGTATCGTAGGAGAGTTTTTAGTAATAGCAGCAGACAGATTTGAGCTTTTTTGTCAAATTATGAACGGAGACGAGAATGAGAGATAGGCTGAATGGTTTCAGTTTTGAATTAGGTCGATTTTATTGAGAATTGGATGTCACAGACGTTGGGTATGTTATGGTTTGTTTCTGAGAGTTGTGGGTCTTTGAGCTATGTCAGAGAGAAATGGAGAGAGTTAGAGGAAGAGTTTTGAATCTTTGAGCTTGAAATGTCAAAGTATTCGTAGTAAGGAAGGATGAGTGTATCGTAGGAGAGTTATTTAGTTATAGCAGGGGACAGATTTGAGCTTTGTCAAATTGTGAACGGAGATGAGAGTGAGATATAGGTTATTTGGTTTCAGTCTTGAGTTAGGTCGATAATGTTGACAGTGACTGGCATAGAGGTTGGGTATGTTTGATTTGATTTTGGAGAGTTGTGATGTTATGAGAGGCTTTGTGTGGCGGGGGGGGGGGTGTTGTGTTTGGAGATTGGTTGTGGGAGGGGGGGGGGGGGAGTTTGTGTTTGGGGATTGGCGGGGGTGGAGGTTGTATGTTGATTTGAGGTGAATTAGAATTGCTTAAGGGGGGTTGTTGTGTGAGTGTGTATGTGTTTGCGTGGAAATGTAGTAAGGGGAGAGGGGGAGGGTTAGGATAATTGTTGTAAGGTCAGGTATGGTTCGGATGTCGGGAGGAGGGGGGAGGAGAGGAGAGGAGAGGGGAGGCGAGGAGAGGAGACGGGGGCTTTGGAGGTTGTTGGGTTAATTTATAGTATGGAAGGATTCCTTAGGTGTGATATGATTTGTGTTGCTAATGAATAGTTGTATTGAGTCATAGGTGGTTTTTTTTTTTTTTATTTTTTTTTATTTTTTTTTTTTTTTAGGAGGGTCGAAGGGGCTTGTTAGAAAGGTCGGGTATATTAAGTTTTTCTTTTGGGTGGATTGAAGGTGTTGATTAGTGATTGGATGGAGAGTAGCATTTTTTTTTTTTTTTTTTTTTTTTTTTTTAGGAGGGATTGTGAGTAAGGTTGGGTGGGTTAAGTTTTTCTTTTGGGAGGATTATAGGTTTTGTTGGTGGTTGGCAGAATTGGGTTAATTTGCATTCATTCTTTCCTTTGGCTAGTAGGCTCTTGCAGGTATTGTGAGTTCTGGTCCCATTATGTTGTTGTTGTTGAGATTGTCGGACCGTAGTCCGACACGGGCCTTTGCCTATAGGCGGCCCGTTTGGTGGTTCCGGCTGGAGCTCGAGGAGCAGCCAGACCGGATTGGGATTGGAGTTGGTCCCACCTGCAGATGGAAGGATACTGCAGGTTGCAAGTGTGAGCGGACCCCCGATCAGTGGACGCTTACCACCAACCCCCACTCTTGGACGTGGTCAGTTTCGGAGTGGCGCGCCCCCCGAACTGGGGTCCGCACTTGCTGGGAAAGGATGCTTTCTAAGCTATCTGGGTGGTGGGTATCGTGTGATGACCCGGAGTAGGTGGTGAATGTGGTCTGTATGGGCCTTTCGGGTTAGAGTGGCCGCTGGTGTTGTGTGTGTTTCTGGGGAGATTTGAGCTTTGTTTCGGAGGCTTTGTGTGACCTCGCAGTCGAGGAGATAATGCTCAAGTGGGTTGGCTGCTGGCTCCTGACAGTAGGTGCAATCCATGACGTCATTGCCGATCATCTGCCAGGAGCACTTGTACCCTAGTCGTAGTCGATGAAGGCTGACTTGGGTTTGTCTTGGGGTTTTCCTGTCAGCGAAAGGTGGTTCCCCTTTTGTGGCCGCCAGGTACCATTTGGCTGATTGGGACCCGGCGTTGAGTGCATGAAGGAAGCTCTTTTTGATGTGGAGCTTGCTGGTCTTTCTGAGGTGATTCTTTATCTGTTGCACACTTGCTGGAACTTGGATGTGTACGCTACTAGAACGTGTAGCTGCCTTGGCTGCTTCGTCTGCCACGTCGTTTCCTCCGATCCCTACATGACTGGGAATCCAGTGTAAGACGACTGGTCGGTTTTGGCTTTGGAATTCCTGTAGCTGTGCGAGGATCGAGGTGATGATGTGGACGTTGTCTCTTGGTTGACTGTGTTGCAGCGCCTGCATGGCCGATTTCGAGTCCGTATGAATTATGATGGACTTGTTGTGTTGGGTTGCAGCGTGTTGTAGGGCCTTTGAGATTGCTACCAGTTCTGTTTGTAGGGTGGAGCAGTCATTGGAAAGTCTCCATTGGAGGGTCTGACCTTGGGTGTAGAAGGCCGCTCCGGATCTATGATGTTTTGGGTCCACCGAGCCGTCTGTGAAGTATGATGCTGCATCAGCCGGTGTCTCGGTGGCTATGGCTTTGAGAGTTATTTTTTGGAGGTCCTCCTTCTGGAGGTTGGCCTTACTATCACCTAGGTCGGTGAATTTGAGTGTGGCTGGTGGAGGGCTCCATGGTGGAGGAACAGCGTAACCATTGTCTCGTGTGTCTTGGTTGTTCTTGACGAGTGTTTCTGCTTGCAGGTGTCGGATGACCTCGCTTGCCTCGTGCGACCAGGTGGCCCCTCGCACTCTGTGGTCGAGGTGGAGGGAGGCACTGATTCGAATCTTGGCAGCTGTGGGCTTGTCTGCTCTACAGATTTTGGCGAGGAGGCCGGCTGTCACCTGCTTGACTCGTACTGCCAGGGGTGGTAGCTCGGTTTCCATTTGCAGGTTGCAAATTCTGGTCCACATGGGTGCTCCGAGCATGGTCCTGAGAGCATTGTTTTGAATGACTTCTAGCTTAGCCATTTGGTCTTCTCTCAGTCCAATGAGTGCTGGAGCACTGTAATCTACCAGCGATCTGATGGCGGCCGTGTAGTAGGCTTTGAGCACATGAAGGTTTGCTCCTGCGGATTTGCTGGTGAGCGACCTCATTATATTGTGTCTGCTCTTCGTCCTGTGCCTGAGATACTCGAGTTGTGGCTTGAAGGTGAGTTTCTGGTCAAACCAGATTCCAAGACACTGGTGGGCGTTGGTCCAGACTACCGGCGTGTTTTGTATGGAGAGCATCTTGTCTGGTGTGTCAGTGCAGATGGCCATCGCTTTCGACTTGGCTGGATTTATCTTGAGTCCAAGTCTGTTGCACTCCTCTTCTATAAGTTGGAGTGCGTGTTGCGTGTTGGCCAGTCTGTTCGATCCTCTTACTATGAGCTGTAAGTCGTCTGCATAGCATAGGAGCTTGGCTGTTTGTCTGAAGGGAAGCTTGACTAGGTTTTCCATCAGGACATTGAACAGCATTGGACTGAGGATGCCTCCTTGTGGGGTTCCGTTTTCATGGACCCTGTAGCTTGAGGTTGTTCCCTGAAAGCGTACTCGTGCTTCCCGCTGTGTGAGGTAGTTCTGGATCCACCCCAGCAACCTTCCTTTGACGCCTTTTTTTGCGAGCGTAGTTGTAATGGCCAATGGATTGGCTAGTTCGAAGGCTTTCTCCAGGTCGAGGAAGACCACCAGAGCTGGTTTGTTGTCCACTGTGCTGAGTATCTCGGCGATGTTGTTGCCTGTGCCGGTGTTCTCGGTGTAAGCAAAGATGTGAGGGTGTGGGCTGCCTACTTTCCACTTGAGTCGGTTGAGAGCCATTCTTTCTCCCGTCTTGGCTATGCAGCTGAGAAGGGAGATGGGCCTCGGCTTGTCTGGTTCTCTGGGCTTCGGAATGGGCTGTATATCTGCCTTCTTCCATTCCGGTGGGAGTCTTTGTGCTGTCCACGAAGCATTGATGGTTTGCAGCAGAGCCTCGTGTCCGGCTGTACCAGCATGAAAGAGCATCGAGTAGGTTATCCTGTCTGCCCCTGGAGCTGTGTCCTTGCTTCGTTTTAGCGACTTTTGGAGTTCTTGCTGGTTGAATGGTCTGTCAGTGTCATCTTCACTGTTGCAGGCTTCTTCGATCGTCTGGAGTCTGATCTGTCGCAGACGCCGTTGTGTCTCCTCCGCCTGTCTCGGGAGGTTTTTCGTTGCTGCTCGGTCAGCGAACAGTTTTGCAAGTCTCTCGGCTTCTTCTTCTGGGTTGGGATGGGTTGGTGGTGGTGGTGTTGCCTTCCCAGATGCCCTTCGGATCTGGGCCCACATCTTGCCAAGGGAGGTGTGCTCGTTCAGTTCGGAGCACCACTTGAGCCAGCTTACGTTTTTTATTTCTTGCTTCTCTTCCCTGGTGTCCTTAACTATGACTTGCAGGAGATGTCTGTTTGTTGCCGTGGGATGTCTCCTATAGTTTCTTCGTGCCATGTTCACTCTGTGGTTGAGTTCTTTCACCCTGGGACAGTAGTACCAGTAGTCATTGTACTGTCTTGATGTGGGTTTTGTTTTGGGGATGGCCTCTTCTGCCGCTTGGTGAAATGCCTCGACCAATTGGTGGTGGAGGGTTGTCTCATCCACGGGTGCTGGGCCGGCCGGCTGTGATTTTTCGCGCCAGTTAGCTAGGTGTTTCTTGAAGAGTCCCCAATCTGCCTTTTGGGTATTGTATCTCCATCTCGGGGGGGGGTGGAGTGGGGAGTTTATTCACCTTCAGTGTTGTCAGGGTGGCGAAGTGGTCGCTGGTCAGCGTGGGGTGTATCTGCCAGGAGGCCGAGGGCTGTAGTGCACTGGAGACGAAGGTTAGATCTAGCCTTCCTCCCCTAGTGTGGGTGGGCTCACCGGTGTTCAGGAGGCAGATCTCGGGTGTATCTTGAAAGGTGGTGTATAGGTGTAGGCCGTCTTCATTTGTGGGGCTTGCCGAGCTTAGGAAGGGATGATGTGCATTGAAATCCCCTCCTATGAGTGTGGCGTGGTCAGCGGCCGAAGCAAATAATTCAGTAACCTCCAGTGAGCCCCTTGGGTTCTTGTAGATGTTGTGAACCGTTAGTTCCCGTTCTTGGAGGGTTACTTTGACGGCCTGTGTCTCGATGTTTTCGCCACATGGAAATTGCTGCGTGACATCGGCGGAGGGTATGCTTGACTTGACCAAGATCATGCATCCTCTTGTTGACGCCTGCGTGAAATGCCTCCTGTATGTCTTGTAACCGCTGAATTTGAAACAGTGGTGTTCTTGTAGTAGTGTTTCTTGTAGCAGTATGATGTCAAGCTTGTCCTTGGCTGCTGCTTCTTGTAGGAGGTGTTTCTTGTTTTTGATGCCCTGAGCATTCCATGTTAGGATGTTCAGGGTGCTGGTGGTTTCCACCACTGTTTCATCGGGGATTTCTGGTGGTCCTCGATGGAGATGTCCAAGTTCGGTTCCAGCTGGATCAGGTCCATATCTTCGTGTTCTGTGGTTTTTGCCTTCTGGGCCGTGGTTCGGTTCAGGGGAGTTGAGACGTCCAGTTTCTTTCTGGGAGCTGACGGTATCTTGGGTTCTCTGGTGGCCTTCTTCGGTGTGGAGTGTACCTCGGCTGTCACTCGTGTGGGGACCGGCGTGGCTTCCTCCACTGAGGTGGCTGGAGCTGTGGCGACTTGCCCGAGGACGCTCCCCATGAGTATTTGGAGCTGTGTGGGTTGGATCTTGTGGCCCAGTAGTCCGGCTAGGCCCTCCGCGAAGGTTGTCAGTACCTTGGCTAGGTCTGATACGTGTATCATTCCTTCTGGTGCCTTGGTGTGTGCTTCTTTTGTCTGTCTCGTGGTTGTCTGCTGCTTGGGTGGCTGAGGTGTGGCCGTGGTGAGGCCAGGAAACTGGGCTGCACTTTGGGTGTTGACTGGCTGAGGAGGTTGTCTTGGTTGTTTTGGCCTCTGGGTTCCCCACACGAAGGTACTTGGTGGGGCTGGTGTGTAGGCGGTGGGTGCCGGTCTTGCTGCTGGTCGGTTTGCCTGTACCTTCTTTGTTCTCTCGGAGCATCCAGGATTCCAGGCGTGGTGTTTGCCCCCGCAGTTGGCACACTTGGGGGCAATTTTTTCTCCATTTTTCAGCTTGGTGAGGCAGGAGTGTGTGCCGTGCTTCTGTGCGCAGACTGCGCAGATCTCCTTGTACGTGCACCGTGTCTGATGGTGCCCGTATTTCTGGCATCTGAAGCACCGCAGGGGCTCTGGGACGAAGGGCCTCACTTCGTAGGTCCCCCAGGTTTTGAGGTCTATGGTGCTGGGGGGTGAGCCGTAGTGCGTTATGAGCACTTGTTTCGTGGTGGCCGTCTTGTCGGACATGGGAGAGCATCTCTCGGCTTTTAAAATCTTCGGGTGGTTCTCCAGGGGTTCGAGAGGTAGTTCCTTCGGGTACCGGAGGACTACCGACTTCATCAGTTTCTGGGCGGGGTCTAGCTTGGTTGAAGTAACTGTGGTGGTGTTCTGCAGGTAAGTGTCGAGGGTGGTGGCGGAGTTCTTGTCTTTGGGGTGAACGATCATCTCCCCCTTTAGGTTGGGCCGCACTGAGAATTTGGCCAGTGGATTCAGCTTTTCCATCTCTGTGACGGCGGCATATGTTGTTTTTGCGTCCGTTTTCGTGATCCGGAATTTTGGCAGTGTCGTTGAGGGTGAGCTGGTGGTGGTGATGGGTGCCTTGGGGGCTGCTTGACGGCAATCGTTTCCCGAAAAAGCACGTCGGCGTTTCTTGTTTTCTACCTTCGTCCAGTTGTCCTCAGTGGCGGTAGCAGTGGTGGTGGAGTTGTTGGAGGTGGTGGTGATGTTGGAGGTGGTGGTGTTGTTCTTACTTTTCAGAGCTTCATTGAAGGCACGTAACTGGTCTGCTTTCTCAGTGCGGAGCCTGTCGTAGTTCGGGTCGTCAGGTTGGCGGTTCAGGCGGGGATCGCGGTTAGGAGGGCGTACGCGCTCCATAACCGTTGTTTTTTTTTTTTTTTTTTTTTTTTTTTTTTTTAGATCCTACCTATTCCGTTTGAGTAAATAGCAGAGGAATTACAGCACTCCCCACTGGCTGGTGGTCGTAGAGTGGTTCCTGAGCTTCTCTCCCGGAGCCCCGATTGGGGAAGCCTACTTCCTAGTGTGGGTGACTGCTCACTTATAGACGTGAGCTAAGTGTGCCTATTTGGGAAGGATAAGGATAGCTACCCTCTTTCCAGGTGGACCCGCACGATCACGGTTTTCCTGGAAAGACTCGGCTGGGGAGGGTTTTGCTCCGACCCCCTTTCGTGTTCACAATCTCCTGGGAGGGAGGTGAACAGTTACAGGGGGGACCGCAGGACGAATACACTTTTTGAGGGTGCAGGTCCCTAGGCCAGAGCGAAAAAGGAAAAATAGTAGTAGAAGGAAAAGAGCTCAAACCACGCCGGGAATATCGCGCTATAACTGCTCTCCAGCTGGAGTGTGGGTCACTCACACCACCAGTAGGGAGGGCAAGCTAATGCTCGACAAACCGAGAACGCTCGTGAGTAGATGTGGACGATGACGGTCGTGGGTGGTCCGGTCCGGGAAGATGGCCAACAATGGCGCAGGGGAGAAGGCGGTCTTCAGAGTTCCGGGTCCAGCAGGAGGTCTTGTTGGGAGGTCTTCTTGGTCCAGGAGCGATGCGAGAAGTGGTCCCATTATTGAGGGAGAGGGTTTATGTACAGGAACAATGCACCCCCCCCCCCCCCCGACCTTATTGGCTAAGGGAGGCGTTCATATCATCCGTTGTTGGTACCGTTTTTAGGTACACCTCTCCGACCTTATTGGCTAAGGGAGGTGCCCATAAAACTGTTGGTAACATTCTAGACTAGAGGGAGAGGGCTTGCTGCAGGTACTGCGCAACTCTCCTCGACCTTATTGGCTAAGGGAAACATACATGTCATCCGAGTTAGTATGGGATGGGTGAGTTAGGTATTTGTTTTGGGAGGAGTGATAGGGTGTGGTTAGTTAGTGGTAGAATGGTTATTTTTTATTTTGTGTGGGATTGCTAGTAACGGCTGGGTGTGTTAGGTTTTTATTTTGGGAGGAGTGATAGGGTGTGGTTAGTTAGTGGTAGAATGGTTATTTTTTATTTTGTGTGGGATTGCTAGTAACGGCTGGGTATGTTAGGTTTTTATTTTGGGGGGATTGTTAGGGTCTTTTTTTGGGGGGGGGGGGGGAGTGTTAATGCAGGTTTAGTGGGTTAGTTTTTTTTTTTTTTTTTTTTTTTTTTTTTTTCGGAGTGGTCTTGAGTTTGAGTTCGTGGCGTGGGGTTTGGAGTGAGGGGGGGGGGGGGAGTTAGGTTAGGTTGGGTGGGAATCATTGGGTGTGGGGTTGAGAAGAGGCTAGGTTAAGCTTAAGTTAGGTTAGGTTGATTGGGTTAGGTTAGGGTGAGGGTTAAGGAGAGGTTAGGTTTAATTTGGGGGGAAATTGTTGGGTGTGGTTATTAATACAAGGGAGGTGGGAGGGGAGTGTTTGGTCTGTTTAGTATGGAGGGATTTCTGTCTCTGAATCTGCGTGGGAGTATGATGTTGTCGAAGTAATCCTGCCATTGAGGGTAATTAGTGAGGAGAGATTCTATTTGTTTGTCACCTAGTTGTCTCCAGTAGATGTTAAGTGGGGGGAGGGAGCTGAGTTCATGTAGATGACTATTTCGGGTGAAGGATGACCAGTGTGTGTTATGGATGAATCTTAGTGCTTTGTTTTGTATGACTTGAAGTTTCTTGGCGCTTGATGGTGGTGCTAGCTGGAGTGTGTTGGGTGCATAAGTCAATAGTGGGCGTATGAGGGCTTTGAATAGGTGTGTTTTGGTTTTGATTGATGCGGTTCTGAATCTGTATATTTTCCCGAGTGTTTTGTTTGCGATCAAAGCCTTCATTTTGGTGTGTGGTGTCATGGTGAGGGTGTCGTTGAATGTGACTCCTAGGATTGTGTTTGTTCGTTTGACAGTTATAGGTGAAGGGTAGGCGATGTAGGGGTTTAGGTAAATGTGACGTGGTTGTCGTCTTTTGGTGCCGAAGTAGGTGATTTGTGCTTTGTTCGGGTTGGTTTGTATTCGCCATCGGAGTTCCCATTGTGTAACTTGTTCGAGTTCCCTGTGTGCTTTGTCTGTTAGGTGGTCAAGAGTTCTGTGTCTGACTAGTTGGGTTACATCGTCGGCGTACTGTATTGTCAGAGAGTCGATGTGTAAGGGGTCGGGTAAGTCATTTGTGTAAAGAATGTATAGTGTTGGGGACAGGACTGATCCTTGTGGGACTCCTGCGTGCAGTGTGAAGTGGTCAGAGAAGGCAGGTGTGACTTTTATTCTCATTTTTCTGTCAGTTAGGAAGTTGCAAAGTAATTGTTGTGATTTATGAGGGAGGTTAAAATTGGTGCATATCTTGTATTTTAATCCTTCGTGCCAAACTGTGTCGAAGGCTTTTTGTACATCTTTTGTGATGAGTGCTATCTTGTATGCATCTTTGTTCATGTGGAGGTAATTGGTCATGATATTGAGTGCGTCTTGGGTTGAGTGGTGTGCTCTGAAGCCGAACTGCTTATATGACAGTAGTTGTTCATCTTCAAGATGGTATCTGAGGCGGGTGTTGTATAATCTTTCAAAGGTTTTTCCTAAGATTTCTAATATGCTGATTGGTCTGTAGTTTTGAGGATCTGTTGGGTTTTTATTTGGTTTAGGTATCATGACGGCTGTGGCTGTCTTAAAGAGTTTTGGGAAGTAACCTGTAGCCAGTTGGGTGTTGTAGAGGTATGTAATGGCTGTGATTGTTTCTGAGGGCAGGTGCTTCAGGATTGCTTGACCAATCTTGCTGTCACCCGGTGTTTTCTTTTTGGTTTTGTCCAGTGCTTGTTTGACTTCTGTTGGGGTGAAAGGAGCAGTGAGGGTGTGGTCCTGTGTGAGAGTGGAGGTATCTATTGTGTTGTCAGGAGTCGTTCTGTCGTGAAGTGTTTGCATGTGTGTGGTGATGTTGTTTATGTGGTTTAAGATGTACCTTTGTTGTGTGGGGGGGTGTGGGTGGAAAATGTGTTCCCAGTGTTGTTTTAGTGTTTGTGCTACGTCGGCTGGCTCATTGATTTTCCTACCATTTACTAGCAGGTGATCAAAGGGGGGTCTTGCAGTTCCTTGCAGCTTGGCGATCCTTTGCCAAAATTCTCGGGGGTTATGTGTTCTGTGTTCCTGGGCAGCCTCTACGAGTTTTGCCCAGTGAACCTTATGGTCTTGAAGGAGGCTGTGGATGATGTGTGTTCTTAGTGTGGTGATGTCTGTGTAAACTGGTGCTAGGTTAAGTTTGTTTAGTTCGAATCGTGTCCTGTAGCAGTGAAGTAGGCGTTGAGTTCTTATGGAGGGTGTGAAGGAGTATTTTCTCTTGAACCGGTGTTTAGGAATGTGGGTATCTGCTATGGCGGTGATAGTGTTGAAAAGGTGAGTCCAGGTTTCCTCAATCATCCTAGTGGGTTGGTGTTCGAGGTTGAGTGTGTATTGTTGTTCAGAGAGTGTGGTTTTGAAGGCATCCCAATCTGCGTGTTGATACTGGTATTGAGGTGAGGCTGTTGGGAGGAGGATGGGATTGTTGGAGAGGTGAAGAGTGATGGGAATGTGGTCTGAGCCTGATAGGGGGCCGGGAGTGATGTAGTGCTGGAATTGGAGGGCAGGGGTGTTGGTGATGACGATGTCTGGAGTGCCTTTGCTGTGAGCAGCGTAGAATGTGGGGAAGAAAGGGCCAATGTGGTGAAGGTTTTTGTGAGTGACCAAAGCGTGTAGTTGTTGGCCAAGGGGGTCGATGCGGTTGTGTTGGAATGCGGTGTGGTGTGCATTGAGGTCGCCCATTAGTATTACAGGTAGGTGTGAGTTGTTAAAGATGGAGTTTAGGTCTGTGAAGGGGATACGCGAGTTAGGTCTTGAGTATGTTGTGCAGATGATAATCTGTCCGTGTTGAGTGTCGATCTTGGCGGCCATGAAGTGTTTGAAGGCAAAGTTGGTGATGAATTCGTGTTTCATGGAGGATCTGATGAGGATTGCAACGCCCTCGTATAGTTCGTGGGGTGATTGTCTGCTCGTGTAGCCGAAGTGCTTGATTTTGGTGTTTGTGCATGTTGAGTTGAGGAGGAGGATGTCTGGGTTGTGTTCTTGTATGAGGAGAGAGATGGCGTGTCTGTTTGAGTGATATGCTCTACAGTTGTATTGCATAATGGTGATCATGTTGTATAATTGTTACTTATATGAGATTGAAATTCTGGGGTGCAGGGATGAGGTCTAACTTGTCGAGTGACTGTGAGCGAGGTCTGAGTGTGGTGTATGCAGGTGAGGGATGGGCGGTTACGTGACTGTGTGTGTGGGGGAGTCGGGATGATGAGTGGAGTGTGCTAGGTTCGTGTCGGGGTTGTTTCCTGTTTTCTTAGGGGTAGTGCCGAATAGATTTACTTTAATTATAGATTTAGTTGGATGAGTGTATTTTATAATTCTTTTGCTGTCATGTGTGTAGGAAGAAAGGGGGGAGGTGTTCTTCCTCTTAGGTCTAGTGGTCTTGACCACCAGTTCTGTGGGGGGATGGGCTGCCATTTTATTCTTGGGAGTCTGAGGTGTTAGGGGAAGATTGGGTTTGGTTCGGGTTTTTGTGGTCCGGGAGTTCATCGTAGTCGTGTGGGAAAAGTCAGGTGTAGGCAAGGTCAAGGTGGAGGGGCCGGGAGGTTTTGGACTGATTACTCTGGGGGGTGAGATAGTAGTAGATTGGTGAGATAAGTCAGGTGTGGGCATGGCAGAAGTGGAGGGGCGGAGGGAGATTGCAGTGGTTTCTCTGGGGGGAGGGGGTGGCATGCTGGTCCGGTCGGAGATGGGGGCAGTGGGGAAGATGAGGTCGGGACCGGTTCTGAAGGAATCAGGAATGAGTATGGTAGGGAGGCCGTTCGCCTTCAAACCATCAATTGCCAGCTTCAGAAAAAGAGACCTGTTTCCGTTGCTTAGGGTATGTGCCAGAAGTATGATGGTGGTGATTTTTGCATCCATGTCGGGGGAGGGTAGGGGGGCGGTCACGTTGTTGGTCCAGCAAGTGCGGGTGGGGAGGGTCGTGGCAGTAGGGAGTGAGTGGTGGGGAGGTGGAGGTAGTGCTGTGGGAGGTGCTGTAGGAGGTGAAGGTCGGCGGGGAGGGAGTGGTGTTGTGCTATTGTCGAGTCTGATTTTGCACTTGTTGCTGATGGCAGCGTGAGGGCCTTTACAATTGCAGCATTTAGTTACCGTGGCAGTACAGTTTCGGTATGAGTGGCCTTGATTGGCACACTTTGAGCAAGTTATTGTGTTACTGCATCTGTTGGTGTTGTGGCCGAATTGGTAGCAGTTGAAACATTGGTGGACCTGTATGAAGTGTTGGAATTCTATGTCTCTTGAGGGGATGATATTGCTGCCGATTTTTATTCCGTATGATTTTAATTTTATGGCGTCAGTTTGAGTAGCCGTAGTGATTTTTAACATGGGGAGAGTTCCCATCCGGGCTGCATATGTCATTTGGGGGGTGTTTTGTGAGTTGAGTTCAGTCAATAGGTTAGGGTTGTCCAGGATATGAGGGATAACTTTCCTACATATGAGGGTGCACTTTGCGCGGTATTCTGGTGAGCTGAGGACTGTTAGGCCATTGTTTTTTAGTTTGTTGTACATTGCTGGGGAGTGGAATAGGTCGGCATCTTCATCAGTTTGTACAAATATCTTGATAGTGTCGTCATTAGTGAAGGATCGGATCTGAAATATACAGGTCAGCTGGAAAATAATTGAGGCGAGGTCCGTGCACGGTTGGATGTTTCGGTCCACTTTAATTTTAATGGAAGGCATGTTAACTGTTTGAATTGGAGATTTATGGAGATCTCCCCTAACAGTCCCTGATTTCCTGCGCCCCTCACGTAGGGGAGACCCTGCACTATCACAGAGGTCCCCAGGCGAATCGGCAGGCTGTGCTGTCCCTCCACCCTTCACACAAACACGCACTAGCGAGGTGTGGGGACAGAGGGCGTTTCCGGACGAATACTCCCCTGTACGTCAGCTGACAGGGGAATAGGTCCTTTCACGGCACGGAAGATAAAGGTTAAAGTCGAAGAAAAAGGTCTGAAAACTTACTGAAGACTCTTTCTTCACACCAAGCCCCTCAGCAGCATACGGGGTTCCTAAGGGAGGTCCGATGCTGTAGGAGAGGCTCAATGTGTTGATCGAATCAACAGAATTGTCAGTAGGAGGATTGAGGTTAGGAGCTTGGGTTTTCCAGGGTACGTGGGAAGGTGGGAGAGGTCCAATGACTAGCCAATCAGCTGTGACTGTTCCTTCTCCGACTTCCACTTCGTTCTGCGCTGGCTGTTACTGCTCCTGATTGCGACTGCTCCCGACTGCGACTGGCGTGTGTGTGTGCGTACAACCAGCTACGCCGAGAGACTAGGTCTATGCAAAGGACGTAGGGGTACGATCGCCAACCTAGTCTCGACCATCAACCTCCAGTTCAGGATCAGAGCGTTTCACACCTTACGCTTGAGCCGCTGTGATTGGTCCTCTCGCTACGCGCACCCCAGATCCTGATCCTGGTAAATTGTACAAATACGGCCACGCCTGCCCAGAGAGGACATTCTACACTCAGCTACTGGACCAGCAACATCTCTCTCAGCTCCTCACCTAGTCACTCCTAAGCACTGCGCTGTACAACAATATATATATATATACAGAAAGCGCATTGTGAGTTTCTGTCCTACTTCATTCCTGAGTGGATACATCTACTGTGCATGTACGTACGTTTGTGTGCCCATACGACTAAAGAGAATTGACAACTGGCCACATACCGTACGCTACAAGTCTGCCAAGAACCATCCTCTCAAAGGTTTTACACAGGCAGCTGGTTAGTGATATGGGACGAAAAGCATCAGGCTGTCCTGGTTTCGGTAATGGTACAACAATACTGCTGGTCCATGATGTGGGTAGTGCTTAGGAGTGACTAGGTGAGGAGCTGAGAGAGATGTTGCTGGTCCAGTAGCTGAGTGTAGAATGTCCTCTCTGGGTTGTTTGTTGTTGTTGTTTAGATTGTCGGACCGTAGTCCGACACGGGCCTTTGCCTATAGGCGGCCCGTTTGGTGGTTCCGGCTGGAGCTCCAGGAGCAGCCAGACCGGATTGGGAATGGAGGTGGTCCCACCTGCAGATTGGAAGGATACTGCAGGTTGCAAGTGTGAGCGGACCCCCGATCAGTGGACACTTACCACCAACCCCCACTCTTGGACGTGGTCAGTTTCGGAGTGGCGCGCCCCCCGAACTGGGGTCCGCACTTGCTGGGAGAGGATGCTTCTAAGCTATCTGGATGGTGGGTATCGTGTGATGACCCGGAGTAGGTGGTGAATGTGGTCTGTATGGGCCTTTCGGGTTAGAGTGGCCGCTGGTGTTGTGTGTGTTTCTTGGGAGATTTGAGTTTTGTTTCGGAGGCTTTGTGTGACCTCGCAGTCGAGGAGATAGTGTTCAAGTGGGTTGGCTGCTGGCTCCTGACAGTAGGTGCAATCCATGACGTCATTTCCGATCATCTGCCAGGAGCACTTGTACCCTAGTCGTAGTCGATGAAGGCTGACTTGGGTTTGTCTTGGAGTTTTCTTGTCAGCGAAAGGTGGTTCCCCTTTTGTGGCCGCCAGGTACCATTTGGCTGATTGGGAACCAGCGTTGAGTGCATGAAGGAAGCTCTTTTTGATGTGGAGCTTGCTGGTCTTTCTGAGGTGATTCTTGATCTGTTGCACACTTGCTGGAACTTGGATGTGTACGCTACTAGAACGTGTAGCTGCCTTGGCTGCTTCGTCTGCCACGTCGTTTCCTCCGATCCCTACATGACTGGGAATCCAGTGTAAGACGACTGGTCGGTTTTGGCTTTGGAATTCCTGTAGCTGTGCGAGGATCGAGGTGATGATGTGGACGTTGTCTCTTGGTTGACTGTGTTGCAGCGCCTGCATGGCCGATTTCGAGTCCGTGTGAATTATGATGGACTTGTTGTGTTGTGTTGCAGCGTGTTGTAGGGCCTTTGAGATTGCTACCAGTTCTGTTTGTAGGGTGGAGCAGTCATTGGAAAGTCTCCATTGGAGGGTCTGACCTTGGGTGTAGAAGGCCGCTCCGGATCTATGATGTTTTGGGTCCACCGAGCCGTCTGTGAAGTATGATGCTGCATCAGCCGGTGTCTCGGTGGCTATGGCTTTGAGAGTTATTTTTTTGAGGTCCTCCTTCTGGAGGTTGGCTTTACTATCACCTAGGTCGGTAAATTTGAGTGTGGCTGGTGGAGGGCTCCATGGTGGAGGAACAGCGTAACCATTGTCTCGTGTGTCTTGGTTGTTCTTGACGAGTGTTTCTGCTTGCAGGTGTCGGATGACCTCGCTTGCCTCGTGCGACCAGGTGGCCCCTCGCACTCTGTGGTCGAGGTGGAGGGAGGCACTGATTCGAATCTTGGCAACTGTGGGCTTGTCTGCTCTACAGATTTTGGCGAGGAGACCGGCTGTCACCTGCTTGACTCGTACTGCCAGGGGTGGTAGCTCGGTTTCCATTTGCAGATTGCAAATTCTGGTCCACATGGGTGCTCCGAGCATGGTCCTGAGAGCATTGTTTTGAATGACTTCTAGCTTAGCTATTTGGTCTTCTCTCAGTCCAATGAGTGCTGGAGCACTGTAATCTACCAGCGATCTGATGGCGGCCGTGTAGTAGGCTTTGAGCACAGGAGGTTTGCTCCTGCGGATTTGCTGGTGAGCGACCTCATTATATTGTGTCTGCTCTTCGTCCTGTGCCTGAGATACTCGAGTTGTGGCTTGAAGGTGAGTTTCTGGTCAAACCAGATTCCAAGACACTGGTGGGCGTTGGTCCAGACTACCGGCTTGTTTTGTATGGAGAGCATCTTGTCTGGTGTGTCTGTGCAGATGGCCATTGCTTTCGACTTGGCTGGATTTATCTTGAGTCCAAGTCTGTTGCACTCCTCTTCTATAAGTTGGAGTGCGTGTTGCGTGTTGGCTAGTCTGTTCGATCCTCTTACTATGAGCTGTAAGTCGTCTGCATAGCATAGGAGCTTGGCTGTTTGTCTGAAAGGAAGCTTGACTAGATTTTCCATCAGGACATTGAACAGCATTGGACTGAGGATGCCTCCTTGTGGGGTTCCGTTTTCGTGGACCCTGTAGCTTGAGGTTGTTCCCTGAAAGCGTGCTCGTGCTTCTCTCTGTGTGAGGTAGTTCTGGATCCACCCCAGCAACCTTCCTTTGACGCCTTTTTTAGCGAGCGTAGTTGTAATGGCCAGAGGATTGGCTAGTTCGAAGGCTTTCTCCAGGTCGAGGAAGACCACCAGAGCTGGTTTGTTGTCCACTGTGCTGAGTATCTCGGCGATGCTGTTGCCTGTGCCGGTGTTCTCGGTGTAAGCAAAGATGTGAGGGTGTGGGCTGCCTACTTTCCACTTGAGTCGGTTGAGAGCCATTCTTTCTCCCGTCTTGGCTATGCAGCTGAGAAGGGAGATGGGCCTCGGCTTGTCTGGTTCTCTGGGCTTCGGAATGGGCTGTATATCTGCCTTCTTCCATTCCGGTGGGAGTCTTTGTGCTGTCCACGAAGCATTGATGGCTTGCAGCAGAGCCTCGTGTCCGGCTGTACCGGCATGAAAGAGCATGGAGTAGGTTATCCTGTCTGCCCCTGGAGCTGTGTCCTTGCTTCGTTTTAGCGACTTTTGGAGTTCTTGCTGGTTGAATGGTCTGTCAGTGTCATCTTCACTGTTGCAGGCCTCTTCGATCGTCTGGAGTCTGACCTGTCGCAGACGCCGTTGTGTCTCCTCCGCCTGTCTCGGGAGGTTTTTCGTTGCTGCTCGGTCAGCGAACAGTTTTGCAAGTCTCTCGGCTTCTTCTTCTTCTTCTGGGCAGGCGTGGCCGTATTTGTACAATTTACCAGGATCAGGATCTGGGGTGCGCGTAGCGAGAGGACCAATCACAGCGGCTCAAGCGTAAGGTGTGAAACGCTCTGATCCTGAACTGGAGGTTGATGGTCGAGACTAGGTCGGCGATCGTACCCCTACGTCCTCTGCATAGACCTAGTCTCTCTGCGTAGCTGGTTGTACGCACACACACACGCCAGTCGCAGTCGGGAGCAGTCGCAATCAGGAGCAGTAACAGCCAGCGCAGAACGAAGTGGAAGACGGGGAAGGATCAGTCACAGCTGATTGGCTAGTCATTGGACCAATCCCACCTTCCCACGTACCCTGGAAACCCAAGCTCCTATCCTCATTCTCCTTCTGACAATTCTGTTGATTCGATCGACACATTGAGCCTCTCCTACAGTATCGGACCTCCCTTAGGAACCCCGTATGCTGCTGAGGGGCTTGGTGTGAAGAAAGAGTCTTCAGTAAGTTTTCAGACCTTTTTCTTCGACTTTAACCTTTATCTTCCGTGCCGTGAAAGGACCTATTCCCCTGTCAGCTGACGTACAGGGGAGTATTCGTCCGGAAACGCCCTCTGTCCCCACACCTCGCTAGTGCGTGTTTGTGTGAAGGGTGGAGGGACAGCACAGCCTGCCGATTCGCCTGGGGACCTCTGTGATAGTGCAGGGTCTCCCCTACGTGAGGGGCGCAGGAAATCAGGGACTGTTAGGGGAGATCTCCATAAATCTCCAATTCGAACAGTTAACATGCCTTCCATTAAAATTAAAGTGGACCGAAACATCCAACCGTGCACGGACCTCGCCTCAATTATTTTCCAGCTGACCTGTATATTTCAGATCCGATCCTTCACTAATGACGACACTATCAAGATATTTGTACAAACTGATGAAGATGCCGACCTATTCCACTCCCCAGCAATGTACAACAAACTAAAAACAATGGCCTAACAGTCCTCAGCTCACCAGAATACCGCGCAAAGTGCACCCTCATATGTAGGAAAGTTATCCCTCATATCCTGGACAACCCTAACCTATTGACTGAACTCAACTCACAAAACACCCCCCAAATGACATATGCAGCCCGGATGGGAACTCTCCCCATGTTAAAAATCACTACGGCTACTCAAACTGACGCCATAAAATTAAAATCATACGGAATAAAAATCGGCAGCAATATCATCCCCTCAAGAGACATAGAATTCCAACACTTCATACAGGTCCACCAATGTTTCAACTGCTACCAATTCGGCCACAACACCAACAGATGCAGTAACACAATAACTTGCTCAAAGTGTGCCAATCAAGGCCACTCATACCGAAACTGTACTGCCACGGTAACTAAATGCTGCAATTGTAAAGGCCCTCACGCTGCCATCAGCAACAAGTGCAAAATCAGACTCGACAATAGCACAACACCACTCCCTCCCCGCCGACCTTCACCTCCTACAGCACCTCCCACAGCACTACCTCCACCTCCCCACCACTCACTCCCTACTGCCACGACCCTCCCCACCCGCACTTGCTGGACCAACAACGTGACCGCCCCCCTACCCTCCCCCGACATGGATGCAAAAATCACCACCATCATACTTCTGGCACATACCCTAAGCAACGGAAACAGGTCTCTTTTTCTGAAGCTGGCAATTGATGGTTTGAAGGCGAACGGCCTCCCTACCATACTCATTCCTGATTCCTTCAGAACCGGTCCCGACCTCATCTTCCCCACTGCCCCCATCTCCGACCGGACCAGCATGCCACCCCCTCCCCCCAGAGAAACCACTGCAATCTCCCTCCGCCCCTCCACTTCTGCCATGCCCACACCTGACTTATCTCACCAATTTACTACTATCTCACCCCCCAGAGTAATCAGTCCAAAACCTCCCGGCCCCTCCACCTTGACCTTGCCTACACCTGACTTTTCCCACACGACTACGATGAACTCCCGGACCACAAAAACCCGAACCAAACCCAATCTTCCCCTAACACCTCAGACTCCCAAGAATAAAATGGCAGCCCATCCCCCCACAGAACTGGTGGTCAAGACCACTAGACCTAAGAGGAAGAACACCTCCCCCCTTTCTTCCTACACACATGACAGCAAAAGAATTATAAAATACACTCATCCAACTAAATCTATAATTAAAGTAAATCTATTCGGCACTACCCCTAAGAAAACAGGAAACAACCCCGACACGAACCTAGCACACTCCACTCATCATCCCGACTCCCCCACACACACAGTCACGTAACCGCCCATCCCTCACCTGCATACACCACACTCAGACCTCGCTCACAGTCACTCGACAAGTTAGACCTCATCCCTGCACCCCAGAATTTCAATCTCATATAAGTAACAATTATACAACATAATCACCATTATGCAATACAACTGTAGAGCATATCACTCAAACAGACACGCCATCTCTCTCCTCATACAAGAACACAACCCAGACATCCTCCTCCTCAACTCAACATGCACAAACACCAAAATCAAGCACTTCGGCTACACGAGCAGACAATCACCCCACGAACTATACGAGGGCGTTGCAATCCTCATCAGATCCTCCATGAAACACGAATTCATCACCAACTTTGCCTTCAAACACTTCATGGCCGCCAAGATCGACACTCAACACGGACAGATTATCATCTGCACAACATACTCAAGACCTAACTCGCGTATCCCCTTCACAGACCTAAACTCCATCTTTAACAACTCACACCTACCTGTAATACTAATGGGCGACCTCAGTGCACACCACACCGCATTCCAACACAACCGCATCGACCCCCTTGGCCAACAACTACACGCTTTGGTCACTCACAAAAACCTTCACCACATTGGCCCTTTCTTCCCCACATTCTACGCTGCTCACAGCAAAGGCACTCCAGACATCGTCATCACCAACACCCCTGCCCTCCAATTCCAGCAATACATCACTCCCGGCCCCCTATCAGGCTCAGACCACATTCCCATCACTCTTCACCTCTCCAACAATCCCATCCTCCTCCCAACAGCCTCACCTCAATACCAGTATCAACACGCAGATTGGGATGCCTTCAAAACCACACTCTCTGAACAACAATACACACTCAACCTCGAACACCAACCCACTAGGATGATTGAGGAAACCTGGACTCACCTTTTCAACACTATCACCGCCATAGCAGATACCCACATTCCTAAACACCGGTTCAAGAGAAAATACTCCTTCACACCCTCCATAAGAACTCAACGCCTACTTCACTGCTACAGGACACGATTCGAACTAAACAAACTTAACCTAGCACCAGTTTACACAGACATCACCACACTAAGAACACACATCATCCACAGCCTCCTTCAAGACCATAAGGTTCACTGGGCAAAACTCGTAGAGGCTGCCCAGGAACACAGAACACATAACCCCCGAGAATTTTGGCAAAGGATCGCCAAGCTGCAAGGAACTGCAAGACCCCCCTTTGATCACCTGCTAGTAAATGGTAGGAAAATCAATGAGACAGCCGACGTAGCACAAACACTAAAACAACACTGGGAACACATTTTCCACCCACACCCCCCCACACAACAAAGGTACATCTTAAACCACATAAACAACATCACCACACACATGCAAACACTTCACGACAGAACGACTCCTGACAACACAATAGATACCTCCACTCTCACACAGGACCACACCCTCACTGCTCCTTTCACCCCAACAGAAGTCAAACAAGCACTGGACAAAACCAAAAAGAAAACACCGGGTGACAGCAAGATTGGTCAAGCAATCCTGAAGCACCTGCCCTCACCCCTCCCTCCCTCCACATACCACCCCTCCCTCCCTCCACATACCAACCCTCCCTCCCTCTACATACCAACCCTCCCTCCCTCCACATACCACCTCTCCTTCCCTCCACATACAACCCCTCCCTCCCTCCACATACCAACCCTCCCTCCCTCCACATACCACCCCTCCCTCCCTCCATATACCACCCCTCCCTCCCTCCACATACCACCCCTCCCTCCCTCCATATACCACCCCTCCCTCCCTCCACATACAACCCCTCCCTTCCTCCACATACCACCTCTCCGTCCCTCCACATACCAACCCTCCCTCCCTCTACATACCAACCCTCCCTCCCTCTACATACCACCCCGCCCTCCCTCCACATACCACCCCTCCCTCCCTCCACATACCAACCCTCCCTCCCTCCACATACCACCCCTACCTCCCTCAACATACCACCCCTCCCTCCCTCTGCATACCACCCCTCCCTCCCTCCCTCCACATACCAACCTTCCTTCCCTCCACATACAACCCCTCCCTCCCTCCACATACCACCCCTCCCTCCCTCCACATACCAACCCTCCCGCCCTCCACATATCACCCCTCCCTCCCTCCACATACCACCCCTCCCTCCCTCCACATTCCACCCCTCCCTCCCTCCACATACCACCCCTCCCTCCCTCCACATACCACCCCTCCCTCCCTCCACATACCACCTCTTCTTCCCTCCACATACAACCTCCTCCCTCCCTCTACATGCCACCCCTCCCTCCCTCCACATACCACCTCTCCTTCCCTCCACATACCACCCCTCCCTCCCTCCACATACCACCTCTCCCTCCCTCCACATACCAACCCTCCCTCCCTCCACATACCAACCCTCCGTCCCTCCACATACCAACCCTCCCTCCCTCTACATACCACCGCTCCCTCCCTCCACATACCACCCCTCCCTCCTTCCACATACCAACCCTCCCTCCCTCTACATACCAACCCTCCCTCCCTCCCTCTACATACCAGCCCTCCCTCCCTCCACATACCACCCCTTCTTCCCTCTACATACAACCTCCTCCCTCCCTCTACATGCCACCCCTCCCTCCCTCCACATACCACCTCTCCTTCCCTCCACATACAACCCCTCCCTCCCTCCACATACCAACCCTCCCTCCCTCCACATACCACCCCTCCCTCCCTCCATATACCACCCCTCCCTCCCTCCACATACCACCCCTCCCTCCCTCCATATACCACCCCTCCTTCCCTCCACATACCAACCCTCCCTCCCTCCACATACCAACCCTCCGTCCCTCCACATACCAACCCTCCCTCCCTCTACATACCAACCCTCCCTCCCTCTACATACCACCCCGCCCTCCCTCCACATACCACACCCTCCCTCCCTCCACATACCAACCCTCCCTCCCTCCACATACCACCCCTCCCTCCCTCAACAAACCACCCCTCCCTCCCTCTACATACCACCCCTCCCTCCCTCCCTCCACATACCAACCTTCCTTCCCTCCACATACAACCCCTCCCTCCCTCCACATACCACCCCTCCCTCCCTCCACATACCAACCCTCCCGCCCTCCACATACCACCCCTCCCTCCCTCCACATACCACCCCTCCCTCCCTCCACATTCCACCCCTCCCTCCCTCCACATACCACCCCTCCCTCCCTCCACATACCAACCCTCCCTCCCTCCACATACCACCCCTACCTCCCTCAACATACCACCCCTCCCTCCCTCTGCATACCAACCCTCCCTCCCTCCCTCCACATACCAACCTTCCTTCCCTCCACATACAACCCCTCCCTCCCACCACATACCAACCCTCCCTCCCTCCACATACCAACCCTCCCGCCCTCCACATATAACCCCACCCTCCCTCCACATACCACCACTCCCTCCCTCCACATTCCTCCTCTCCCTCCCTCCACATACCACCCCTCCCTCCCTCCACATACCACCCCTCCCTCCCTCCACATACCACCTCTTCTTCCCTCCACATACCACCCCTCCCTCCCTCCACATACCACCCCTCCCTCCCTCCACATACCACCCCTCCCTCCCTCCACATACCAACCCTCCCTCCCTCCACATACCAACCCTCCGTCCCTCCACATACAAACCCTCCCGCCTCCACATACCACCCCCTCCCTCCCTCCACATACAACCCCTCCCTCCCTCTACATACCACCCCTCCCTCCCTCTACATACCACCCCTCCCTCCCTCCACATACCACCTCTCCTTCCCTCCACATACACCCCCTCCGTCCCTCCACATACCAACCCTCCGTCCCTCCACATACCAACCCTCCCTCCCTCTACATACACCCCCTCCCTCCCTCCACATACAACCCCTCCCTCCCTCTACATACCACCCCTCCCTCCCTCTACATACCACCCCTCCCTCCCTCCACATACCACCTCTCCTTCCATCCACATACACCCCCTCCCTCCCTCCACATACCACCCCTCCCTCCCTCCACATACCACCCCTCCCCTCCCTCCCTCCACATACAACCCCTCCCTCCCTCCACATACAACCCCTCCCTCCCTCTACATACCACCCCTCCCTCCCTCCACATACCACCTCTCCTTCCCTCCACATACAACCTCCTCCCTCCCTCTACATACCACCCCTCCCTCCCTCCACATACCACCTCTCCTTCCCTCCACATACCACCCCTCCCTCCCTCCACATACCACCTCTCCCTCCCTCCACATACCAACCCTCCCTCCCTCCACATACCAACCCTCCGTCCCTCCACATACCAACCCTCCCTCCCTCAACATACCACCGCTCCCCCCCTCCACATACCACCCCTCCCTCCTTCCACATACCAACCCTCCCTCCCTCTACATACCAACCCTCCCTCCCTCCCTCTACATACCAGCCCTCCCTCCCTCCACATACCACCCCTTCTTCCCTCTACATGCCACCCCTACCTCCCTCCACATACCACCCCTCCCTCCCGCCACATACCACCCCTCCCTCCCTCAACATACCACCCCTCCCTCCATCCACATTCCCCCCTCCCTCCCTGTACATACCACCCCTCCCTCCCTCCACATACCACCCCTCCCTCCCTCCACATACCACCCCTACCTCCCTCCCTCTACATACCACCCCTCCCTCCCTCTACATACCACCCCTCCCTCCCTCCCTCCACATACCACCCCTCCCTCCCTCTAAAATACCACCCCTCCCTCCCTCTACATACCAGCCATCCCTCCCTCTACATACCACCTCTCCTTCCCTCCACATACAACCCCTCCCTCCCTTTACATACCACCCCTCCCTCCCTCAACATACCACCCCTCCCTCCATCCACATACCCCCCTCCCTCCCTGTACATACCACCCCTCCCTCCCTCTACATACCACCCCTCCCTCCCTCCACATACCACCCCTCCATCCCTGTACATACCACCCCTCCCTCCCTCCTCCACATACCACCCCGCCCTCCCTCTACATACCACCTCTCCTTTCCTCCACATACCACCCCTCCCTCCTGTATGTATATTATGTATGCTGGATTATATATCATATATGTATTTTATGTATATGCTCCATTTATGTATTATTTATTCAGCCTAGCTGGCAGCGTGTGGCAATGTTATTACCATATCCCACATGCTTAATTAATGTGCCTGGCGACGTATGGAAGCTGCTAATGTATCACTTGCCATACGTCGCCTATGGCAGTTGACAAGGAGCCTAGCCAGGGAGACCGCTGCTCTCCTCTGTGTACATACTCTTATCCAGTAAACCGAACCTACAAAACTATACAGGTGTTTGTGTTCTCTCCTGTATATAGAACTTATTATTCAGAACCTAACATGGCGCAGTGATCCGATCTTACTGGATAATTACGAGTGATAGTGCAAAGTTTGTAGAAAGCCGGCTTGGACTCTCGCTTGGGTCAACTCCCGCCCGTCAGCTCTCCTCGAAGAATCTCAGCAACTTTGAGCAGTGTCAGTGACAGTGATTTTCTGTGAAGTGTTTAGTGCATTGTGTGTTTCGTGCCATTCATGTGTGACCTTGTTCTAAAGGATTCCCAAGGTATACGGCACGTTCTGGGCATTTGTAAGGAGTAGAGTTCAGTGCACCCGTCTCTGACCGCGTTCTGAGGGTAACTGGGCTGACTGGGAGTCGCCGAGCCTCTCCCCCCACCCCCTCACAGCGCCGCCTCCACCCCCCCCTCACAGCTGGGGCGAGACTCTCTACCCGCCCGGGACACCACACATACACGTACTAACACTCGCTGACCGCGCGGCTTCTTATATATATTTTATATATATAACCTACTTATCTGTGTATTTAATTAATTTTTGTCTGAAATCTTGTTGATACGACGGGCTGACCGGTCAACACTGATTTAAGACATAGTACACAGAGGAAGTAGTTATGTCTCACGCCTTACGTAGCCGTGGACCCAGCGTCTGGATGAGCCAGGCGGGTGATAGCCCCGCAGAGATGGATGACCAGGCCGGCCACGACGCTCCAGCCCCCACATCGCGCAGTCCCTCACCTCAATATTCAGCGTTGTCTCCAGAGATAATTGCTTTACTGAAGTTTATGAGAGATGAGAAACGCGAGGATGAAGCCCACAGACGTTTGGCGGATGAGCACAGAAGGCAAGCAGAGGCAGAACGAGACAACCAACGGAGATTGGAAGACAGTGAACGGTTTGAAGCCTTGATATCTCGCCTCACTGTTAACCAAGCCCCTGGCTCTAACACTGCCTCGGTACTGACTGGTTCAGATACCTCATCCATGCTTCCTTCACACCCCCCAGCCCCACCTAAAGCAGCAGCTCAAACACCGCCCATCTTGAAGCCTGATGTGAATTTCCAGACTTTTCGTGAATGGCGGCGACGGTGGACTGATTACTCTACAATGGTGGATCTCCAGAGTTTGTCACAGCCTAAACAACTCATCCAACTGCGTATGTGCCTGTCCTTGGAAATTCAGCGTGTCTTGGAACATACGTTGCAGGTACCCCCAACCTCTTCGCTGTCTGTAGAGGAGGTACTGGACGTTCTACAACGGCACATCAAAGGACAGCAGAATGAAGCTCTGCGCAGGAGGGAATTGTTTAGCTGCAGACAGATGGAGGGTGAGTCTTTTGATGCCTTTTACGTGCGTCTTAAGAGAGCCTCGGAAGAGGTAGATATATGTCCAGGCCACCACCAGCAGTGCGAGGAGACCCAGTTGAAGCAGGTGATCCTGATGGGTGTTAAGGACGAGGAACTTGTCCAACGCCTCACCTCCCTCGACTCTTCCTCTTCTCTTAAGGATATGTCGACGATATGTCGCTCCTATGAGGCTGCCAGGTGTGCCACCTCTGCCATCAGCGCTCCCCTTACAGCTGTACGCGCTGTGTCCCGGTACAAGAAGGACAAGAAGTCTGTTCCTACGCCTTCGCCTACCACGTCCACGCCCGGTTTATTTTGCAACAACTGTGGTAAGCAGCACGGAACACAGGTGTGTCCAGCTGCTCAGTCTACCTGCAACAGTTGTGACCGTAAGGGCCACTGGTCACTCACAGTACGGTGCCCAGCCAAACGCGTCCAGTGCAATGTGTGCGGTCGTCTGGGCCACTATGACAAGTGTTGCCCTTCCAACATACCCAAGGGACCGTGTCGGCGGAAGCTTCAGCCCCCTTCCACCAGAGAGGGCCGCCCACAGTCTTCCAATCAGAGGTACGACGACTCTTGACAACGCTCGAGCCACATTAGGAATGTGTGCTCCCCCCAGCGTCCCAGGACCAAAGTCCCCCAGTACATCAGTGTCATTGTGACCTACCGCAGTGTGTCATCCCGTCTTCAGATGTTGCCCGACACTGGCGCTGATGCTACAGTCATCGGTCCCCAGCATTTGCAATGCTTGGGGCTCTCTCCAAGTGATCTAGGACCGCCCCCCAAGGATCTCCGCTTTATGGCA
The DNA here is from genome assembly GCA_958450375.1 of Homarus gammarus. Lineage (NCBI taxonomy): Eukaryota > Metazoa > Arthropoda > Malacostraca > Decapoda > Nephropidae > Homarus > Homarus gammarus. The sequence continues at coordinate 225,890 of CAUDMG010002687.1, forward strand.
GATGGTTCACAGATGACCCCGGCCCTGGGTTCACTCCAAGCACAAGTCACCTTTGGCAACAGGTCGTGTCAAGCCTGGATTGATGTGCATAACGGTGTCCAGACTCCTTTGCTGTCCTACAGACATTGTCAGGAGTTGGCCATCATCTCCCAGGACTTCCCCAAACCTATTCTTGAGGTAAAACACGCCAACAGGGTGCAAAAAGGGAGCAGCAACGACCCTGCTGCCGCCCTACCTCTGCCTCTTGCCAGTGACACCTCTCCTTCGGATGCTCGGAAGTACTTCCTGAAGGAATTCAGCGACGTTCTGGTGACCAAGTCCGCTCTGGAATCCAAGCCTCTCAAGAACATGGCAGGCCCCCCCCCATTAGGGTGTGTCAATTTAGGGGGTGAACTGGCTAAATTGAAAATCGAGTAATTTGGTAGCAATTTAGTGTAGTCTTTAATTATGCAAAACAATATTCTGGCATAATTTTTTTTTTATAATAAGTCCTACCTACATCAAATGGATTTTTAAATGTACATATTTGTGAATTTATAACATAACCAGCGTTTGTACACATGTTACTGTTTCAAGTTTCAAATTATTATATTTTATTATCCGTAGTCTATTTGAAAGTAACCAATGCCTTCATACTCTCTTTGCTTTGGTTTCTTGTCATCAGTAGTCTGCTTGCTATTTGTGCTTTGATGTAACCTTCTCGCCTCTCGTGGCTGTAAACATGGCCTGCTGCTTCTGTGACTATTTTCACACATCTCTCCACACTTTGAGTGTGGGAAGGCCACTTCGGCACCTGCATTGGAGTCTCTTTAAGGTTTCTCAATTCTTGGCTAGCTAGACTTGTTGTCAATGGTGGCTCTAAGACTTCCAAACTCAAGTCAACCAATTCTGACAATTTGGTGGCATTGACGTTTATTGGGGGAACTTTTCTTGAATGAAACGAACAGTCTCCCAACTGGTCGTCATCTATTAGCGTTCCTCTAATCTTTAGAATGACTTCTACAGCCTCGGTTCGGAGATTGGTACATTGACTGCAAAGCATTGCTTGCAAAACTGCTTCTGATCGAGCATACCAAGCGGACCTTCTTGCCACAGGTAACACGATGTCCCTCACTACCTTCCTCTGTGTTCTTACTAGCTGCAATTGAAACAAAAGGTGATTGGGCCCATCCACCCACATAGGATTAAGTTTCACACCAAACCACTGGGGAAGATAAACTCCAATAATAAATTCAACAATTAACCTCAAATTCTTCAGCACTTTGCCCTTCAATTCGTGTTTGGAAATCCAAATCCTGCAGAAACGAAGAGCTGTAGTTAACCAACGGCTGTGACTGACAGGTCCAATCTCCAAGAGAGCCAATGACTGAGGCACTTCTCCTGATCTTATTGCTTGGGCAATACGATAAGCATAGGATTGATCTGTGCTGAGATCTTTGATGACTCCTTCAGACAACGCCGGAAGGGGAGGGCCAACTTCGACCTTTGGAAAGGTTGTATTTATTTCTATTTGTGTTGCTTCATCCAGCATGATGCCAAGGGGACCTGACCACTTGTTGTTGCTCTTTGTAGGACTATCAAGTTCCTGGATGAGATGACGAAGAGGTAGCTCGCCTGTATGAAAATCACATACAATCCAAACAAGTCTTCTTCCTAGTTTTTTTCTCTAAATGCGTCATTACACCCCCCTGCCATCCGGTGTTCACTGCAGTTGAATCTCCACCAACAGCCTGCAGTGAACTGCCAAGTCCTCTCTCCTGAACCCAACATAAAATATGATCAGCAATGACCTCTGCATGTTTCTTCCCTTCTACTTCAGTTTCGGGAGCAAAGTGAAACAAAAACCGACCACCAGGCTCAGAACAGACAGAGTAGTGTTCTTCTTTGATGAGACCTGGAAACTTTCTGTTCACTCCCTCTACTTCTAGCAAAACTTTTGTGTCATCTATTCTTCCATCAAACAAAAGACAGGAGAGCCCTCCCTCGCTTAAATCTTTTTCATGCTGATCAGATATTGCCTTCATTATTTTTTCTTGTGCTCTTCTAATTTTATTATGATCTATCACCAAAGATACATCCTCTCGGCTGATGAGGCCTGCATCTATCCAAGCGGCAGTTGCAATTTCTGCAGCCTCACGAAGTCCAGCATGGTGGCGAATACTAGCTAAAGCAATGTTTGAAATATTTCTTGTGTTGTATTTCATTTTCTTTGGTAAAGGTTCAGATGGCTCTTTGGAACTATCATCTGATGTTGCTTCCTGTTCATCAGAAGAACTATCAAAGAAGTGATAAACATCTTGACACAGCTCTTCCTCTCTTTGGATGGCTTCTTCACTCTTCATTTTCTTCTTTTGTTCCCTCTCTCGGATTTGTTCTCTCTTCTTGGCATTAGCAATCTGCTTCTTTGTTTCTGAATAATCTATTGAACCCATTTGCATACTTCCTTGGCCTTCTGCCTTTGTCCTCTGTGCCTTTATATATTCAAGCTCTAAAACAGGGATCTTCTTTTCACGAGGACAACCACAATCAATGTGGGAATTATTTTCTCTCTTACCTGAGTGAGAACAGTTGGATTCAGAACATAATTGTATGGAGCACTTGCAGGTCAAAATGTCAAACAGAGTATGAAGTGTGTGCAGAAATTCATTTTTCTTGGCCAAGTTTCCTTTACCAAGTGATGTTTCAACTGCTTTGTGCCATAATTTCGTTAGTTTTAGCTCAATAGTTCGACACTGATTAATCACAGGTGGTTTGAATAGTGCATTAGCTTTTGTCCATTGATGCAGAAGAGGGACTATCATGTCATTTATGAGTTCTTTATCTGTATAGTTCCTTCTGTCCTTTGCATTTTTTTCTCGAAGGAGTAACCCTAATCTTAGCATGTCTCTCACTGTTGGAAGTTCTGATACAGGAAGCTCCTTCCCTTTACCAACTAGCAGGCTCAAGTGGGTTGACAACTGACTTCTTGTCTTCAATTTTGACATCTTCACACTATCTGAAAAATAGAAAAATATTTCAATGTTTCATAATTCAATTGTTGTTTCAAAAAATATCAATTTGTTTATCAAAAATGCTGTAACAGAAATAACATAACAATTTCTTAGAACATAATGTTTTATACAATGATATAAGTAACTGCGACAATCAATATGCCCTACTTACAATAATTAAAATGTAGAATTCGTCTGGTAGAGTAGGTGCAAGTGCAATGAGAGCAAACCACCGTCTATGATGTCTAGAAGGAGAGTGAGCCGGGCGCCTTATCCTCACGCTTGGTACAAGTCAAAACAAGAATTAAACTGTCCCACACGGAGAGCCTGTTCATGTTCATGTTCTGACATGCATATTGTACACAAGCTATAGAACCATAAAATACTCCATAATCCATATGCTTACATGAGATTAGTTAATATCAAGTGAATAATTCTAATCAAGTCTCATTAATTTGTTGAAATACTGATATTTGAAACTTTATGGTATAATTGATGTAGGTGAGGGTTATTTCAATTCATTTTTGTTTGCTAATCTCAAGTTTAGACATAAAGAGGCACAATATTTTGACTACCAAATTTGATTTTTAACATGTTGACAAAATTGACACACCCTACCCCCCCCATGAGGATCCACCTGAGGGACGACGCGAAGCCATTCGCTATTTACACCCCTCGACTGGTTCCCCTGGCCTTCCGCGAGGCGGTCAAAAACGAGCTGGACTCCATGGTCGCCCAAGAAATTATTGTACCAACCGGCGATGACCCGTCTCCATGGTGTCACCCGATGGTTGTCGTCGCAAAACCTAAAGGTGGTGTTCGGATCACCACTGACCTTTCCAAGCTCAACAACCAGGTGTCTCGTCCTGCGCACCCTTCTCCCACGCCCTTTGCAGCCATACGCAGCGTGAACCCGAAGGAGCGCTTCTTCACGACGATGGACGCCCTGTGTGGATACTGGCAGATAGAGCTTGCCGAAGAAGACCGACCACTCACAACTTTCATCACCCCGCATGGACGTTACAGTTACTGCCGTGGCCCCATGGGATTCGCCGCTACAGGAGACGCTTTCTGTCTTCGAGGTGATATGGCTCTACAAGGTCTGGCAAAATGCGTGAAAGTGGTCGACGACATACTCGTGTACGACGAGGATCATATGGATCACCTCTGCCGTATCTACGAGGTACTCAACAGGTGCCGGAAGCACGGCATTACCCTAAATGCCGACAAGTTTGTTCTGGCCAGCTCTTCAGTTGACTTTTGTGGGTACACCCTCTCAGGGAATGGTATCGCAGCTGACCCGGAAAAGGTCCGCGCCATTACGGATTTTCCCACCCCTGCTAACCTGACCGACTTGAGGTCCTTCATCGGTCTCGTCAACCAGTTAGCAGAGTTTTCGTCGGACATCTCCGCAGCTGCTCAACCACTTCGCCCCCTGATGAGCCCCAAGAGGACATTCCTGTGGACCCCCGACCACGACAAGGCCTTCCAGCAAGTGAAACAGGCCCTGTCTCGTCCACCTGTCCTCGCCACGTTTGACCCAGCCTTGCCGACGGTTCTGCAGACAGATGCCTCACGCTTGTATGGCGTGGGATACGCCCTACTGCAGGATCATGGTGGAGGGCAGTTCCAGCTCGTCCAGTGTGGCTCGCGTTTCCTCTCTGACACTGAGACGCGCTACGCCACTATTGAGTTGGAGCTGTTGGCTGCGGTTTGGGCGATGTCCAAGTGCAGGTTTTACCTCATAGGCCTGCAATACTTTCACCTAGTGACCGACCATCGCCCGCTTGTCCCGATCCTCAACCACTACACGCTAGACGCTGTTGAGAACCCTCGCCTCCAGCGTCTGAAAGAGAAGCTCTCGGCGTACATCTTCACTGCAGTGTGGCGTGCTGGTAAGGAGCTCTGCATCCCTGATGCCTTATCCCGCTCTCCTGTCAGCCGCCCCACTCCAGAAGACCATGTACTCGACGCCGACCTCACTCTTTCCGTCAGGACTGTGGTCACTCTCCATGCCGTCCAATCCCTTCGTTCGGACCTGTCACCAGATGACGACAAGGCAATGGAGGACCTTCGAACAGCGGCCCGAGATGACCCTTCCTACGTCCGACTTGTCGAGTGTGTGAGGAATGGATTTCCTAGCAACCGCTACGATCTTCACAACACCCTGCTCCCGTATTGGAAACTCCGCGATGAACTCTACTGCGAAGGAGACCTTGTTCTGTACGGAGCACGTGTAGTTGTCCCTGCTGCATCACGTCCCCACGCCTTGGCCCGCCTTCACGACAGTCACCGTGGAGCTGAGGCCACCAAACGACGTGCACGACAGACTGTGTTCTGGCCCGGCATCAACTCCGACATCTCCAATGTTGTCCGTGCGTGTGAGCCCTGCCAAGTATTACAACCCAGCCAGCAGCAGGAACCCTTTATGAGTGACGACAACCCCACCCGCCCCTTTGAGTCTGTGTCGGCCGACTTTTTCTGTGTGTCAGGAAAGTCCTTCCTCGTTATCGTCGACCGTCTCTCTGGTTGGCCGGTTGTCATCAAGTGCGGTAATGACACGACGTCTGCCGCCACCATCAGCAAGTTCCGCCACTACTTCCGTGACGTGGGCGTTCCTGTACGCCTGCGAACCGACGGAGGGCCTCAGTTCACAAGCCGGGACTTTGCTGTGTTCCTTGACCGATGGGGAGTCCGGCATGTGTTGTCATCGCCCCATTACCCGCAGTCCAACGGCCACGCTGAGGCTGCTGTCAAATCCCTGAAGCACCTCATCCTTAAGGTGGCCCCTTCTGGGAACATTGACTGCGAGGCCTTCGACAGGGGTCTTCTTGAACTCCGCAACACACCTAACTACACCGGATGCTCCCCTGCCCAGGTTTTGTATGGACGCCCCCTTCGTTCTTGTGTCCCTGCTCACCCTCAATCCTTCTCCAAGGAGTGGCAGGCCAAGACAGAGGATTGTGATCGCCGAGCCGCCGAACGTGTTCAGGACGTCGTCGCCCGCTACAATGACCACGCCCGTTCTCTCCCCAGGTTGAGTGTCGGCACCCAAGTCCGTGTTCAGGACCCGACCTCCCTACGTTGGGACAAAGTAGGCGTAGTTATGGGCCTCGGCAGGTCACGGGACTACCAGGTGCGGTTACCCAGTGGTCGTGTGTGGTGGAGGAACCGCCGTTTTCTCCGCCCCGTAACAATGCCTTCTGCTGGCCCCGCCACCAGTGTTGAGTCCCATACCCTTCCCAGTGATGAAGTCCCTCGACGCTCAGAACGGATCCAAAAGAAAAGGTCCGCTCAAGACTTTGCTATGAGCGTATAGGGGGGAGGGAGGTGTATGTATATTATGTATGCTGGATTATATATCATATATGTATATTATGTATGTGCTCCATTTATGTATTATTTATTCAGCCTAGCTGGCAGCGTGTGGCAATGTTATTACCATATCCCACATGCTTAATTAATGTGCCTGGCGACGTATGGAAGCTGCTAATGTATCACTTGCCATACGTCGCCTATGGCAGTTGACAAGGAGCCTAGCCAGGGAGACCGCTGCTCTCCTCTGTGTACATACTCTTATCCAGTAAACCGAACCTACAAAACTATACAGGTGTTTGTGTTCTCTCCTGTATATAGAACTTATTATTCAGAACCTAACACCTCCCTCCACATACCACCCCTCCCTCCCTCTAAAATACCACCCCTCCCTCCCTCTACATACCAGCCATCCCTCCCTCTACATACCACCTTTCCTTCCCTCCACATACAACCCCTCCCTCCGTCTACATACCACCCCTCCCTTCCTCCATATACCACCTCTCCTTCCCTCCACATACCAACCCTCCCTCCCTCCACATACCAACCCTCCGTCCCTCCACATACCAACCCTCCCACCCTCCACATACAACCCCTCCCTCCCTCTACATACCACACCCTCCCTCCCTCCACATACCACCCCTCCCTCCCTCTACATACCAGCCATCCCTCCCTCCACATACCAACCCTCCCTCCTTCCACATACAACCCCTCCCTCCCTCTACATACCACACCCTCCCTCCCTCCACATACCAACCCTCCCTCCCTCCACATACCACCCCTCCCTCCCTCCACATACCACACCCTCCCTCCCTCTACATACCAACCCTCCCTCCCTCCACATACCAACCCTCCGTCCCTCCACATACCAACCCTCCCTCCCTCTACATACCACCCCTCCCTCCCTCCACATACCACCCCTCCCTCCCTCAACATACCACCCCTCCCTCCCTCTACATACCACCCCTCCCTCCCTCCACATACCAACCTTCCTTCCCTCCACATACAACCCCTCCCTCCCTCCACATACCACCCCTCCCTCCCTCCACATACCAACCCTCCCGCCCTCCACATACCACCCCTCCCTCCCTCCACATACCACCCCTCCCTCCCTCTACATACCACCCCTCCCTCCCTCCACATACCAACCTTCCTTCCCTCCACATACAACCCCTCCCTCCCTCCACATACCACCCCTCCCTCCCTCCACATACCAACCCTCCCGCCCTCCACATACCACCCCTCCCTCCCTCCACATACCACCCCTCCCTCCCTCCACATTCCACCCTCCCTCCCTCCACATACCACCCCTCCCTCCCTCCACATACCAACCCTCCGTCCCTCCACATACAACCCCTCCCTCTCTCCACTTACCAACCCTCCCTCCGTCTACATACCACCCATCCCTTCCTCCACATACCACCCCTCCTTCCCTCCACATACAACCCCTCCCTCCCTTTACATACCACCCCTCCCTCCCTCCACATACCACCCCTCCCTCCCTCCACATACCACCCCTCCCTCCCTCCACATACCACCGCTCCCTCCCTCCACATACCATCCCTCCCTCCCTCCCTCCCTCCACATACCACCCCTCCCTCCTTCCACATACCACCTCTCCCTTCCTCCCTCCATATAGCACCTCTCCCTCCCTCCACATACTACCCTTCCCTTCCTCCCTCCACCTACCACCCCCTGCTCCACATACCACCCCTCCTTCCCTCCTTCTGTAACGACCACGGTCTTACACGTCAGTTAGCGCCAATATCAAATGATTCATATTACGCTCAATAGCCCACAAAACATGTAACTCTGCTTTCGTTTGAGTCCTCCATCTGAGGCGTCCGTTTTCTCATCACTTCAAGACACCTCAGTCCTCCGTTATCCCATTTTCTGACTTACTGAAACCAACCTCTCTAAAATGAATTTGAGTGTGAGAGAGAACACCCTTGTTTTGAGTCAACTTAGATATGTCTGTTTACAGTTGGAACATACAAGATCCATTGTGAGTGGTGTTGAGCGCTTCAACTGACCTTATTGTTAGTAAAACGTGTCAAGTGTTAGGTTCTGAATAATAAGTTCTATATACAGGAGAGAACACAAACACCTGTATAGCTTTGTAGGTTCGGTTTACTGGATAAGAGTATGTACACAAAGGAGAGCAGCGGTCTCCCTGGCTAGGCTCCTTGTCAACTGCTATAGGCGACGTATGGCAAGTGATACACTAGCAGCTTCCATACGTCGCCAGGCACATTAATTAGGCATGTGGGATATGGTAATAACATTGCCACACGCTGCTAGCTAGGCTGAATAAATAATACATAAATGGAGCACATACATAATATACATACATGATATATAATCCAGCATACATAATATACATACACCTCCCTCCCCCCTATACGCTCATAGCAAAGTCTTGAGCGGACCTTTTCTTTTGGATCCGTTCTGAGCGTCGAGGGACTTCATCACTGGGAAGGGTATGGGACTCAACACTGGTGGCGGGGCCAGCAGAAGGCATTGTTACGGGTCGGAGAAAACGGCGGTTCCTCCACCACACACGACCACTGGGTAACCGCACCTGGTAGTCCCGTGACCTGCCGAGACCCATGACTACGCCTACTTTGTCCCAACGTAGGGAGGTCGGGTCCTGAACACGGACTTGGGTGCCGACACTCAACCTGGGGAGAGAACGGGCGTGGTCATTGTAGCGGGCGACGACGTCCTGAACACGTTCGGCGGCTCGGCGATCACAATCCTCTGTCTTGGCCTGCCACTCCTTGGAGAAGGATTGAGGGTGAGCAGGGACACAAGAACGAAGGGGGCGTCCATACAAAACCTGGGCAGGGGAGCGTCCGGTGTAGTTAGGTGTGTTGCGGAGTTCAAGAAGACCCCTGTCGAAGGCCTCGCAGTCAATGTTCCCAGAAGGGGCCACCTTAAGGATGAGGTGCTTCAGGGATTTGACAGCAGCCTCAGCGTGGCCGTTGGACTGCGGGTAATGGGGCGATGACAACACATGCCGGACTCCCCATCGGTCAAGGAACACAGCAAAGTCCCGGCTTGTGAACTGAGGCCCTCCGTCGGTTCGCAGGCGTACAGGAACGCCCACGTCACGGAAGTAGTGGCGGAACTTGCTGATGGTGGCGGCAGACGTCGTGTCATTACCGCACTTGATGACAACCGGCCAACCAGAGAGACGGTCGACGATAACGAGGAAGGACTTTCCTGACACACAGAAAAAGTCGGCCGACACAGACTCAAAGGGGCGGGTGGGGTTGTCGTCACTCATAAAGGGTTCCTGCTGCTGGCTGGGTTGTAATACTTGGCAGGGCTCACACGCACGGACAGCATTGGAGATGTCGGAGTTGATGCCGGGCCAGAACACAGTCTGTCGTGCACGTCGTTTGGTGGCCTCAGCTCCACGGTGACTGTCGTGAAGGCGGGCCAAGGCGTGGGGACGTGATGCAGCAGGGACAACTACACGTGCTCCGTACAGAACAAGGTCTCCGTCGCAGTAAAGTTCATCGCGGAGTTTCCAATGTGGGAGCAGGGTGTTGTGAAGATCGTAGCGGTTGCTAGGAAATCCATTCCTCACACACTCGACAAGTCGGACGTAGGAAGGGTCATCTCGGGCCGCTGTTCGAAGGTCCTCCATTGCCTTGTCGTCGTCTGGTGACAGGTCCGAACGAAGGGATTGGACGGCATGGAGAGTGACCACAGTCCTGGCGGAAAGAGCGAGGTCGGCGTCGAGTACATGGTCTTCTGGAGTAGGGCGGCTGACAGGGGAGCTGGTCTTCTGGAGTAGGGCGGCTGACAGGGGAGCGGGATAAGGCATCAGGGATGCAGAGCTCCTTGCCAGCACGCCACACTGCAGTGAAGATGTACGCCGAGAGCTTCTCTTTCAGACGCTGGAGGCGAGGGTTCTCAACGGCGTCTAGCATGTAGTGGTTGAGGATCGGGACAAGCGGGCGATGGTCGGTCACTAGGTGAAAGTGTTGCAGGCCTATGAGGTAAAACCTGCACTTGGACATCGCCCAAACCACAGCCAACAGCTCAACTCAATAGTGGCATAGCGCGTCTCAGTGTCAGAGAGGAAACGCGAGCCACACTGGACGAGCCGGAACTGCCCTCCACCATGATCCTGCAGTAGGGCGTATCCCACGCCATACAAGCGTGAGGCGTCTGTCTGCAGATCTGTCGGCAAGGCTGGGTCGAACGTGGCGAGGACAGGTGGACGAGACAGGGCCTGTTTCACTTGCTGGAAGGCCTTGTCGTGGTCGGGGGTCCACAGGAATGTCCTCTTGGGGCTCATCAGGGGGCGAAGTGGTTGAGCAGCTGCGGAGATGTCCGACGAAAACTCTGCTAACTGGTTGACGAGACCGATGAAGGACCTCAAGTCGGTCAGGTTAGCAGGGGTGGGAAAATCCGTAATGGCGCGGACCTTTTCCGGGTCAGCTGCGATACCATTCCCTGAGAGGGTGTACCCACAAAAGTCAACTGAAGAGCTGGCCAGAACAAACTTGTCGGCATTTAGGGTAATGCCGTGCTTCCGGCACCTGTTGAGTACCTCGTAGATACGGCAGAGGTGATCCATGTAATCCTCATCGTACACGAGTAGGTCGTCGACCACTTTCACGCAGTTAGCCAGACCTTGTAGAGCCATATCACCTCGAAGACAGAAAGTGTCTCCTGTAGCGGCGAATCCCATGGGGCCACGGCAATAACTGTAACGTCCATGCGGGGTGATGAACGTTGTGAGGGGTCGGTCTTCTTCGGCAAGCTCTATCTGCCAGTATCCACACAGGGCGTCCATCGTCGTGAAGAAGCGCGCCTTCAGGTTCACGCTGCGTATGGCTGCAAAGGGCGTGGGAGAAGGGTGCGCAGGACGAGACACCTGGTTGTTGAGCTTGGAAGGGTCAGTGGTGATCCGAACACCACCTTTAGGTTTTGCGACGACAACCATCGGGTGACACCATGGAGACGGGTCATCGCCGGTTGGTACAATAATTTCTTGGGCGACCATGGAGTCCAGCTCGTTTTTGACCGCCTCGCGGAAGGCCAGGGGAACCAGTCGAGGGGTGTAAATAGCGAATGGCTTCGCGTCGTCCCTCAGGTGGATCCTCATGGGGGGGCCTGCCATCTTCTTGAGAGGCTTGGATTCCAGAGCGGACTTGGTCACCAGAACGTCGCTGAATTCCTTCAGGAAGTACCTCCGAGCATCCGAAGGAGAGGTGTCACTGGCAAGAGGGAGGGGTAGGGCGGCAGCAGGGTCATTGCTGCTCCCTTTTTGCACCCTGTTGGCGTGTTTTACCTCAAGAATAGGTTTGGGGAAGTCCTGGGAGATGATGGCCAACTCCTGACAATGTCTGTAGGACAGCAAAGGATTCTGGACACCGTTATGCACATCAATCCAGGCTTGACACGACCTGTTGCCAAAGGTGACTTGTGCTTGGAGTGAACCCAGGGCCGGGGTCATCTGTGAACCATCTGCCATAAAGCGGAGATCCTTGGGGGGCGGCCCTAGATCACTTGGAGAGAGCCCCAAGCATTGCAAATGCTGGGGACCGATGACTGTAGCATCAGCGCCGGTGTCGGGCAACATCTGAAGACGGGATGACACACCGCCGTAGGTTACGATGACGCTGATGTACTGGGGGACTTTGGTCCTGGGACGCGGGGGGGAGCACACATTCCTAATGTGGCTCGAGCGTTGTCAGGAGTCGTCGTGCCTCTGATTGGAAGACTGTGGGCGGCCCTCTCTGGTGGAAGGGGGCTGAAGCTTCCGCCGACACGGTCCCTTGGGTATGTTGGAAGGGCAACACTTGTCATAGTGGCCCAGACGACCACAGGCATTGCACTGGACGCGTTTGGCTGGGCACCGTACTGTGAGTGACCAGTGGCCCTTACGGTCACAACTGTTGCAGGTAGACTGAGCAGCTGGACACACCTGTGTTCCGTGCTGCTTACCACAGTTGTTGCAAAATAAACCGGGCGTGGACGTGGTGGGCGAAGGCGTAGGAACAGACTTCTTGTCCTTCTTGTACCGGGACACAGCGCGTACAGCTGTAGGGGGAGCACGGATGGCAGAGGTGGCACACCTGGCAGCCTCATAGGAGCGACATATCGTCAACACATCCTTAAGAGAAGAGGAAGAGTCGAGGGAGGTGAGGCGTTGGACAAGTTCCTCGTCCTTAACACCCATCAGGATCACCTGCCTCAACTGGGTCTCCTCGCACTGCTGGTGGTGGCCTGGACATATATCTACCTCTTCCGAGGCGCTCTTGAGTCGTACGTAAAAGGCATCAAAAGACTCACCCTCCATCTGTCTACAGCTAAACAATTCCCTCCTGCGCAGAGCTTCATTCTGCTGTCCTTTGATGTGCCGTTGTGGAACGTCCAGTACCTCCTCTACAGACAGCGAAGAGGTTGGGGGTACCTGCAACGTATGTTCCAAGACACGCTGAATTTCCAAGGACAGGCACATACGCAGCTGGATGAGTTGTTTAGGCTGTGACAAACTCTGGAGATCCACCATTGTAGAATAATCAGTCCACCGTCACCGCCATTCACGAAAAGTCTGGAAATTCACATCAGGCTTCAAGATGGGCGGTGTTTGAGCTGCTGCTTTAGGTGGGGCTGGGGGGTGTGAAGGAAGCATGGATGAGGTATCTGAACCAGTCAGTACCGAGGCAGTGTTAGAGCCAGGGGCTTGGTTAACAGTGAGGCGAGATATCAAGGCTTCAAACCGTTCACTGTCTTCCAATCTCCGTTGGTTGTCTCGTTCTGCCTCTGGTTGCCTTCTGTGCTCATCTGCCAAACGTCTGTGGGCTTCATCCTCGCGTTTCTCATCTCTCATAAACTTCAGTAAGGCAATTATCTCTGGAGACAACGCTGAATATTGAGGTGAGGGGCTGCGCGATGTGGGGGCTGGAGCGTCGTGGCCGGCCTGGTCATCCATCTCTGCGGGGCTATCACCCGCCTGGCTCATCCAGACGCTGGGTCCACGGCTACGTAAGGCGTGAGACATAACTACTTCCTCTGTGTACTATGTCTTAAATCAGTGTTGACCGGTCAGCCCGTCGTATCAACAAGATTTCAGACAAAATATTAATTAAATACACAGATAAGTAGGTTATATATATAAAATATATATAAGGAAGCCGCGCGGTCAGCGAGTGTTAGTACATGTATGTGTGTGAGTGAGTGTGTGTCCTGGGCGGGTAGAGCGTCTCGCCCCAGCTGTGAGGGGGGGGGGGGTGGAGGCGGCGCTGTGAGGGGGTGGAGGGAGAGGCGCGGCGACTCCCAGTCAGTTTAGTTACCCTCAGGACGCGGTCAGAGACGGGTGCACTGAACTCTACTCCTTACAAATGCCCAGAACGTGCCGTATACCTTGGGAATCCTTTAGAACAAGGTCACACATGAATGGCACGAAACACACAATGCACTAAACACTTCACAGAAAATCACTGTCACTGACACTGCTCAAAGTTGCTGAAATTCTTCGAGGAGAGCTGACGCGCGGGAGTTGACTCAAGCGAGAGTCCAAGCCGGCTTTCTACAAACTTTGCACTATCACTCGTAATTATCCAGTAAGATCGGATCACTGCGCCATGTTAGGTTCTGAATAATAAGTTCTATATACAGGAGAGAACACAAACACCTGTATAGTTTTGTAGGTTCGGTTTACTGGATAAGAGTATGTACACAAAGGAGAGCAGCGGTCTCCCTGGCTAGGCTCCTTGTCAACTGCTATAGGCGACGTATGGCAAGTGATACATTAGCAGCTTCCATACGTCGCCAGGCACATTAATTAGGCATGTGGGATATGGTAATAACATTGCCACACGCTGCTAGCTAGGCTGAATAAATAATACATAAATGGAGCACATACATAATATACATACATGATATATAATCCAGCATACATAATATACATACATCAAGTAAGTGAGTGTCGAATTGGCCAGCTAGAGTGGCGTATTTTATGTCGTCCGTGGGGATATCCATGAGTTTCTGATCGCGCCTGAAGTTATATCATTTTGTCGCCCCGACATCAGAAAATCTGATGTTTATAGTTTAGTAAGTGCCAGTTGTCTATTTAAGAAAGTCATTAATCTCTTGAACTATTCTGTCAACTGGTATAATCTCCAAGATCTAGCGCCTCCCCGTGAATAGCGCCATGTTCGCCTCAAGCCTGAGCTTGCAGAATTAATCTTATCAATGTGTATATTCCACCTTTTCCTGGCAAGCTCAACCTCTGATTAGATTATATGAATAGACATAGGAGATTACCCTGATCAAGAACACCGGAGTTCATAACTAAGTATACAGTGATCCAAAATGGTAGAGAGGTTATGTTGTTGGTAAGATCGACCTTTCTGGTATGAATACGGAGGCCCAAGCTGCCCCGCGGGTACACGCATATACTGTGGGGTACGGGATGTTGGTTCACACTCAGGATGGGATGCAGAAAGGAAACTCAGAATGTGCTCTCTTATTACATATTGTATTGGATGTACAATGCAGCTTGGTGCTGGGGGTAGCAGCGTGAGTTCAAGCTTGATGTAGAGAGAGCTGATGGTGAGGGTGCTCAGAGGAGGACCAGCTTGTGGGTCGCCATGCTCGCCGGCGGGAGCGAGGACCACCAGGCAGGGGTGGAGGATGAGGTGTTGCTTGCTGGTTGGTGTAGGTAGAAAGAGAGCACATTGTGAGTTTCCTTTCTCCATCCCATCCCGAGTGTGAACCAACATCCCGTAACCCACAAATGGTCACTCCGGGGTCACCATTTGTGGGGTACGTGATGTTTGGTTTACACCCAGGATGGGATAGAGAAAGGGAACTCACAATGTGCTCTCTGTATACATATTGTATTGGATGTACAGTGCAGTTTGGTGCTGGGGAGTGGCAGCATGGTTACAAGCGTGATGTAGAGAGAGCTGGTTGGTGAGGATGCTCAGAGGAGGACCAGCTTGTGGGTCGCCATGCTCGCCGGCGGGAGCGAGGGCCGCCAGGCAGGAGGAGGAGGAGGAGGTGTTGCTTGCTGGTTGGTGTAGGTAGAAAAGAGACAGGTCACCACGAGGTCTGGTCTTATATAGCGGAGGTAGGCGTGGCTTAATAGTTGACCTCCGTCATGTAAGGCGGCCCTGGTTGACCTAGACCATGAGGCATACACTGCGGAATTCGCGGGGTCGGCTACTCAGCGACAAGCGTTTGTAGGAGAAGAATCCACTACAATACCTCTACGCGAGGGAGAATCACGCATTCGTGACTCTTCCTCAACGTCTCTCCAGGTATGTTAACGTGTGTTCCCTGCCGCCAATTAATTCAGTTTAACTTAGTCAATTTTGGTGAATATCAGTGTTCATGTGTTATCATAGTGAATTCTGTACCAATTAAGTCGAGTAACGTAGAGATTTAGATATCGTCTGAACCATTGCCAGACGCATGTTTTGTATAGTTGAAGTTAGACTTTTACGCATTCGTGACTCTTCCTCAACGTCTCTCCAGTGTGTTGAGCTGAATACCCATCGGCTACCGTGGGTTGGTAACCGGGTTGGACGATGCCGTTAATTCGACAGGATTAAACTGGGAAGTCCGTTTTCTGCAAATCGGGCGCCAGTTCCCTTGGCGTGTGTCGGTATACAACCGACCCCTAACAGCGATCTTCATTTGTTGTAGAGACCAGTGTTACCTGGGGCACTCCTCACAGTTACATGGGCCTAAGTATTATTGTATCTTGTTTGGGGGATAACTAGCAGAAATATAGTATCCCAGGTTAAGTATTGAACCACTGAGTGAGAGTTAAAAGTGCCATGTTGTTGCTTGCGATAATTGTGGAGTTGTCCAGTGTGTTATGTATTCATCGGTAGTGACCATGTGATAATCTGAGAGTATAATGATGAAACCAAGAAGTGAAGAGTTAATTTGTTACTTGTTAAAGTAAGACCTGAGGGTCTAGTGATATCTGGTGTATACCAATTACTGAATCTCATTTGCCAGAGTAATAATACCACAATTGTCTAATGAAGTGATAAGTATTTGGAGGTATTTAATGAGGTAATAAGTTCTTGAAGTGATTGATGACTTAATAAATAAATTGCGGTTCTGTTTTGTCTGAGTAAACAATGGAAACGATGCACCAACGCACCACCAGCTGTGAGTGTCGGTACAGTTGCCAGGGCAGATCTCTTGCGTCATCATAGCAAGCCCAAAGTAGCCAAATCCATGGTATGGTAGCACAGGACGATGTAAAACATAAAGCATTCATTTATTAAAGTGTATTTATAGATACTGGACATAAATTTTTGTTCATTACATTTGAAACATCAATCTTTGTTAATTAAATTTGAAACAAAAGAAAACTACGATACCGTATTTTCATCAAAATATTACATCACAAGTATATTTTACCTTAACTGTGACTGAATGAATATATTCTCGGAAATAAATATGAAAATGTAATATTTTTGCTGGAATGACATACATATTACAGTGGAAAGTGGGATAAAATCATGACAAAAGCAATGACTTTCTCTTTCTTTCGTTCAAAAGATTTTACCGTAATCTCTTTTCGAATGGTTTTCAGTTAAAAACTGTTGTACTCATACTGTATTACAATAATATTCTATCCTATCATTAGCCTTATAATCCCACAACTGAAAACCATCCGAAAAGCGAATACGGTAACATCTTTTGAACGAAAGAACGAGAAAGTCATTGCTTTCGTCACAATTTTATCCCACTTTCCACTGTAATATGTATGTCATTCCAACAAAAATATTACATTTTCATATTTATTTCCGAGAATATATTCATTCAGTCACATTTCCATGTTCTCAGAAATAAGTGGTAGTTTTGTTGAAATGTAATGTACAGTATTTAATATTAAAATGCAAAAAGAGCTATAAAAACAATTAATACTGTACACCCGTAATGTACTGGCTGGCATCTCCACTCGTCCCTGCTCCCGCCAGTCACCTCCTCCCCGCTCTATCCCTCCGCCTCCTCCACATCGTCACTACTGTTGTATTACAATAATATTCTATCCTAATTCACTTGAATAAATACTACGATACCATATTTCCGAATATTTTCATTAAAATCCATCGAAATCATTTTCCTTGTCATCGTCTTCAACACCAAACAGCTTGTGGGGTATAGAATTGTTTGGTTCACACTCAGGATGGGATGGAGAAAGGAAACTCACAATGTGCTCTCTATATACATGTTGTATTGAATGTACAATGCAGCTTGGTGCTGGAAAGGCAGCGTGGTTACAAGCGTGATGTAGAGAGAGCTGGTTGGTGAGGATGCTCACAGGAGGACAGCTTGTGGGTCGCCATGCTCGCCAGCGGGAGAGAGGACCGCCAGGCAGACGGAGGAGCGAGGCCCGCCGGGCAGCGGCGTAGGAGGAGATGTTGCTGGCTGTGGCTGTTGGTAGAGAGTGAGCGAGAGGCAGATCACCGCGAGGTCAGGTCTTAAATAGCGGGGGTAGGCGTGGCTTAGTAGTTGACCCCCGCTCCGTGGTGTATGGCGGCGCTGGTTGACCTAGGTCACGAGGCATACACTGGGGAATAGGTGGGGTCGGCTAGGCAGCGACAAACAGCGTTTGTAGGGGAGAATTCCACTACAGTACTCCCCCTTCCCTCCAGGCTGTGTAGGAGACTTGTTGTCTGCAGAGTTGCATAGCACATGTGAGGCAGAATGGGCGGTGCGTGCCTCATGTGAGACAACGGCGATGGCGTGGATGAGCCGGTCGCTGGGGACAACTGTCTAGATACACAATATCTGTGGGAGTAGAGAGGGAGAATAAGTGTGTGTGGAGGCGATGAATGTTGTGCTTCCCTCACGGCAGGTACAGAGTCGCCAGATGCCCTGCTGGGGTGTGTGGGCCTGGGTCAGGAGCAGGGGCTGTGTCAGCAGCAGCGGATGAGGGCTCGTGACAGCAGCTGGGTCCACGACAGCAGCAGGGTGCAGGACATTAGCAGGACATTAGCAGGGAGTACCTGAGGGAGAAAAGAGGGGTGTGTGGGTCCGCACTCAGGAACAGAGGCCGCATCAGGGGCGGCATGGGTTACTGCTGGGCCGGGGTCGGCGTCTGAGGCAGGACGGGTGTGCTGGGGTCGGTAGGACGTGGTGCTTGGGGCAGGAAGAGGAGCTGGTGTCTGCTTAGAGTAGCAGAGCTGCTC
Organism: Homarus gammarus; assembly: GCA_958450375.1. NCBI lineage: Eukaryota > Metazoa > Arthropoda > Malacostraca > Decapoda > Nephropidae > Homarus > Homarus gammarus. Next base: position 244,383 of record CAUDMG010002687.1, read on the forward strand.
TAGGGTGTCTAACCTGCGGTGTAGAAACAGTAGTTGTAGAGTCGATGAGAGCTGCTTTTGTGTGGATAAGCCAGTCTTCCGTGTTGCTTGAAGACTGGGAGCGTGATCAGTTTCTCCTCCATCCTGTGTGAGTGCGAATCTCCGGGAGTCACCATTTGTGGAGTATGAGATTGTTTGGTGTTCGCACTCAGGATGGGATGGAGAAAGGAAACTCACAATGTGCTCTCTATATACACGTTGTATTGAATGTACAATGCAGCTTGGTGCTGGGAAGGCAGCGTGGTTACAAGCGTGATGTAGAGAGAGCTGGATGGTGAGGATGCTCACAGGAGGACAGCTTGTGGGTCGCCATGCTCGCCAGCGGGAGAGAGGACCACCAGGCAGGCGGAGGAGCGAGGCCCGCCGGGCAGCGGCGGTGGAGGAGGTGTTGCTGGCTGTGGCTGTTGGTAGAGAGAGAGCGAGAGAGCGAGAGGCAGATCACCGCGAGGTCAGGTCTTAAATAGCGGGGGTAGGCGTGGCTTAGTAGTTGACCCCCGCTCCGTGGTGTATGGCGGCGCTGGTTGACCTAGGTCACGAGGCATACACTGGGGAATAGGTGGGGTCGGCTAGGTAGCGACAAACAGCGTTTGTAGGGGAGAATTCCACTACAGTACTCCCCCTTCCCTCCAGGCTGTGTAGGAGACTTGTTGTCTGCAGAGTTGCATAGCACATGTGAGGCAGAACGGGCGGTGCGTGCCTCATGTGAGACAACGGCGATGGCGTGGATGAGCTGGTCGCTGGCGACAACTGTCTAGATACACAATATCTGTGGGAGTAGAGAGGGAGAACAAGTGTGTGTGGAGGCGATGAATGTTGTGCTTCCCTCACGGCAGGTACAGAGTCGCCAGATGCGCCTGCTGGGGTGTGTGGGCCTGGGTCAGGAGCAGGGGCTGTGTCAGCAGCAGCGGATGAGGGCTCGTGACAGCAGCTGGGTCCACGACAGCAGCAGGGTGCAGGACATTAGCAGGGAGTACCTGAGGGAGAAAAGAGGGGTGTGTGGGTCCGCACTCAGGAACAGAGGCCGCGTCAGGGCGGCGGGGGTTACTGCTGGGCCGGGGTCGGCGTCTGAGGCAGGACGGGTGTGCTGGGGTCGGTAGGACGTGGTGCTTGGGGCAGGAAGAGGAGCTGGTGTCTGCTTAGAGTAGCAGAGCTGCTCTAGGGTGTCTGACCTGCGGTGTAGAAACTGTAGTTGTAGAGTCGATGACAGCTGCTTCTGGGTGGATAAGCCAGTCTTCCATGTTGCTTGAAGACTGGGAGCATGATCAGTTTCTCCTCCATCCTGTGTGAGTGCGAATCTCCGGGAGTCACCATTTGTGGGGTATGAGATGTTTGGTGTTCACACTCAGGATGGAATGGAGAAAGGAAACTCACAATGTGCTCTCTATATACATGTTGTATTGGATGTACAATGCAGCTTGGTGCTGGGAAGGCAGCATGGTTACAAGCGTAATGTAGAGAGAGCTGGTTGGTGAGGACGCTCAGAGAAGGACAGCTTGTGGGTCGCCATGCTCGCCAGCGGGAGAGGGGACCGCCAGGCAGGCGGAGGAGCGAAGGGCCGCCAGGCAGCGGCGGAGGAGGTGTTGCTGGCTGGTTGGTGTAGGTAGAGAGAGAGCGTGAGCGAGAGGCAGATCACCGCGAGGTCAGGTCTTAAATAGCGGGGGTAGGCGTGGCTTAGTAGTTGACCCCCACTCCGTGGTGTATGGCGGTGCTGGTTGACCAAGGTCACGAGGCATACACTGGGGAATAGGTGGGGTCGGCTAGGCAGCGACAAACAGCGTTTGTAGGGGAGAATTCCACTACAAGCTCCTCCCAGTCTTCTCCTTGAACAGGGCTAGAGGGTACGTGTTTTTCGAATCGTTTTCAATTAAAAAATGTTACAGCACATGTATATTTTACCTAAACTGTGCCTGAATGAATATATTCTCAGAAATAAATAGTAGTGTAGTGGACGTCTCCCCTACAACTGCTATCCGCATTCCGATGTGCCGCCGTATCCTAGCAACCAAGCGAGCGACGACAGCAGATGGTACGGTAACTTAGCAACGAAACTAGTGACCGGCGACTTTCTCGGGTTTTCCCAACATGACTCATAGAGGACTCGCGGTTGCTGGGCATATAAGCTCTGTCTCTCCATTGAGATTCATTCTGCCCATCTTCCTGAACAAGCAACACCTCCTCCAGCAAGCTCCACACGGTCAGCATTCATTCAACCAGGAGGCCAGCAACAGGCAACATCTTCTCTAACGAAGCTCCTGCACATCTACCTCCTTCAACACGCTACTCACCGAACGTCTCTACTGAGCAGCTCCTCACCTCACGGCACCTCCAGCACCAGACTGTCTATCATATAACTTATATTATACAAGAAAACCACATTAGAGTTTCCATCCATCCTGAGTGCTAGACAACATTATACCACGAATTCCTACAAATGGTGACTCCCGGAGATAAGCACTCACACAGGATGGAGGACGGACGGATCTCTCTGCCGACTTTCAACCACAACGTCGAGGACTGGCTAGACCATGTGGAAGCAGCCCTCGCCGGCTCACAAGCAACCGACGAGCAAAAGTATGGCGCCCTGCTCTGTGCCTTGCCCACGGAAGTGGCCACGCGGGTCTCACAAACCATTTCCAACCCTCCAGATGACAACAAATTTGCTACCCTGCGGGCTGCCTTGAAGACGTGTTATCAACAGACCAGCCCCAATCTCCTGCAAGATCTATCCTCTATCTCCCTCGGGAAATCAACCCCGGGACGTCTCTGGGAGATGTGTCGGCTGAACTCCCGTCACACAGACAGACTCCCCAACTCTATCCTGCGCCAGCTTCACGCACAAAAGCTACCCACAGAAGTACGCAACATCCTGTCCGCAGTAGATTACTCTACGACACCAGAACTATATGCAACCGCGGCAGATAGAATATTTAACGAGCGCGCTGCTGCACCCTTTGCCGCCACGGTCACTCCAGTACCTACCATCGAACTTGTAAGCCGGGTCAACACCCCTCAGCCGAGCAATACCTCACAAGACATCAAGGACCTGTTGCAAATTTTGAACCGCAGGATGGACACCATTGAGCAGTTCTGCTCCTCTATACCCACTGCTGCGCCAGTTCCTGACTCACACACTACGCCCTACAAGTTCCGACACACAGCAGCCAACCCCCAGCACAACAAATTTACCCTCTGCTGGTATCACCAGACTTTCGGCCGCAATGCTCGAAACTGTGAACCCTATTGCACCTATTCGGGAAACGGCAACACTGGAGGCTGGTAGACGCCTCAGCCTCCGTCCCTCCAGGCGTCTCATTACTGCGTGTCACCGACCACACCTCCGACAAGAAGTTCCTCATCGACACAGGTTCATCGGTCAGCCTCATCCCTCCCTCACTACGAGACAAGTCAAAGCAACCCTCATATGACCTGTTCGCTGCCAATGGTACCTCCATCGCCTCCTACGGCGTACGCACCCTCGCCTTAGACCTCGGTCTGCCCAAGACTCTGCGTTGGTTATTTGTGATAGCAGACGTGTCTCAACCCATCCTTGGTTTCGACTTCCTCACCTTCCACAAGCTCGGCGTCAAACCAAGTCATCTATGCCTCATCCATGAGCCTACAGCACGCAAGATCCAGGGTTCTCGTGCCAGACACACCGACACTATCACCTGTTTTGCGCCTTCCAACGAGTTCTCCTCCCTGCTCGACGAATTCAAGGAGCTTTTCTCACCCCGAGTCTCCCTACCCCCACCACCTACATCGGGAATTTTCCACCACATCGAAACCAAAGGACCACCAGTCTTTTCACGCCCTCGCCGCCTGCGCCCTGAGCTCCTGAACACAGCCAAAGTAGAATTCAACAAACTATTGCAAGACGGCATCATTCGCCCTTCAAGGAGTCCCTGGGCATCGCCTCTTCACATGGTTCCTAAGCAAACACCCGGCGAATGGAGGGTGTGTGGCGACTACAGAGCCCTGAATCTTGTCACCAAACCTGACAGGTACCCTATTCCGCATGTCCAGGACTTTCACCACAAACTTCATGGCAAGACTATCTTCTCGAAGATCGACTTGGAGCGTGCCTTCCACCAGATCCCAGTAGCACCGGCAGATACCCAGAAGACAGCCATCACCACTCCGTTCGGACTCTTCGAGTACACTTTCATGAGTTTTGGCTTACGCAATGCAGCACAGACTTTCCAGAGGTTCATGGACCATATGCTTCGCGACCTCGATTTTGTCACCGTCTACATTGACGACATCCTCGTCGCATCTTTGACGCCTGCCGAGCACCGCCACCACCTACAACTCCTTCTCCAATGCCTGCAGACCAACAACATGAAAGTTCATCCTGCTAAGTGCGTCTTTGGAACCTCGGTCATCGATTTCCTCGGTCACAGAGTCTCGCCCAGTGGCATGCAACCCCTACCACAGAAGATAACCGCGATTAGGGAGTTCCCCAAACCTAAAACGGCGAAGAAACTCCGAGAATTCCTGGGTTTAGTCAACTACTACCACAGCTTCATTGACAAAGCTGCCACCATCCAAGCCCCCCTACACGACCTTCTCAAGGGACGCCCAAAGAAGTCTCACAAGTCTCTCATGTGGACTCAAGAGGCTACTACGGCATTCACCACTATCAAACAGCACATTACATGCCTCACCCTCCTGGCCCACCCCTCACCTAACGCCCGGACCACTCTCACAACAGACGCTTCTTCTACTGCAGTGGGTGCCGTCTTACAGCAGGAGATCAACGGAATTTTCATGCCCGTTGCTTTCTTCTCACAACGGCTTCAACCACCACACCTCAAGTACAGAGCTTTTGATCGAGAAATCCTGGCCATATACCTGGCTGTCAAACATTTCCAGCACTTCCTCGAGGCCCGTCAGTTCACCATCTTCACTGATCACAAGCCCCTCGTCCACGCCTTCGCTTCAGCTTCCCAGTCACATACACCTCGTGTCCTGCGCCACTAGGCTTACATCTCGGAGTTCTCCAGCGACGTCCAACACATTAAAGGCAGCCACAACGAGATCGCCGACGCCCTCTCTCGTTGTATATCCACCATTCTTCCCTCATCTCCACCCATTGATTATGGGCAGCTAGCCGCGGCTCAAGAGAAAGACGAAGACCTGGCAGCAGACAAGACATCCCCCTCAGGCCTCATACTCCAAGAACTCCCTGTTCCTGGCACAAAGATAAAATTGTGGTGCGACTTATCCTGTGGACAGCCTAGACCGTTCGTGCCTCACGTCCACCGCCGCGCTGTTTTCGACCGCATCCATGGTCTCAGCCACCCGGGTGTGCGGGCCTCCAAGCGCCTCCTCAGGCAACGTGTCGTCTGGCCCGGCATCAAGTCTGATACTAAGAGATGGGCTGCCCAGTGCCTGGCCTGCCAGTCCTCCAAAATACATCGTCACATACGGGGCCCCTTACAAGCCTTCCCTATTCCCAAAGGACGTTTTCAAGTAGTACACCTCGACATCGTGGGACCTTTACCATCATCCTACGGTAGCACCTACATCTTCGCCTGCATCGACCGTTTCACCAGGTGGACAGAAGCAATTCCCATGCCCAACGCTACAGCAGAGACTACTGTCCGCGCCTTCATGTCCGGTTGGGTTTCCCGTTTTGGCCCCCCCCCCCTCCCGCAACCGTAATCACTGACCGAGGAGTACAGTTTGAGTCACAACTCTGGCAGCGCCTCCTACAGTTCCTTGGCACGTCTAGACAACGCACTACAGCATACCATCCTCAAGCCAACGGCATGGTAGAGCGTTTTCACCGGCGGCTGAAGGACGCACTCAAGGCACAGCACGACCCTTACAGCTGGACTGATGCGCTTCCCTTAGTGCTACTCGGCATCCGTGCGTCACACAAGGAGGATATGGACTGTAGCCCAGCAGATCTGACACTAGGCGAGCCCCTTCGGCTACCCGGGGATTTCTCACTCCCTCCTGATCCCAACCAAACCACTCCAGCCGTTCGTCACGACTTACTCCAAAAGCTACGACATGCAGTTTCTGCATTCAGAGCTACTGCTCCACGCCAGCCTACTCGGCGCCCTGAACACATCCCTCCTGCACTACTCACAGCCGAGTATGTTTTCGTCAGGCATGATGCTTACCGCAACCCATTACAAAACCCCTACGATGGACCCTTCCAGGTGGTTACCCGTTCAGCAAAGTTCCTGACAATTATCCGGAATGACAGACATGACACCGTCAGCATAGACCGAGTCAAACCGGCCGCCTTACCCGTCGGGCCCCCAGCCCAGCAGCACCATCAACAAACTACGCCTGCACCAGTCTACCCACAGTTACCACCGGCAGCAACACCATGCCCACAACATTTCTGGGCACCCTCTTTTCACCCTCATGTACAACCTGCTCCTGTCATAGAACCTGAACCTGTATTAGACCTCCCTTCTATCATAGAACCTGCTCCTGCCATGGACCCTCCTCCTGACGCAGCCCCTGCAGCAGCAGGAGCACAACAACCATTGCTTGCACAACCTCCTCTAATCCCAAACCCTCTTTCTCCTCCTAATTCTCCCACAGGTTTTGTGTCACTAGACGGAGTTGTTACACGTAGCGGCCGAGTCGTACATACACCTGCCCGGTATGTGTTATGTGTGGGACACAACCCGGACAACATCCAGCCTCCCGCCGCGCCAGGAGGGGAGGGGGAGTATTGTAGTGGACATCTCCCCTACAACTGCTATCCGCATTCCGATGCGCCGCCGTATCCTAGCAACCAAGCGAGAGACGACAGCAGATGGTACGGTAACTTAGCAACGAAACTAGTGACCGGCGACTTTCTCGGGTTTTCCCAACATGACTCATAGAGGACTCACGGCTGCTGGGTATATAAGCTCTGTCTCTCCATTGAGATTCATTCTGCCCATCTTCCTGAACAAGCAACACCTCCTCCAGCAAGCTCCACGCGGTCAGCATTCATTCAATCAGGAGGCCAGCAACAGGCAACATCTTCTCTAACGAAGCTCCTGCACATCTACCTCCTTCAACATGCTACTCACCAAACGTCTCTACTGAGCAGCTCCTCACCTCACGGCACCTCCAGCACCAGACTGTCTATCATATAACTTATATTATACAAGAAAACCACATCCTGAGTGCTAGACAACATTATACCACGAATTCCTACAGTAGTTTTGCTGAAACGTGATGTATTTCAATGTAAAATTAGGATAAAAAACATGACGAAAACAAAAGACTTTACCTAACCTTTCAATGTTCAAGAGATGTTACTCGTTTTTTTAATAGTTTTCGGTTAAAATACTGTTATATTACAATCATATTATATTCATACTGTGCTTGATATACTACATTCACGGAAATGTAATATTTTTGCTGAAATGACGTACGTATTGCAGTGGAAAGTGGGATAAAATCGTGACGAAAACAATGACTTTCGCTTTCTTTCGTTCAAAAGATGTTACCGTAATCGCTTTTCGAATGGTTTTCAGTTAAAAAAACTGTTGCATCACAAGTGAATTAGGATAGAATATTATTGTAATACAACAGTTTTTTTCTGAAAACCATTCGAAAAGCGATTACGGACTTGAAGCAGAAGAGGGAGGAGTCGAGGAGGAACGGGGACAGGTGTACATGGGTAATACTCAGGAGGAGGGTAGTGGAAACAAGTGTGCCGACACAGGGTCAGGGGGCAGCAGTGCACCCTCCACCCACTCAACCCCCCACCTGGGAGGTGACACCAGCTCAGCCTACCAGACAGGAGGGGACGAGCGCCATGTAAACAATGACATTTCTAACCACACCCTGCAAAATACAGTGTACTTAGCAAATTCTGCAGCTTCTGAGAATGTGGGGGGAGCGGGTTTATTACTAAGAGCAGAGACGTTACCGAGAACAAATTCTGGCTTGAATGTCATGTACTACACTAATACTGACACGTTCCTTGATAAGAGAGAGGAGTTTGAAACACTACTAAGAGTAAACCAACCAGATATTGTAGGAGTTGTAGAACTGTTGTACAAGAACAGGAGAATCGACCCAGAGGAATGTGAGTTCAGTATTGCTGGATATGACTCATTTACGAACCTAACTCAAGAATCCTGCAGGAGGGGTGTGGTTATCTACGCTAGGCAAGACCTTAGAGCCAGCCAGGTGAGGGTACAGGGAGAGGATGTTTTTGAAGAGTCCAAGTGGTGTAAAATTAAATTAAAGGGAGGGGACTTATTTATCGTCGGGTGTATCTACAGATCCCTAAACTGTGGCCCACTAAATCAAAGGAACTTAAGAACCTTAACAAACAATGCGGCGATGCTCAACCCTAGCCACCTCCTTATCATGGGGGACTTTAACTATGGCGACATCGACTGGAGAAACGAGTCCACCCCGAATGACTTGAATAACCCTGCTACTCTTTTTGTAGAAACTCTGAGAGATAATTTTCTGTTCCAACATGTGAGAGACCCGACACATTACAGAGGGGAGCAAACACCCAAGCCACTTGACCTCATCATAACAAACGAGGAGGGTATGGTGGCCAAACTGGAACACCTTGCCCCAGTTGGCACCAGTCACCATACAGTGTTGTCATTCAGATTTAACTGTTACCTAGTTCAAGATAAGGCCAGGCCAAGGTGCAAATATTACAAGGGAAATTACAATGGGATGAGGGAAGAGATGAGGGGTATCAACTGGCCTGACTTATTAAGGTACAAGAACGCAGACACTACGCTGAATATCATAACTAGTAAAATGACCCATTTGATCGATAAATATATACCCAAGACCAAACCCAGTGCTTCTAAGAATACGAGGGGATTCCTACACATGAACCATGCGGCGGTCGACAAAATTAAGAAGAAAACCCAGAAATTCAAGACGTGGGTTGGGTCAAACAATGAGCAAGACAGGAGGATGTATGCAAGAGCCAGAAACCAAGCAAAGATAGAGTGTAGGAGGGCTGAAAAGGAGTTCCAGAGGCTGGTTGCACGCGAGGTCAAGTCAAACCCAAAGGCGTTTTACCGCTATGCAAAGTCGAAATTGAAAACGCGAGTAGGAGTATCAGACCTGAGGCTTGAAGATGGTAGTTATGCAGATTCTGACCAGGATACAGCTGAGGCATTGAACAGCTTCTTTTCCTCAGTGTTCACAAGAGAGGATGCAACTAACCTTCCTGCATTTGAGGACAGACGGTTCGACACAGCACTGACCCACATTGTGTTCACAGAAGAGGGTATTAGAAATAAACTGTCCAGGCAAAAGGTCCATAAGAGTCCCGGACCTGACATGGTGCATCCTAGAGTGCTAAGAGAGCTGTGCAACGAGCTTACAGAGCCCTTGAAGATTCTGTTTTGTAAATGCCTGGATGAACAAATGGTCCCCAGTGAATGGAAAGTGGCTTATGTGAGTCCTATCTTCAAGAAGGGCGATAGTCACTCCACGAACAACTATAGACCAGTGAGCCTGACCAGCATAATATGTAAAGTCCTTGAGAGTATTATCAGAGATGCAGCGATGGAACATCTACTACGAAACAACCTTGTAAAAGATTGCCAACACGGTTTTATGCCGGGGCGCTCTTGCTTAACACAATTGCTCAAGGTATTGGATATTTGGACCCATATTCTAGAACGGGGTGGTAATATCGACAATATTTACCTAGATTTTGCCAAGGCTTTCGACAGTGTACCCCACGAAAGGCTGAAAATCAAACTGGAAGGGTACGGAATTCGGGGAAATGTCCTAGCGTGGATAGAAGACTTTCTACATGACCGCAAGCAGTGTGTGGTGATTAATGGCACGAAATCGTCATCTGTACCTGTAACAAGTGGGGTACCGCAGGGTAGTGTATTGGGCCCGCTGTTGTTTGTTTGTTTCATAAATGACATGCCTGACGTTGTACACTCCTCCATACAAATGTTTGCCGATGATGGCAAGTTATTTCGGGAAATTAAGAACCAAGCGGACTGTGAAGAGCTGCAGAAGGACCTCTGTGGGCTCTAGGAATGGTCGAAGAAATGGTTGCTGAGATTCAATGTCACGAAGTGTAAGAGGATGCACCTGGGGGCGTACCAACGGTAAGGAGGCGTATCATATGTCCCAACGGGATGAAGAAAATGCACTAGTTGAGACTGTGTGTGAGAAGGACCTAGGTGTGTATGTTGACAATGAGCTGAAGTTCTCGGGCCATTGTGAGAAGAAGGCAAATCAGGCAAATAAATTATTGGGTCTTATAAGAAGGTCGTTCAGATATCTAGACGGTCCGTCCCTTGTGACGATCTTCAGGAGTGAAGTGCTTCCCCATCTGGAGTACTTCTCACCCCATCTGGTCCCCGAGATATGCTAGGGACTGTCAGTTGGTTGAAAATGTTCAAAGGAGGGACACCAAACTGGTGCCTGCACTTCGGCACCTCAGCTACCCTGAGAGATTGGAGCGCCTGAACTTGCCTAGCTTATACTACAGACGGGCAAGGGGGGACCTAGTTGAGGTGTATAAGCATCTCAGGGGGCACTACTCAGTTGAGTGTCCTTACTTGGAGCTGGCGGACGCTCGCCCCACAAGGGGTCACAGCTCAAGATTGAAGAAGCCGCAAGTCCAGAAAACCGTGAGGGCAAACTTTTTCAGAGTGAGGGTTGTAAACTCTTGGAACAATCTACCAGAGAGTGTTGTGGCGGCACCGAGTGTGAGCTCTTTCAAGAGAAGACTTGACCAACACTGGAGCAGGTTCAGGTTCATTCAGGAGCCAGTGCATGCCCAGTATTTGCCAACAGTGCAACAGTGCGTGACAGAGACGTGACCAATCGCCCAGGCAGCTAGCGAGCCGATCTTTTGGTGAAGAATATAAATGAAAAGAGACGTGACCGATCGTCCAAGCGGCTAACAAGCCGATCAGTGGTGAAGAGGATAAAAGTAAAAAAGTAACATCTTTTGAACGAAAGAAAGCGAGTCATTGCTTTCTTCACTTTCCACTGTAATACATACGTCATTTCAGCAAAATATTACATTTCCATATTCTCAGAAATAAATAGTAGTTTTGCTGAAACGTAATGCATTTCAATGTAAATTAGGATAAACTACATGAAAACAAAAGACTTTACCTAACCTTCCGATGTTCAAGATATGTTACTCGTTTTTTTAGTAGTTTTCGGTTAAAATACTCTTATATTAGTGATATTCTATTCATACTGTACTTGATATAATACATTCACGGAAATGTAATATTTTTGCAACTACAATGCTGATGTCAACACAAGCGAGGTTACAGCGAGACTGAGTGAGTGAGGGAGAGCTCTGTGTGTGTGTGTGAGGTTGCCGGAGTGGGCGGTGTCCCGTGTTCGGTGCCGCGCACGAGTTGAATGTACTTCAATTACTTCAATGTACAGAATATTCCTCCGGCGGGGCAATCCTCGTACAGTGGTCCCTCAGTTAACGAAATTTCGGTTAGCGAACTGCCTCCCATAAAATTCTTAAATTCGGTTAACGAACAAAAATTCGGTTAGCGAATTTCTTACGAACCGACCTCAACATGTTTTCGCTTGCATTGGCCGGTCAACCAGCTTTAGTATTAGTCCGCTATTACATTAATCGGTTCTAGGGCTTAAATTCCTTACTATTTTAGTAAATATCAAGAAGTTTATACTATTCAATAATTTTAAAAGTTTAATATTCAATTTTTTAGTAATTTTAACAATTATTGAACATAATTGAAGGTAAAGTGACTAGTTTAATGCGCGGCATCCAGCCTCTTAACACAGCAAACAGGAGTTAGTCTCTCTCTGTTTTCACTGGAGGTAACATCTTGCTTGAGACTCTCTTCAACTAAACGCTTTTTTTCTGTGTTTCCAAGCAAATTATTGGTCATTTTGAAATATGTTTTACATATTGACAATATATAATGAAGTGCAGTGTTGATTTAAAGAAAATAATCTTGAAATACACCAAGAGAACTAAAATTTTATGGGTGAAATGGTGCCATGGGGTGACTTCTCTTCCACCCCAATGCCTTCTCTTCTTCCTTCTCCTCCACTCCCATTCTAATTCCCATTTAGGCAATTTTCGGTGAGCTGGAACCAATTACCCAAAAACCCATTGAAACAATGGTTTCGGTTAACGAATTTTTCCGTTAATGAACAACCTGGTGGAACGGATTGTGTTCGTTAACCGAGGGACCACTGTATTTACAAATCCGTGTATTATAAACCCGCGTATGTTAAGAGCCGACTGTATATGAATAAGTAAGAATACTAACAGAAAAGAATATCTGGATGGTAAATTATAAAGAGAAGAACTCGGCCCGTTACACTTCCACACACCACCCCTCCATATACCACCTCTCCCTCCCTCCCACCACCTACCTCCTCTCCCTCCCTCCCACCACCTACCTCCTCTCCCTCCCTCCCACCACCTACCACCTCTCCCTCCTTCCCACTACCAACCACCTCTCCCTCCCTCCCACGACCTAACTCTTTCTTCCCTCCCTCCATCCACATACCACCTCTCCCTCCCTCCCTCCCTCCATCCACAAACCACCTCTCCCTCCCTCCATCCACAAACCACCTCTATCTCCCTCCCTCCATCCACAAACCACCTCTCCCTCCCTCCCTCCCTCCACATACCACCTCTCCCTCCCTCCCTCCCTCCATCCATTCACAAACCACCTCTCCCTCCCTCCCTCCCTCCACATACCACCTCTCCCTCCCTCCCTCCCTCCAACCACAAACCACCTCTCCCTCCCTCCCTCCCTCCAACCACAAACCACCTCTCCCTCCCTCCCTCCCTCCACATACCACCTCTCCCTCCCTCCCTCCCTCCATCCACAAACCACCTCTCCCTCCCTCCCTCCACATACCACCTCTCCCTCCCTCCCTCCATCCACAAACCACCTCTCCCTCCCTCACTCCACATACCTCCTCTTCTTCCTTCCCTCCACATACACACCTCTCTCTCTCTCTCTCTCTCCCTCGACATACAACCTCTCCCTCTCACAAATAATCCGAAACAAAACAACAAAAATGTATTAAAAACATTAGTCTCCCCTTAGTCAACAGACTCAACAACATGCTTTGTTATAACTTTAATAACAAAGCATGGAGTTGACTTGAAAGTAGACTCTTACATTTTTAAGACATTCTTGTTGTCTTGTTTTGGATTATTTGTGAGAAGAGTTTTCCATTATTATTTATTTGTCTCTGTGTGTAGATACACACACAGACAAAAACAAAACACATACAAATAAATAATAATGGGAAAATCATCACGCAAATAATCAGAAACTAAACAAAAATGTACTGTGGGGTACGAGTTGTTTGGGTTCACACTCAGGATGGGGTGGAGAAAGGAAACTCACAATGTGCTCTCTGTATACATATTGTATTGGATGTACAGTGCAGCTTGGTGCTGGGAAGGCAGCATGGTTACAAGCATTGAGTAGAGAGAGCTGGTTGGTGAGGGTGCTCAGAGGAGGACCAGCTTGTGGGTCGCCATGCTCGCCGGCGGGAGCGAGGGCCGCCAGGCAGGAGTGGAGGAGGTGGTGTTGCTTGCTGGTTGGTGTGGGTAGAAAGAGAGGTAGGTCACCATGAGGTCAGGTCTTATATAGCGGAGGTAGGCGTGGCTTAATAGTTGACCTCCGTCATGTAAGGCGGCGCTGGTTGACCTAGACCACGAGGCATACACTTGCGAATTCGCGGGGTCGGCTACTCAGCGACAAACAGCGTTTGTAGGGGAGAAATCCACTACAGTATTAAAAACATTAGTCTCCCCTAAGTCAACAGACTCAACAACATGCTTTGTTATAACTTTAATAACAAAGCATGGAGTTGACTTGAAAGAAGACTCTTACATCTTTAATACATTTTTGTTGTCTTGTTTCGGATTATTTGTGAGAAGAATTTTCCATTATTATTTATTTATGTGTGTCTGTGTGTGTTATTCTTATTATTTCTTCTACATCAGTGTCAAACGTATTCCACATCCTGTTTTTATTTTTTTAGAAGTTCTTAAGGCAAAAAAGGTTATAATTAATCGCCTTTCTTTAAAAATTGAGTAAATTAATCTACGGACAGGTAGCTAAACGTACCTCCTTCATAAACTCCAACATTTTTTATTTCCCTTTGAATTTTTTTAAGATTTTTGGCTTCAAGATTAAAAAAACACATTTCAAATAGCTGTTCTGTCCTATTGAGACGAGTTATATTGTAAGGTTATCACAAATAAACAAGTGTTAAAGGTCAATCAAAGTGGTGTTTGAGGTCATTTGAGGTTAGTTATATCCGTGGGGTCAGGTCATGTGGGGCTGAATAGGGGAGAGGAGGTGTGGTATTTTATTGTGGGTAGTAGTAGTTGTGGTGGTGGAGGTAATAGTAGTTGCAGTTTTTATCATTATTTCGTAATATTTTATATTTTCAATTTTTATCGTGTTTATCAAATATTTTAGTCAACATGAACGCAATTTAAACATAATTAATAGACAATTCAACAAAAATCCCACAAAATAAACGTGTCCATTATAAAACTTGAAGTAAACCAATACCCATTAAACATAAACATAAAAAAACACCCATTAAAACAGAGAGGTTATGTTGTCGCTGACCCACACACACCTGTTAATCATTTATTTACTGTGGAGACGCTGGGTGTGCCTTACCTGGTGTACGGTGTAAGCGGCACCCGCACGCTACCACAAAGGTGATTTGGCCCAAGTCACATGGCATGGGTGAGCTGCAGTAGGTGTCTTTAATTACTGTCCAGACTCTATAGTATAGAGTCTATACTAACAATAATGGTAAGGGTTTGGTTTGGTTTGGTTAGACTAATTAAAAATAGCTCTAGTTTAGGGTAAGTTAGGTCTGGTTTAGTTTAAAATAATGTATTTTAAACTAAACCAGACTTCAAGTTGGCTTTAGTTCAGATTAAGTTAGGTTGGATTAGGTTATTGAACTCTAGATCCGGGGCAGTAACCTCGACCAAAATGAGTCTACTGTATATATCTAGTCCAACAGACACACGTATGTCAACACATGACAAACTGTATTTTCCCTGTAAGCAGGTACTAATAGGTAAGGTAAACTCAGGTAATTCATCAGAGTCCAGGTAATGATGGCAATTAAGAGATAAAAATATGTTAGTTAATAAACAAAGGATGGCCAGAAGCAAGAGAAACACACACACACACACACACATATGAATTTTTTCTCCCGGTAAAAATGTTATCATGTTGGTACTAACTTCCTAAAAATATTGTTAATAATAATCAAGAATAAAGTATCAACAGTTAGGAGAGAGTTAGAGCGATCAGAACACCGTAATGGAAGGTAAAAAAAAGCTGAAAGCACAACTTAATGATGCTGGTTGTCTTACCTTCATTAAAATGTATGAAAGTCCAGTTTGGTTCACCTTGTGTAGAACCGTTTTATTTTTTTTTTATTCTATTTCTTTCAATGTTTTATTTTTACCTGTTATAGCCCATATGGTGCTTATATTTCTACAAGGAGTGCAGGAGCTCGGTGTGTGATGAAACATTTCCTTGACGTAATAACAGCCATATGAAAGTCAAGTGTGTGTTGAGTGCTTCGGGTAACTGGCCATGGCTGACGTTATCCATGCATTAATTAACCTCAAATTTGGAGGATAACTAAGAAACAACTTCATAAAGTAATCTGTTGTATTACAACATATCATGAGGTATAATGGTAGTTAGTACATAGTTAACTGCTTGCTATAGGGAAGTGAGAAGCCATAGTTTTGTCTGGCAGCAATGACCCAGGTGGTTGATGGCGGCCCTCCTCACCCGTCTCCTCTTTCTATTCACCTCTCCCTTTCCTCCCCACTATCCTGATCCCTCCCCCCTCTCCTCACCCCAAATAAAATAACAACCACTGACATTATCATTTAGAAAATAACTTGGTAAAGTGATCCTTGAGTCATGGAAATATCAGTTGTAATAATAATTGAGTACAGGAGACATGGAACTGGCCAGATCACAACACCTCCAGCCCCAGTTAGTGCTGAAATACATCAACAACTCTCTTGCTTTTGCCACAGGATCCCGGGGTCCCGTTACTTTTTGGGTTAGCACTACATAATGGTATCAAAATACACTACAGCATATTCGGAAGCGGAAATTGCTATCCACGGTAGTCGCTGGAGCCATGGCCAGTGAAGGCCAATATCAACACAATGCAACATCGCCAGCCACGATAGTTACAAAAATACCCAGCAATGTTTAAACAGGGGATAGGGGAGGGAGAAGGGTTTATCCGATCTCCAGGTCTTCACCTGCCGTGGCTCTGGTTACTAGGGGGGAAGCAATTACTGCTTCTGACTGTAAATATTAGAACACAGAAATCAAAACAATTTACCTTTGATAAATTCATTTAATCAGACTTCTCCATAATCAATATCTGCAAAGTCAAATATGTAAAAGAGCATTACAAATCTTCTGAACTACAAAAAACAATGTTTCCAAAAATGTAGAAATAGCATGTTATTAAATCTAGCCCTGAATAAATTCTATTTCATACAATTCTATGGGAATTTTTTTAAGAAAAGCTAGATAATTCAGATAACGCAAGGAGCATTTTCCTGCCCATCACTTTAGTATAAATGCTCTACTATACTGTAAATCCATTTTAAATTCATTTAATAATGATGTATTTCTAAAACAATGAAAATGCTACTTACAACTTCCTTCAACTGTTCAAAATAAAACTCATAATTCCATCAGTCACTTATAAAACTATAAGAAATTCACAGTAATTTATTGAACTAAACTGACATTCCAATTAGCAAATTCTGCCATAAATGATCTGTCACAGTTAATTTGTTTTCCATTTCCTGTAATATGCCAACCAACTTATTTTGCAGCAGAAGTGGGCTATAATTATCAAGAGATTCAATCACCTAAAATTTTTCTTTTTAATGAAAAATTTTATCGTGGCATTTCAAACAGCACACTGAAGACCTCATAACCTGCAATAAAGCTGTTGCTGAAAGCTTAAACATTTTTTGTTTAAATACCATTACTCTTCCTTGAATTTATTCTTCTTGTCCAGGATCTTCATGAGGTCCTTAGACATGTAGTATGGTTTTTCTGCTGACCCGTCATTTTTCTCACAATCCACCAGGAAACACAGGAACAATGTGTCCACAGCCATAGCATAAACAGAGAAGAATGCAGTGGCTATAAAAAAGGTGCCAATAGTGATAATAATAACTGGAGTAAGATAATAATTCATCTCAGGCAAATAACCCTTCATAATTTTTACTTCACCACTGAATATGAAGAAGGAAGCAACACCAATGATTCCCACAACCACCATCTTTCCAATGAAGAGTAGGAAGTCTGTCACCTGTGGGTCATCAAATTAAACATATCATTAGAGAATAACATACAATAAAGGGGGTGTAAAGATTTTTTATTTTTTTTAAATCAATATTCATATTGAAGTACAGTTGCCCACAAGTATTTGTACATGCCTGTGGTTCTTGTGTGGGTCAAATTATATGTTATAATTATCTGGTAACACATTCCTACAGAGAACTGTCAGAATTCCAAAATAACCATTTGTTTAAGTGACATTCTCTTATACATGTCATGAATAAATTTGTTGTGAGTACTGTACAGTATTTGAATAGTGTCAGGTCTTGAAAACACGACAATTCTGTTTTATGGATAAATATACAAGTTGTTGCCGGCTGGTACTGCAGTTGTTTTACTGTGTCTGTCTTCCCTATTCTCCTCCACCTCCCAATCTATTTAGTGTTACGATTGATTGAATAGACCTGTGTGGCACTGGATGGTAAATAAAAATAGAAGGTAGAATTTGATAATGCTGAAACAGTTTTATGAATATTGGTCCCATACAGCATTGCAAGAAAACGAATCAGTGTTTTGTAACATCTCAAATGCTTCAAATCCCTAAAAAACATCAGTAACAGCTATAACACCATAAGTGTAAGGAATCATCCCCAGTACTTTTATTGCAACACAATAAAGCTCTATTACAATCAATAATACTATTTTTAATTCTACCATTACTTCCAATATAATGTCAGCCAAATGATGACACAACTACTTGAACTGATACCCCCAGTAAAAAATTTCCTATCAATGAAACTTTAATTACTGACGGAATAATTATCACCAGTAGAATCCCAATTATCCGGCACCTCCGGGGATTGAGAGGTGCCTGATAAAACAGTTTTTCTGCTTAGTTGAAAATCACTTGTAAGATCCCACAATGCACCGTGCTACATGCTGACCTTGCAAATTCATCTCAGAAGACGGAATTCTTTAACATTTATTGCACTCTATATAAAGAAGCCTGGTTGCGACAAAAGCAATCCAGGCTGGTCTATTGCAACTAAATGGTTAATTCAAGTCACGCTTACCAATTCTCCTTGCCGCGACAACCGTCTACCGTGACTCAGTGACGCGAGACTATGTGTGGTACACCAAGAGTACCTTTTGTTGTTATGGCCGTGGAAGGTCGACACGAGACTAAGCGTGTTAACCTAGGTTGTTATCCCCGTGGAAATATCACGTGTGGAAGCCTGGTTGCGACAAAAGCAATCCAGGCTGGTCTATTGCACCTAGATGGTTAATTCAAGTCACGCTTACAGAGTTCTCCTGCACGACACCATGTGTGGTAACCCAAGAGTACTTTTTGTTGCTGTGACCCGTGGAAAGAAATTCTTGTGCGGAAGCCTGGTTGCGACAAAAGCAATCCAGGCTGGCAGTAAATGTATCACTTGAAGAATTAAGGCTCTGTTAAGTTATACCCATAGTAGAGTAATCACATGTGTCCCCCAAGTTAAAATTCTCTTTTAGAAGATTAATTTTATTACAGCGTGAACGTGAGTGAATCATATATCCATGCAAATTGTAAATCATTGTATGGAAGCTTGACAAATAAATGTAAGTGCAATTATCTGCCCATATCTGTGATCCTATCTTATTATTACTAAAGGTAATGACTGATTGGTTATGACAAAGTATAACCAGTAACTTAGATGGATGTTGAAAATTTAATGAATTCATTAAATCATCATTTATCAAGTATAAATCATGGAATGTCGAGTGGTGGAGTGAACTTCTACGTAGATACGCCATAATCTCCTGTAAGTAATCAGTGTGAAGGTATCGGACTCTATGTTAAGAAATAAGAAATACGACATATTATTATCTTTATATGATATAATCCACTCATATACCACTGATTCATACCAAAACCATGACACCGCTGAAAGTGAAAACCGCGTAAAGTAAACAACACAACATATGGGATTAATTCCAATAGATACTGGCCCGACGCCCAAACTCCACTTTTTCCGACACAATACCTATGTTGTAGTAAAAATAACATCTTAATTTTATGATGGTATGCACACACAATTAATATTTAAGAGAAATACAGTCGCCAGGTTAATGGCCATTCAAATAATGGACTCAACCCCCCCTGCCTCTTCCCAGCTCACTGGCTCCTACCTCTCTGAGAAATGTTTGGGTGAAAACACTAGATTTTAACGTATAGAAATAAATAATACCTCAGATTAAAGTTAGGATAATATAATTGACATTTCTGGATTCCTTGCAGGTCAGGGAATATTTTGAATGTAAACTTCATATATTTTGCACAAAAGATAAAATATTTGCTTTGTGTAAACCAAATTATTACATTAGATCTAAAATTTGTATGTCTAATGCAAAATCCATGATGTTTATATTCAATATGATCATTATATTGCAAGAATTCCAGTAATGTAAATTATATTCTGGCCCGGTAATTTGTATGAATTTTATGAGCTAAATAAAAAAATTATACTTCTCCCGCGTATATGAGTAGATGCACCACGTAAAATGAAATTCCGGTTCTGGCTAGGTACCGTGTAAATGTAGAATCGCGTAAAGCGAAACCGCGTAAATCGGGGTATTACTGTATAAAATAAGAAAAATGAAGAGCATAGGTATGTATTTGTGGGAATAAACGTGTGTGTAGACGATGGGCCATGACTACATTGCCGACGTGCCACTCCAGCCGCCGTGTATATTGTTACTTGTAATGAAACTACAACAATGTTTCATATTATAATTACATTAATGGCATTCAAGCACACAGTTCTGCAATTAAAGTGAACCGAGTATCTGCAAGTGATTATTCTCTCTTGGCTAGAGGGGTGAGGGAGAGAAGTTTGGTTGGAAAACAAAAGGAACAGAGGCAAGATTGGGAGGGAGGAAAGGTGGGAAAACTATGGATGGTGAAATATAGGCTACACGTTAAGGCTCTATCACACTGATGTCTTTTAATTATGCCCAGTGCAGTCATCAATCTTCAAACACCAAAAATACATTGGTGGCAGACTTCTACTTGACTATACCCTTTCCTCTCAAACTGGTGTCTCTCAGCACTGGGAACTTATTGCTATCAGGATAGCCTCCGACTTTCACTGTCAGCAAACAAGTTTTAAAATATGTGGTGTGTTCTCTGGCTATACAGAGCCCAAAATAAGCAGTCAAATGAAAACAAACTATTTATCTATTATGCTTATACAGGTTGTACCTCTCTAGTCCAGCATTCTGTGGTCCAGAAGCTCCCGTGGTCCGGAACGATTTTAGTTTGTCCAATAGGTAGATAGGCAGTTTTTTTTTTTTTTTTTTTTTTTTACTTATCTAAATTATTATTATTATTATTATTACAGGAGTATTAAATTTTTGCCCCTAAGGCCCCAATGTGGGTCAGTGACCTATGCCCGGGTGGGCTAATCCTCCTAAAAAAAAAAAAAACGCGGGAAATTAAGGTTTGTTTACATCCGGCAGTTCGGCTGCTCTCTCTCTCTCTCTGCTTGTCTATACAGAGTACAACATTTAACCCTTCAATATATATGAGCAGTAAATAAGTGTTGCTTTCATATTCTTATGTAGAGTAATGACGATATATTTTCACATGTGCACACTTACATACGAGCAGTCTCACTTTTTATTTACCATTAATGGTTAGCTACTTATATTGTTCCATTTATTAACATTAAATAACATGACAGGTACTTCAAGCAACCATATTCATTTTTTACATCAATTTTACTACAGCTAAACTCAGGGTCTTATTTTCTTCAGTTTTATATGTAGAGCCAATCAGTCACTGGTTTCGTAAGCTTTAACATAAACAATGCCGGCAGCCATCTCGTCTCCTCTAATATTCCACGTATTATTAATAAATTGTATTGTTAATTTTGCACACACGTACATTGATTCAATAAAAACAAATTCAGAAACATTAATTAAAACATATATGAACAGTAAATAAGTGTTGCTTTCATATTCTTATGTAAAGTAATGACGATATGTTTTCATGTGTGCGCATGCGCACTTACATTTGCGATCTCTCTTTTTCTTTACCATTATCGTCAGCTACTTCTATTGTTCCATTTATTAACATTAAATAACATTACTTAAAACAACCATATTAATTTTACTACAGCTACAACCAAGGTCTTATTTTCTTCAGTTTTATATGTAGAACCAGTCAGTCACTGGTTTTGTAATCAACGAAAACAATGCTGTGTCATTTCCTTGTGTGTTTTAATATTCTACGTATTATTAATGAATTGTATTGCTCATTTTGCACACATAAACATTAATTCAATAAAAAAGACATTCAGTAATAAACAATAATGAATCTTTTGTACATAAGAGAAATGACGCTGTTTACACGATTATGCACGTCGTCTGCACGTTGGCGGGCCGTTCAAACCCGTCGAAATTCAAGTTTCCGCCATCAAAATTTTTATTAAATTATTTTTTTGTGTGTCCCAATAAAATACGTTAAGAATTAAAAACTCGCGAAATTTGAGAAGCTACTATACGACATTTAAGCCTTCAATATGTCTTCAAAGAGACCATGACGCAGAGAAAGTTGTGCTAGTGCTTCCAGGCATAAGCACAAGTCACTATCTATCCAGGAAAAGGGTGAATTTCCATGGTCTGGCACCGGTCAGGTCCCAAGGTTGCCGGATTAGAGAGGTACAACCTGTATTATACTTTGTCAGTAGTATAAATTGGCTAAGCATATAATTAATTCATGTAAGCATTAGGTTTTAATTTTTTTTGCAAAGTACAGTAGAATCCCAGTTATCTGCTATCCAGGCAACTGGTAGATTCAACTATCTAGCACCAAAATGAAATAATAAAATAAAAATTCCTTCTAACTCAGTTAGTAATGTAAGTTTGAATACTGCACGCAATGAGTTGCCATATTTATAACTATGATAAACAATACATAGCATATCATAAAATACAAGAGTACATATTTTATGTACCAAAAATAGCTCCTTTCACACTCAAACCATCCTCTGGAAGACATGACTTACTTCCGCTAAGCAGTCAACCAGCTGACTAATTTTTCTCATTTTACAGTTTTATCGCTTATTTATTTCTAAGCCACATTAGAGTATTGCAATGACTTTTCCACAACTTTTACAGTTTCACTAAAAAGTAATGATTAATGCGACAGCTGGGCTAGCGAGTTGGCTACACAGTTATAGCCCACCACCACCTCCACATAATTATGTTCTCTTCCCACACATATACACCCATGCTCTTCATTTTTCTTATCTATAGTTTTATATTTTATTCTCTATATTTCTAAGCCACATCATTTATATAGTGGAATAAGTGTTAAAAAATGAGTTTTTATGAGATACAAATTTGTGAGGTCAGCCTGTAGCACTGTACATTGAAATTAGGTAAAATTCGATAGTAATAAAACACAGCATTTACCAATTGCACTTTGAAAATAGAAGATCTCCCACCAATCACATTTCAGGATGCAACCATTTTGCCAAATTAAAAAACAGATATGCTAGGCCACACCATTTCCTCTAATTTGTCACGGAAGCCACACATCCACAACATTGCTCAAGTTGCCTCCTGAAAGCTGGGAATGCTGTACAGATGCTGTAGCTACTTCACTCCTGAGCAGTTGCTTCAAATGTATAAGGGTTTCATTCATCCCAACTTGGAGCACTGTTCCCATATCTGGGGTGGTTCTTATTCTGTCCAATTGTTAGATAAGGTAGAATCAAAGGCATTTCGTCTTAATAACTCTTCTCCTTTAGTCAATAATGTCTCTTCCCTTTCTCTTCACCACAATGTTGCTTCACCCTCTCTCTTTTATAGGTACAGGGTACTTTAATGGGCAATATTCGGTGGCTCTAGCATCCTGTGTACCGCCGGCAAGGCCATGGGCTCGTAGCACTCGTCTTGCCTATGGTGCCCACCGTTTTTGTGTGGATGTCGGTCACACTAGAATAACCCATTAGAGTACATCCTTCTTTCCTCACACAGCCAAACTGTGGAATGCTCTGCCTTTTCTGTGTTCCCATACTCATACAATCTGTCTCACTTTAAAAAGATGGCTTTCTGGCATCTCCGTGGTGTAGATTAACATACTCCTTTTCTCGCCTAATATACAGTCATGCGCCGGTTAACGTCCAACCGAACAACGTCCGACCGCATATACATCCGTGGCCCATGAAAAAAAAAAAATAAATAAATAAAAAAAAAACACACAACGCTTCCGTGACGCCTGCTGGACTACCACTCCACGATTCCCTAATGGAGACACGATGATCCTCCCCATACTGGCCAGATATTATGTGTTAAAGGAATATCCTTTCTTCCTTAGGCTTTAGTAAGCCTCTTTATAATATTTATTTATACAGTCATCCCTTGGTTGTAGCGCACTTGGTTATCGAGATTTTCGTTATCACGCCTCCATCAAAATCTGCACACCTGCCGTTATAGCGCATTTTTCAGGCCGAGAATTTGGTTATCACGCATTTGCCTCCAGGTGTAATGTTAACCTACATCTATTGAGGATAAAATCTTTCACCTACAAATTGACAATAACACATTTGCTGTAATCAGACATATCTAGTTGCCTCAACAATTGCAACCCCAGATGCAATTGGGGTTGCAATTTCAAATTCTGTGTCATTACTAAGAAATAACGAAAACTCTGGTGCACTCTAAGATTGAGAGAAAACGAAGGACTCAGGCATCCTGAAGCGAGAGAAAATGGACTCCTATGATGGGGGACTCAAATAAAGAAAGACATAGCTACATGTTTTGTGGACTACAGTATTAAGCGTACCCTTTTCATCACTTTGTAATAAACCTAGCCATGCCTATGTGTGTTTATGATATTTACCATAACATTATATATATATTTAGTGGGTATAAATGTTCATAAAATGGGAAACTTGGGGTTGGGTCTTAGGTAAATGAACCAATTAGAATAAATCCCATAGGTTCTCTACTTTCGTTATCGGCGGGGTCCCAATTAGGCTCAATAACCAAGGGATGACTGTACTGTACTGTATATACTTGTGACACTGGCCAGTTGCTTCTGGTGTTATGGTACAGGGGTACCAAGTGACAGCACTAGGATTCCACTTCCTCTATCAAGGAATAAACAATTAAAATTTAAATTGAAAAAAAAAATCAAATAATTACTATCTTACAAGAATCCATCCAATGTAAGTTATATTCACCCAGGTCGTTTGGGTGGAAAATTATGAGAAGAGCTTAAACAGGCAGGCAGGCCTTCGGCGCCAACTGTCAAATCTTATCTCAAATAAATAAACAAACAAACGCCAGACATTCTGTCACCTCACCTCCTTCCCCTCAGCCCCCCTCTTCCCACCACCCTCGTGTTCACGATAAGAGATTGGTGATTTCTTTATGTTTATTTTATATAATATCTCAGACTAGAATTAGGATAATATAATTTGCATTGCTGAAATCCTTGCAAGACAGAGATTAATTTGAATATAAGCATCATATATTTTGCTCAAGATATAAAAAATGTAGTACATTAGTGTAGAACACTGTAGTACATTTTATAAAAAAAAATTTTTTACTGTATTTTTGGGTAGATTTACATAAATTTCTTCATTTATTTTCATACATTTACATGCACACACCATACGAAAAGAAACGTAAAAGAAATACTGTAAATGACTTTAGTGCAATGCTGGAGTGCACATGTACTAATTTGATTACGGTACTAAAATTGTTTTGTCTAGTGCAAATTATTGCATGTTTATATTCAAATTAATCAGTATGTTACAAGAATCCCAGCTATGTTAATTATATTCACCCAGGTCATTTCACTGGCTTTTTATAAGAGAGAAGCTTAGTCACCTAAGAACTGATAAATACACACGCATTAGACCTGGGCCTGTGCCAACTGTCAAACGTACTACCTCCCCTCCCCCCACGCCCCCTCGCTCGCTCCCACCTTCTCCCCCATCTGCTCGGCGTTTCTGGAATCCTTGTAAAACAGTGAATAATTTTAATATAAACGTCATGTATTTTGCACAAGAGATAAAAATTAATCACCTGTATCACATTACAATAGTGATTTAACAGTAAAAGTGTATATGTACGTATATAGTATTCCACATACACATAAGTATAAATAAAAAGTTTATGTGATGATCGGACAACGTCCATTTCGGTTAACATCACGTTTCCAGGAACGTATCTAGGACGTTAACCGGCGCATGACTGAAATGTTATTTAATGTTAATAAATGGAACACTAGAAGTAGCTAACCACTAATGGTAAAGAAATATAGCGAGACGATTGGGAATGCCAACGTATATATGTACAGTTAGTGCGTACATGTGAAAACGTATTGTCATTTCTTTACATATGAATATGAAAGCAACATTTATTTACTGTTCATATATGTTTTAAATAATACTTACGAATGTAAAAAAAAATTCTTCTCACCAATAGTGGTAAAGTCTAAAACATAAGGACAGCCAATGATATTGCACGAGTTTTTACTCAGATGACAAAGTCATCAGGTTCAACTCTGGCTGAAGTTGTAGGTTAAACTCTGGTTGAAGCTGTAGCTTTCCATATAGATGTTGCTGAAACTGTTATTAAACCTGAAGTTGTTGTTGAAGCTGCTTATAATGCTGAATTTGATGGCTTAGGCCTTCGAATAATAAAGCTGTCGAAGGAACCTTGCACAGCTGCTTTCTTTTCTCATTATACATCTTTATGTAGAGGTGATTTGCATTATTTAAATTTTAATGCTTTGTTCTGTTAATGGACCCACTTCAGAAAATATGTTCATTGCTTGCTTCATATAATATCCAGAGACCTCTCACCTTTTTCATATCGTTTTAACGCATCTAGTTTCACAGCTAAGTTTTTACACTTTCTATTAGCTTTAGAAACAACACTACCATCACTTGCTAACTTGCTCATGTTGAATAGGGATGCAAAAATGCTGTAAGAAACTTGAGAAAGCTTTTCTCCTTTTCCTGTTCAGATGCGTGAAAACAAAAGGATCCGCCAGCTGCGATTGTTTATACTAGTGATGCTGGCGTCACCTCTAACAAGCCCAGCAGCCTCTGTGCGCAAGGCATATTTTGTTTTTTATAATATCGGGAATTGGTTATTATTTATACAAAAATGTAATATTATTTTTATTTTGTTGTAAATATGAAGAAAATAATGGCATAAATGGAATTGGGTTCTAAATTAACCAAGGTCTTAGATGTGAACCTTCGTTCGTTGAACCGTCGTTATCGAAGGCTTTACTGTAGTAGAGACCTCCCCCGAGACAAACAGCCAGATATCTTATAATACTTGCCAATGTGGTTTAAGATTTGTAATTATTTAGTTCAGTTCAGTTCATTGGATTTTGTGTGGAAACATAAAGAATAACCAAGTGAAATCAAATTACCCTTGCTACCCTTTTTTCCCAGTGTAAAGGTAAAAATAACTTCATAGTACATATGTGATAAATGTATGTCAATGCACGTAGAGACCAAATATGAAAAAAAAGAGAGAATATATATAACATACGCTAACTAAGGATGATAATATGTTTTACTGTGACGGTAATGTTTGAAAGAGATTGTGCATTATTGAGTATATAGTTATCAGAAATTGGGAATTGATTATTCAAAAAAAAAAAAGGTACAGTATATAACCATCAACTAGATGAAGTGCTTACTTTGTCCAGTACTACCACACGGGCTATGTTCCTCATGATAAGTGAAAAGGCATTCTTGGCTGACACACAAAAGTTCTTCCCGTAGATGGCACAGTATACATATGCATTCCTGAAAATGATTAATGTGGAATTAGTAAAAATAGAGAATCTTCCAAACTATACACAGAGTTTACTGGTTTATTAAGTAGAGCAGAATGATGTTTCTTACCATCAGCCTCCCAAATGTGTTATTAATGATGTTTCTTACCATCAGCCTCCCAAATGTGTTATTAATGATGTTTCTTACCATCAGCCTCCCAAATGTGTTATTAATGATGTTTCTTACCATCAGCCTCCCAAATGTGTTATTAATGATGTTTCTTACCATCAGCCTCCCAAATGCGTTATTAATGATGTTTCTTACCATCAGCCTCCCAAATGCGTTATTAATGATGTTTCTTACCATCAGCCTCCCAAATGTGTTATTAATGATGTTTCTTACCATCAGCCTCCCAAATGTGTTATTAATGATGTTTCTTACCATCAGCCTCCCAAATGCGTTATTAATGATGTTTCTTACCATCAGCCTCCCAAATGTGTTATTAATGATGTTTCTTACCATCAGCCTCCAAAATGTGTTATTAATGATGTTTCTTACCATCAGCCTCCCAAATGCGTTATTAATGATGTTTCTTACCATCAGCCTCCCAAATGTGTTATTAATGATGTTTCTTACCATCAGCCTCCCAAATGTGTTATTAATGATGTTTCTTACCATCAGCCTCCCAAATGCGTTATTAATGATGTTTCTTACCATCAGCCTCCCAAATGTGTTATTAATGATGTTTCTTACCATCAGCCTCCCAAATGTGTTATTAATGATGTTTCTTACCATCAGCCTCCCAAATGCGTTATTAATGATGTTTCTTACCATCAGCCTCCCAAATGTGTTATTAATGATGTTTCTTACCATCAGCCTCCCAAATGTGTTATTAATGATGTTTCTTACCATCAGCCTCCCAAATGCGTTATTAATGATGTTTCTTACCATCAGCCTCCCAAATGCGTTATTAATGATGTTTCTTACCATCAGCCTCCCAAATGCGTTATTAATGATGTTTCTTACCATCAGCCTCCCAAATGTGTTATTAATGATGTTTCTTACCATCAGCCTCCCAAATGTGTTATTAATGATGTTTCTTACCATCAGCCTCCCAAATGCGTTATTAATGATGTTTCTTACCATCAGCCTCCCAAATGCGTTATTAATGATGTTTCTTACCATCAGCCTCCCAAATGCGTTATTAATGATGTTTCTTACCATCAGCCTCCCAAATGTGTTATTAATGATGTTTCTTACCATCAGCCTCCAAAATGTGTTATTAATGATGTTTCTTACCATCAGCCTCCCAAATGCATTATTAATGATGTTTCTTACCATCAGCCTCCCAAATGCGTTATTAATGATGTTTCTTACCATCAGCCTCCCAAATGTGTTATTAATGATGTTTCTTACCATCAGCCTCCCAAATGCGTTATTAATGATGTTTCTTACCATCAGCCTCCCAAATGCGTTATTAATGATGTTTCTTACCATCAGCCTCCCAAATGTGTTATTAATGATGTTTCTTACCATCAGCCTCCCAAATGTGTTATTAATGATGTTTCTTACCATCAGCCTCCCAAATGTGTTATTAATGATGTTTCTTTCCATCAGCCTCCCAAATGTGTTATTAATGATGTTTCTTACCATCAGCCTCCCAAATGCGTTATTTTTTATTGTGAAAAGTGTGAGAGAATACAGTAACAGGTAGACAATAAGTATTTTTGTGATGATAAAAGAATGAGTATGAAAAACAATGATGCCTATATTTCTCAAAAAAACTGTGTTCCATAGAAGGCCATAATTACCACCATGAGGTATAAAATTACCATCTCTTAAATACATATCAGACAAATGGAGACATGCTGGTTAGTTGCTACATAAGTGAAAGTCATTAATTACTTACTAAAAGTAAAAAATGATGTCTGATGTGAACATGTGCTATCTAAGCAAGATGAAAACGTATAAAAGACTGATATTTGGTAGGGTGGTCCTTTATTTGGGGCAAAAAACAAAATTTGCCATTTTTTGTCACAGACCCTGGCAAAAGTTTCCATTCGGGGTAGAAACATTGCCTGTAAAATATTTTCTAAATATCGTAATAATTAAAGGTTGCTCAAGTCAAATAAAATTTAACAATATTATGCCTATGCTTAATGTTCATAGCACATCATTTCCTAGCCCCCAAGCCTGCCCCCCCCCCCCCCCGCCCACTTAGTCTAAGTGGGTATTAACTGCTCAAGGCAGGGGTCGTATGAGGACCTGTCTCACTCTTTGTCGCCCAGTAAGGTCTGCTTGAGGGCATTAGGGAATGATTTCCTGTAGTCAGCAACTGCCTGCAGTAGATACTGCAGTTGCTGTTCATCCTTGGTGATGCGGTCTGAGAAATCTTGGACTAAGGCTACTCCTCTTTCTGCATGATCATTGATCACAGACAAAGCTTGTACACTGGCTTTTGCATTTTGGAAGCCAGGATCATCTTTCCACTGTTCTGCAGGGAGGGCCAGGAAATCTGTATTCAAGTTGCGTTCTTTGTCGTGAAATCATATAGGTTCTTCACTTGGAGTGTGTCTGGATTGATTGTAACCCGTTTGACATGCTTTTCTTCTCCAATAACGATGTTCATAGCTTCCAACATGCGGTCCTTAACTGCTGGGAGAACATCGTCATCAAAGAAGGCCAATGCAACCAACTCTTCTGACAAGTACCAGAGGTGTCTTATCATTTTGTGGAAAGTTGCCTTTGATGTGGCATCGCTGATGGTACTGTAGTCTTGTAGAGCTTTAAGCAACATCAGATCTCCTTTTAGTGCCTTTGCAGCAAGTGGAGCAGTTGTCCAAGCCTTCACATATATTCGGGTAAAGAAAATGCACAAATCTCTTAGTCCTCTGTTCTCCTTTGGAGTAAGCTTAAACTGAGAACGGAGTAACCACACTTTGAAGGAATATATGGTCTTTGCCAACCATCGTGCTTGGTGCATTGCACCAGGAGCAGAAAATCGTACTCCCGAGAAGGTGATGTGCCAAGGAAGATGGAGGCCAGCTCTAGCAGCTCTCGATAATCATCTCGAAGCTGTGTCTCCAATAGAGCCTTCTCAATGAAGTTGGTTAGATCGTCCCTAACAGCTCTGACCGATTCTTCTGCCAGATCGTCGGTGGAGGAGTCTTCAAACTTCTGCTTGTCAATTTGTTCCCATTTGGCTTGGAATCTTCTGAACAGCTGTATGTTAGGAGCACCTGAGTGCCCCATTATAGCTTCAAAAGCAGCTCCAGCTACAAGTTCTAGTACATGGTGGCGGCAGGCAAAATATAGCAAATCACGACCCAGCAACTGCTCAATTTTGACACACGCACCCTTGTGGTGACCAGTATTTGAGCTTGCTGTATCAAAACACATGCCATGCACAATGTCTGCAATGTGCCATTGCTGCAAAGCCTTCACAACAGCTTTTGCTTGTTCATCACCGGTACTAGAGGGAAGTTTTGGAAGAGCAAGAAGTTGGGAGGTGCCATTGCCTGAGACAAGAACTGGGAGTCTGTCAACATGGCCCCCATGCCCCGTCAAATCAGGCATCAATTTACCATCCCAGTGAACAATTAAAACTGACTCTGGTTTGAAGTTTGAAAGGATTTCAGCTGCCCTGCTACTGCGATGATGCTGACGTTTCCTCCTGATGCTTGATCGATTTAGAATCAATTCACTGACATCATGGCCCAGACTCCGAGCAGTTTGGGTGACAATGTGCATGGCCATTCTATCTGAGGACTTGGTCCGATCTAATGCTGCAGAAAGTTCAGGAGTTAGAACTTCTTTTTGCCCAAGCTTCTTGACAGTAGGTGGAGTTTGAAGTGCTGATGGGCCAGGAACTGGGTTGGATTCCTCAGAAGAAGACGTACTACTGCTGTCCAAGACAACGATGGCCTGGCATTTTTTGGCTTCTTCCTCTGCACTGTCTGCAGCCAACTTCCTTTTCATTGCTTTCTTGAGAGTTTTCTCGTCCTTTCTGTCTTTTCAGGAATACTTTGTCAAGAGATGACATTGCCCCACGACGCCCTTTTTCTCGTTGCGCTATTAAGAAATCCTTATCCTCCTGAACTGTCATCATATTCAAAGCATTCACATGTGCAATGTCAAAGAGATCTTCGAATGTATCAGTGAACTCTTTCTCTTTCTGCTTTTGAGTTTCTGTCTTTCTTGAAGAGTTCTTTTTCAAACTACTCCACTTGTCAAACATATTGTGCACTTGATTCACACAATCTGGTTTGTGGTGTGTGGGAATGTTTGCTTTTGTCCAAAACTGAAGAACTTTGTCTGTGACTTCCCCAGCTGCCACTCTGATGGTTTTTTCTGTATGCGATGCAGGTTTAAAAAATACTGTAGCACTTGCCTGTTTGAAGGTAACTTAGCCCCTGTAATGTCATCACATAATGTCTTTATCAAATACACATTTTCTAGTGTTTTTACTCCTGCATTAGCCATTTTGACCTGAGGAATAAAGAAATTAACTATTAATATAAATTAATAATGAGAATACTCTGCAGAACTGTTTCTAATTTCCCCAATCATCAATCACGACCAGCAAAAACTCACCACAATCGTGCCAAATGCGACGCACTAGTGGTGGCGTAATCGGCTACAAATTAATCGACTACATCGATTACTTAATTTTTGACAGCTTTGAGCAACCTCTAAATATTAATATATTTAAAAATAACTCTACACACAATGTTTTTGTCCTAAATGGACACTTTTAGCAGGGTCTGTGGTAAAAAATTCCAAAGTTGAAAAATAAGGACCACCCTAATATTTGGTTGCATATAAAATTTATGGAATGCAACTCCGGGTAAATATATGGGAAAATAGGAGTCACTATATAATGTAGAGATGGAGCATGTAGTGGAAAAATAAATAAAAAAAATTAAATAAAAATTTCCCCCACAGTGTTTGTCCAGGAGTAACCAAAGAAAGCCAGTCTCTTAAAATATAAACTAAAAAACATTTGCTCTCCATATTGAAATAAAGAGTTAAACTTACCTATTTATGAATTTGAGGAATTTCTCCAGGCACCAGAGACAGCACCGACAACAACACATGAGACATCGGACAATCTTACTATCAGTTTTCTCTCTAATCTTGTGATCGATATACTCCATTATCACACGAATCATGCGCACAATGGCAATGATGAGTGACCCAAATGCCAAAGTGCCAATGTGGTACCTAAGTAAGAGATTGAAAATTAAAATATGAAGAGATAAAAACAAGGTGGGATTTTACATCGTCAATTCAGTCCAAGCCATAAGTACCCAATCTCTTTATCTAACCAAATCCAAAAGTTTTGCAAAATATTTGAAAAAATCCTCATTTAAATTTCAAATGAGGATATGAAATTCAATTGTATGCACCTCATATTTGCAATCCAAACAGAAATGAGTCATCAGGTGAAACTTGAATCTTAAATGACTCTTCCACTCTCACATACAAAATACAACCACAAGAAATTTTCTCCATTCATTCCCATGGCAATATTTTTACAAAAACCCAATGAAATATTTACAAAGTTATTCTCAGTCACAAGTTTATATGACCCAAACCAGTGAATACTCTACAGCCATTATATAGTGCCTGTGTGCTTTCATAAGGGCTCCTCCACTTAACTAAAATATTATTGGAAAACCGTATTTTACTTCTAAAGGAATCACAAAAAAAAAAAAAAAAAAAAAAAACAGAAATGGAACAATAACAACAATACAGTAAGTCCTTGCTTAATGTCAGCCCACTTAACATTGTTTCAGTACTAAGTCGCTAAACTTTAGAGACCAAAAATTTGTTTAACGGATGACTAGGTACAACGTCATTAGTACGTCATCATGGACTACTTTTGATGGCGCATCACCCTCTCCCTAATGACAAATATTTAATTTTACCTTTTTCATACTATGAATTTAGGATGGTGTGTGCAAGTAAATGAGTAAAAATAAATGAAGAAAGCTACTATATCTTCTGAAAAATAAGTTGAAAACACATGTACAGTACTTAAATGTACTTAAGGAACTAAAATTTTTATCTCTTGTGCAAAATACAGCCACTCCTTGACTTACGACCTACTCGACTTATGACCACCAGGACATACGACCGCCGAAGTCGAATATAATATTTTTCAAATTACGTATTTTTGAGTCCCGACATTAATGATCACGCTGTTTACTGACAAAATTTTTGTTTGTAATTCCCTTTAAAATGGCTGGCAAGCATAAATGTGGGAGTTCTCGTGGTGCTGAGAAGAAAAAGAGACCCATTTTAGATTATCTATGTATTATTTTCGCATTTTCGACTTCCAACCAATTCGACTTACGACCTCGTCGTTGGTCCCTAACCCCATCGTAAGTCGAGGACTGACTATATGAAGTCTTTATTCATATTATTGCTGTCTTGCAAAGATTCCAGCAATGCAGTTTATATTCTGCTAACTTTAGTCTGTGCCATTTTATAAGATAAAAACTGTAAGCCTAAACAACCTTCAATCTTGCCGGAAGTCGGAGGGGAAGTTGATGTATTATGACAGCTGGTACCATCCCGCCAGCCAACCAAGGTTACCTAGTGGTATTTATTTATCTGTTACGTAGAGGAGTTTTAAGTTTTTCTCTTATAAAATCAAAATAAAGGTGACTTTATAGTAATGCATATAAGCACCTCATCAGGCATCACACAAGGAGCTTTGAATTTGTGTATATGTAAAGTATTTCCTGGGGCAAAGGAGGCTCAGGAACGTAACTCCTGTATTTTATCTATTTCTAATAGGGAAAATTGATCAGCTTAAAGTTGTTTCGTATAACGTTGCATTTTCAAGAATATAACTCAGACATTAAGTGAGAACTTACTGCATAATAGAATCGAGTACAGTATACTATTACCTCTCATTATTATGGAGCTCATAAAATTAACCATAATGCAATGGGACTGAATATAAAAACGCCCAATGTACTGATGGTTAAGTCGTGAATTCACACGAGTATTAAAAAAAAATCAATTAAGCAGTGAGTGGAGTTGCCTACTCTGCAGTACGTGACAGAATTTTTTATAGAGCCTAAACACGTACTCTATGCTGTAAGATGAGACTACACATTTTTAAGCAACTTCTTGATTTTACCTAATGGTTCTCCCAAAACTCTCTGTAACTGCCAGGGTTGGGACATCTGATTTGTTGAAGGCCCAGTACCATGAAGCAAATGTTCCTGCTAACACCATCTCTCCAAATGCAGAAACAAAGAACATAGACCAGAACAGTGCAAACACATTGTAGACCTGTTAGAAATAATTAATTTTAATTTCAAGACAATTGTATTAAATACAATGATAGATCCCCGTTAGCCAGAAGAGCTGGTGTAGAGCTCTTCCAAAAATGAGAGATTTGCAGGTAATAAGAACAGTTCTTCATCCCGGAAAAAATCACACATCTCTGGAATTTTTCTGGGAACTGGGGTAAGTTTTCCAAGAGTCTACACATCTCGCATGGACAGACACTATTGCTTATCCCCGGAATGTTTCCAGGTGCTTGGAAAAGTTTACTAAGTCTAAACTACGCATCTCACATGAACAAACATCACTGTACACATTCAATATACAGGTAGTCCCCGACTTACAACTGCTTGAACTTACGACCGTCCGGACTTACGACCGCTGCAGTTGTGACCATTTTTTTTTTTTTCAAATGACGCAAGCATTTTCTATACCGAAACGTTTCCAGTTAATGTAGTCTCCACGTATAATTAGAAAATTATAGGGGCCCCATGTGCATTCAGCTGACTACATTAAAGGTAAGTGCTCAGTCACACTGTATCCATTCCTCATTATTTATTACTTTCACTGTACTGTAGCCATTCCTCATTATTTATTACTTTTACTGTACTGTATTTCATTGTAGATTTTTTAATTAAAAAAAATGATTTTATTTATTTATTTTTTTTTATTATGTCGGATTTACGACCATTCGGACTTACGACCTGGATTTGGGTCCCTAACCCCGTCGTAAGTCGGGGAGCAGCTGTATTGTAAATAAACAAAATATAGTACTGTATACACTGTACTGTACTCACTGGCAAAATGATGATACAGGATGGCCTGCTTTGTCCTGTACCATCTACTGTAGCAGGGATTACTATCTGTTACTCTCCTCTCCCTCCATGAAGGAGGGATTGTACAGTCCCCCCAAAAAATAATGTCGCTAGCCATGGGGTTGATTTGATTCGAGGCTTTCCGAGCAATGTTACTAGACCTGTTTCTAAACGGATGGTAGTTCTATATCCTCGACCTTTGAGAATGAACGAGTATATACATTTTCAAACAATGTGAATCGTCCGAGGCTTCAGATCATATATTACATGAATCGGAGTGGATGTCGTACATGAATACCAATGCCATGCCTATCTTATATACCGAATGAGGGTCACTTAAACTTACAACCATAAATGTCTTACTATAGGTGGGCAGGAGGCTCTGTTCCTGCAAGTCCCTTGATTTGAAACCTTATTTCGGTATTAAGCCAATGCAATTTACATAACAGTAATATGGCAGAACCCATGAAGACCGATACACAGTGGGGTCGGGGTATATGGTGAGGTAGGGTCCAAGGATGTTCGCTATACAGTATACTAAATCGCTACATATAATTACAGTACATGTAATCATTGGGGAAAATAGGGTTAGGTTCTGGAGGCTAATGAAAGTGACTAAACTTGACATAAAATGGTACAGTCTAAAGTTAGCTGAATATAAATTACATTGATGTTATCCTTGCAAGACAGCAAATAATTTGAATATAGACAACATATTTTTTTTGCACAAAAGATAAAATTTTTAGTCTTTTGTACTAAAATGTACTAATTATTACTAAAATTTGTATGTCTACTGCAAACTATAGCATATTATATTCGAATTAATCACTATCTTATAAGAGTTCCAGCAATGTTAATTATATTCTCTTAAGTCAATTTATTGACATTTTATGAAAATGTAAACTCCCCTTATGTGACAGATAAATAAATACCATTAGGTAAACTTGGCTGGGGGCTGGTGCCAGCTGTCATAATACATCACCTCCCCCCTCCATTTCTGGCAAGATTGAAAGTGGTTTTAGGTTTAAAGTTTTTATCTTATAAAATGTCACAGACTAAAGTTAGCAGAATATAAATTGCATTGCTGTAATCCTTGCAAGACAGCAAATAATTTGAATATAGACAACATATATTTTGCACAATAGAAAAAAATTTAAACTTGTATTTTTGTGGTTATTTAGGGGGTTTTTAGGAGTGTTTCTGACTTTCTAGGGTTTTGACTTTATGTGAGGTCCCAGGAACATAACCCCATTTAAGTTGTGAGTCTACTGTAAATAAATTTATTACTATATATTGTAAAATTTTGATAATTTTGGTATCGTGATAAATTTGAAATATTTCCAGCCCGTTTTCCCTTGCGAAATAAAAAAAAATCCCTATATTTAGGAAAATGTCGATAATTTTGGGAACCGCGATATAAAAAAAATAGTTATATAAAGTCGCTATATATCCCGACCCAACTGTATTGTACAGTATATTGCTGTAGCTGTTCACTCTAAAATGAAGTAATATTTGCTTAGTTACTCTTCATAAATCAGACATATAGTGAACAATATGAGTAGGCATACACTGTATCCCCGTTAATTTGGATCATTATATAATTCAGATTTTGGTTTAATTTGTAGGTTTTTTTAAAAAATGAATTAAACGTTTTCAATTCGGAATGAATCTGAAATAACTGTGCAGTTCCGAAAAGTTCATCATTGTTATAGGAATATATTATGAAATAGATTAAGATGAATGAATAGAGTATGAATCATATTAAGATACTGTACACAACTACGTTTGGTGTGTAGCAAGAGAGAGGAGGTGGCGAAGGAGGAAGGTACGACAACTCAACACCTCCTACTCGGCAGCCCACGATCCCTTAATAATGATAGTTGCAATTCACCATAATTCCCATATTATTTAGGTTTATTTGGTGCCGGGTTAATAAAACATTATTGAAAAATAATTAAATTTCCCCCAAAATCTCAGTCTCTTTTTACCAGAGTGGTAACAGCTGATTGGTCTTGCTAACCCGCTCTCCCTAATAACGTTGCCAGCACTCACCATCTCTCAAGCATGGTTGTTTTCACTGCTCAAGATGGTTGGTGCTTACCACAGGATCTGTCTTGAGCACCTACTAAATAATATTGTAGCGTACAGTAATACCCCGCTTTACGCGGTTTCACTTTCCGCGATTTCGCATTTACGTGGTACCTCACCAGAACCGGACTTTCACTTTACGTGGTGCATCTACTCATATACGCAGGAAGCGGCGCGGGCAGGATGCGCACAAGGTCGCCCAGTCATCAAAACATTACCGAGTTCTTCACCCGCCACCCACCACAGCCGGCCCAAGTCAGTGATAGTGAGGATATGGACTTATATGGACTTTGAGGGGTTTGACAAAGAGGCCCTGCAAGCCTATGTGGTGGATAGTGATACAATTGATACAAGTGATACAGGTGAGGGCCAATAATCTGCCCTCTGCCTCGGAACCAACCCCCCATCCCTGTGTGCCCAGCCATCTTTTCTACTAATGTAAGTGTTAAAAAAACTAATATTATTGATATTTCTCTTAATTATTAATTGTGTGTGCATACCATCATAAAATTAATATGTAATTTTTACTACAACATAGGCATTGTGTCTGAAAAAGTGGAGTTTGGGGGTCGGGCCAGTCTCTATTGGAATTAATCCCATATGTTCTGTTGTTCACTTTACGAGGTTTTCACTTTCCGCGGTACCCCATGGGTTCAATTGACCGCGTAAATCGGGGTAATACTGTATTTATCAGAAATTAATAAATATTATTGCAATATACAGGTACTCCTCGACTTACGACCAATTCGACTTACGACCTGGTCGTCGTTCCCTAACCCCATCGTAAGTCGGGGACTGACTGTATAATGCGTCTCCATATGCCCTGGTTTATTTACTGATCAGTTGTCTAAGTGCAAAAGTAGCCAAATTGAGCCATCATGTCTCAATTAATTTTTAAATTGAAATTAGAAATTAAAATGCTAAAAGAAAATGGTTTGGTAGTGCTATTAATGTGTTTGCTGTGTAAGTGCCTTGTCACGTCACGTCACCTCCTATTTCGTCAGCTCACCCCTCGCATCATCAACTCACCTCAGAGTGTTACATTTATTTATTACTGTATTATTTATTCTTCTATTACTGTACTGTACAGTATGTACATTTAGACAATACTTATGTTTGCACAGTACAGTAATTATAGATTATTTTGTGACAGAAAATGAACGAATAATCAAAGACAAAATTTCGGAAACTGTTGAATGTCAAAATATTCTGAACTCGGTTAATTCAGATTTCTCTGTAATTCGAGTGACCCAGAGCCCCTTTTTGTCAAATTAATGAAGGTATAATGTATTGTGAAACCCAGTATGAATGACACTCCATTACTACAACTGAACGACATAATGGTGAAATGTCCATATATTTCAGTGTTATTTTAATCATCAGACACTGGCTTGTCTACAGATGCCTTGCTTCTACCCACCACAAGACATATATTAATATAGCTTTATGGATTTTTTATATATTTAAATATGTAGTGTGCCATACAAGGATGACTCCCTCCCCCAATCTTATCGCCATCTCCAGCTGTTGCTGATATGGTGATGCACTGGGGATCATATCCAAGCATTTTGTCTAGTGATTCGAAGTGTAGCGAATGAAAATCTTATGATACTTTCATGAGGAACTGTACAAGCACTGTATACTATACACACACCTCTACACACTAGCCTACAGTAGACAAACACTGTCCACTCTGCTATGTACAGTACTGTCTGTACAGTACAGTACTTTTACATTAACTGAATGTACAGTACAATATATGGAACTGTAATCTCTTTTTATGTCTTACGGCTGCTTTAACACTGTATTCTTGGCTGATTATGTCCTGGTACAGAAATGTACAGCACAAGTAATGCACAACACAAATTGTACACAAAAACAACAGCGAATGAGGGAACAACCTTGTACAATTGGCAGCAGAATATGAACTAATTGTGTGAGCCTACGGTTTTAGTTACCTAAGCAACTACCCTATCCACACATGGGGATGCATCAAAGAATGAAGCAATCTCTTGGAACTCTCAGAAAATTTGTTCCCATGCCCAAAACAGAGAGATTTTCTCAAGAAATTTCCAGAAAATACACATGACTTCATCTTCGGAAACTTGCTCCCATATCCAAAAAGCTCAAAATTTATCCTGGCTATTGGAGTGTTCCGGGGACAGGAGAGTCTGGCTAACGGGGAGATTATATTAAAGTGGAAAAATATTCTCTGTATTACCTTCATTTTGCCTGTATTGTGGTACCCTTTAAATATATTCTACCATTCATTTGTAATGGTACCATAATTTTTATTAAAAAGAAATATTAAAAGACTTCAAGCATGACAATATTTTAAAAGGACTGCATTAAAATTTTGTACCTTTCACACTTTTCACAAGCTTTGTGAATACATGTACTCCCTATACTTCTTATGTATATTTGTATAACTAAATGGTTCAGCAAAATTTTTTTATAATAATGTATGGCCCAAAATAATATTATCTACCCAATACTCACATGAAGCCATGGAATGTGTGGATCAACTACGTAGTCAAAAAACTGGCACGAAGCCCCAGGACAAGAGCTTTTATTAAAATCCTCAAATATGCAGGTATCATGTTCCTGGAAACAAGGCATTAAATAAGTAAGGGATAGGAATGAATGGATACTTAAATTATAAAATTAAAAAATCACTTCTCAAACACATCTTTTGTGCTTCACTAAATCACCTTGATAACTATACAGTTGCCTCTTCAAATATGGAGATTTAATTTATGCATTTTTGGAATAATGCTAGCATTGCATTTATACCATTTTTTAATTTAGTTTAACATATTTTTGGACTTATGCGGTTAACTGTTAAACACTGGTAACAAATTCACGCTTTCGGAGGACGCATTTAATATATATTTTGAGCCACAATAAGGCATACTAAGACAAATTACATATCAATAATGCTATATTATGCAAAGACTAACATTTTAAAAGATCAGAATCACATTGAAATATTACACGGCCACTGAAAGTTGGTAGATGAGTGTGACAGACTAGGCCGCTCGAACAGCCGTCAGCAGAGACGGGAAATATGACTGCAGATGACTTGTAGCAGACAACTTTTGGACTTTACCAGAGATCTCTCTGTTTTAACTCCAATGCTAAAATATGCTGTCTACTCTTGCATCAGCAGTAATGTAGTTTTACTGATATGTAATTTGTCTTGGTATGCCTTATTGTGGGTAAAAGTAGGTATATATTAAATGCGTCCTCCGAAAGCGTGAATTTGCTTCCAGTGTTTAACAGTAAATTCATGTATAGGATTTCTGATAAACTTCCTACGTTCTCATGTTTGAAATGACGAATGTATGTACAGTGAACCCACAAAGATTCGGACAAAAGAGAGGACCACTTGTCCGAATTTTCTGGTGAATAATAAATGATATAAGAAACACCAAAAATAGAGTACTAATGTAGTGATAAACAAATTACCGTATATAAACCATGCATTTACCTGTGATAACATAATAAGAAACATTGTATCATTACTAGAGTGAATGAAATAATATTCCCACAAACAACAATTGTCAACTCTGTTTATGTTTCCCACCTCGGGCACCTGTGTCCAAGCAACTGATGAGGCAGCACCCATGGGCCTAAAATGTTCTTTGCTCTGGTTTGGGAATGCTTCATAGGGAAACTTCTTGGAGGCTTCTTAGCCCAGAACCCCCCAAATTTTGTCCGGATCTTCCGAAATCCAGATTTCCCGGGTCCGGATCTTCAAGGGTTTACTGTATCTTTACATAATTTAGCTAAATATCTTTCTCGTCAGGAACAGTCATCCCAACTATTATGAATAAACTCATTTAGAAATACAGTGGAATGTCGATATAACGTGAGATATGCTCCGAGAGAGGTCCCTTTAACCGAATTCGCACTTAATCGAAGTGTTGTTTCGATGGAATAATTTAGTTTGGTACTTGAGAGAAACACAAAATACTAAAAAGACTGAGAGTCTACCCAGATGCACCTCAACCCATTTCCTAGAATAAACAAAACATTGTTTTTTTTGTAGGATTATGTTAAAACAAACACTCATAAATCAACACAGCTAAAATTAAGGGATGCAAAATGGTCTGGTGGGAGGGAGGGAGGTGAGGTGAGGTGATATGTTTGACAGTTGATGCCAAGGTCTAGTGCTTATTTATTTATCTGTACTGAAGAGTGACTAAGTTTTTCTCTTATAAAATGTCACTGAACTAACATGGGAGAATATAATTAACATTGCTGGAATTCGTATAAGATAGTGATTAATTTGAATATAAACATGCCATAGCTTGCATTAGACATACAAAGAGCAAAAATTTTTATCTCTTGTGCAAAATATATGACATTTATATTCAAATTATTCGCTGTCTTGCAAGGATTCTAGCAATATAAATTATATTCTCCTAACTTTAGTCTGTGACATTATATAAGATAAAAACTTTAAGCCTAAAACACCAAACCCTGGCTGGGAAGATGGGGGGGGGGAGGGAGGATGGAGGGGGGGGAGGGGGGAGAGGGAGGAAGGGAGGGGGGAGGGGGGAGAGGGAGGAAGGGAGGGGGGGGAGAGGGAGGAAGGGAGGGGGAGGGGGGAGAGGGAGGAAGGGAGGGGGGAAGGAAGGGAGGGGGGAAGGGGAGGTGAGAGTGACATGTTTGACAATTGGCTCTGAAGGTCGAGTGAAGTATTTATTCATTTATGTCCTTTAGCTTGAGTTTATGTTTTTTGCTTATAAAATGTCACAGAAGTGACCGGGGAGAATATAATTTACATTACTGGGATTCTTATAAGATAGTGATTAATTTGAATATAAATATGCTATAGTTTGCAGTCGACAAAGATTTTAGTAATCATTTTGCCCTTAGGACAGTGTAGCGTGCTCAGAGAAACATTAGGCGCAAAATTTTAAATATGATGCGCCAGATTGACTCGCGCAAAATAGGAAAAATTTGCTTTAAATTAAAACATTGTCCTTAATTGTGGGTGTCCCTTTAAATCAATAATTTTAAAATCGACATTCTACTGTACATCATTACTGTACTTCAGGACGAAATCAGACAGATTTGCAACAACCAATCAGCTGTAACTCTTGAGGAGGGGGGCGGGTCATTTCTTCTCAGCTGGTAAAAAGCGCACTATAACTGAAAATTCCATAACTGAATGGTATTCAAGAAACCTAACCCATTCAGATAGCAAGGG
Source organism: Homarus gammarus (assembly GCA_958450375.1). Lineage (NCBI taxonomy): Eukaryota > Metazoa > Arthropoda > Malacostraca > Decapoda > Nephropidae > Homarus > Homarus gammarus. The sequence goes on from CAUDMG010002687.1 coordinate 286,957, forward strand.
ATACCTGTATACTGTTTTCCCATCTGGTCCCCAAGACATGGTGGAGACTATCAGTTGACTGGAAATGCCCAGAAAAGGGTCAACAAACTCGTGCCTGAGCTCCGGCACTTCAAGTGCCCAGAGGCATTAGAATATCTGCAGTTACCTAGCTTATACTGGAGGTGGGCAAAGGGTGAGTTAATAGAAATTTATAAACACATCAGAGGATATAACTCAGTTGTGTGTTCATACCTGGAACTAGCAAATGCCTGCCCCACTTGAGATCACAGCCTGAGGTTGAAAAACCACAAGTTTAGAAGATTTTCAGGGCCAACATTTTGAGTGAAAGTTGTAAACTCTTGGAACATTCAAGACCAACGCAGGCTCAGATACAGATACATTCTGGAGCCAGTACATGTCCAGTACTTACCAACAGTACATACAAGAGATATAACCCACTGTCCAATAGGCCAATCAATGACAAATAGGATACTGTAAATCTGAAACAGACTGCCATATGTTACCATCACTGTTTAAATTCTTTAGCACTTCAATGCTAACTTAATGAATCCTTTCCAACACACAAGTAAACCATGTCTATAAATTGAAACTTCCAAAATACTCTTAACACATCTCCAACACTGTTCTACAATATTACTTTCATATATCCAACACTTAAAAACTCTACCAACATTTTACTTCTAACATTGGTTTCATACTAATCTTTGGATATAGCTTCATAATTTTTCAAACAATTCAAAAACTCTCTACCCCTAGCACTAGAATAGTGATTTAAAAAAATCAAGAACTTAGCCTTTTTTGCAAACCTTTAAGCACGCTCCCAGTACAACCATTTTCCTAATTATTTAAATAGCTTTCACCCTATTGTGTTAAGTGAGAAAACCAGCCCAAAAGAGCATTGGAGTCCAGCAATCTTATACTGTACAGTATATCTCCTATCTTTATTCCAAGATTACAGAGACAGCTAAGGGAATTAACCTTACAACCTAACAATAGCTCTTGAAGTTTATCAGCACTAAAACTCTTTCTACTGTATCAATATATCCTGCAAATGTGAAGTTATTTGGCCTGTCCATTCTCAAATCATTGCTTAGATATGTCTTTATTGTTTTGGAGGTAACACACAATGACTTTTTGAACCACATTGCAAGTTAGTCAGATTTGCAATTTCTGGTTACTGGTTGGATATTATATTTTACTCAAGCCTTGAAAGTAGGTCATGATGATCTATAATCTATAAACAGCCAAGCATTTCAACAGTGGGTTGATGATAAAACTAAAGTAGAAAACAGAATGCCAAGTTCATTAAGGTAAGCTCCATGCTTTAGAAAGAATGAGAATGAAAAGAATACTAAGAACCGGGTAGCAATATCATGCCTTTATATCTTGACATTGACACCCATCTTCAGAACACATGATTCGATATTCAGTTTTTCCTGCCGATGCCAGAAGAACCCCAACCACACAGAAAAGTGCCAGGAATATCAACTGCAGCAAATATGGTACAACAGGGAAGATCAGCGTAGACATGATGTCACCCACAGCCCTGAAAATTAATAAAGAAATCTCAGAAATTTTTTATTTTAAACTTTGGAAAACTAAAATTCAGATGATTTCTGGCCTGGACCTTCTACTCCAAAACTTAGAAAATCCTCCAAATTTTGGGAATTTCTTTATGCAAGAATATTAAATACTGCTGACATTTAATTTTTCCATTAGCCTATTATTTTCTTATAAGTGTTCAGTACCGGGTATTTCTAACAATTTCAATACAGTACAGGTTGAACCTTACTAGTCTGGCAAGCTTGGGACCAGACTGGTGCAGGACTATGAAGAAAATTACATATATTGTATCTACCCAAAATTACGTGTTGAAAAATAACCATAACGTAGCTCACAGCTTGGCCTGGAGTGGTAGGAAGAGGGCTAGGGCGATGTGACTTTAGTGATGAGTCTTGTGTTGCTATTATAAATTCAAAACTAATATAAAATACAGAAAAACAAGCAAACAAATAATGTAAGGAATATTATCACAGATGTAATGTAATGGCCTACATGGTAAGTTAAAAGACTAAAACAAACTCACAACTTCCAGTACATATTTCCCAGCATTCATGAACCATGTCACCTCAACACTCGCCATAGCAACGCAGCTCAGCTGGGACATGGCCTTTACCGACTTCCTGGCAATGTCTTCCCCCCTCCCCCCACACACACTCTGCTCCCCCACTCAGCCAGCTAATTTGTGTCTAAATAAATGTTTATTCCCTTTATGTGTTTGACCTTATAATTACTTCTTATACTTTTTTCACAATATGTAAGTAGAATTGCATGCACATGTGGTGTTGATTAATACAGTACAGTATACGTATTCTTTTTTCTATATTTTCAATTTCTTTCCACTCTTTTTTTTTCGCCCCCCAGGCTCCGTTGTGGGTTGTTTGAACTGTGCCCGGGTGGGCTAATTCCCGTAAAAAAAAAACAAAAAAAAAAACATGTAACCGAGTATAATTTTTATTATTTTTTTTAGAAAGTTCTGTATATATCTACCCAAAATTATGAGTTGAAAAATAACCAGTGATGTTAACAGCTCCAAATGCAAAAAAAATTACTGTATTTGTAAGTCTTCATTTGTATTGGGGTATTTGTAGATTTAAAGCAGCATATACAGTACAGTACAGTGAATGAGGTTCAGTTCTTCATGTAGCAACATAAAGAAAGAATCTAGGGGTATGGTAGGCAAGTCTAGGATAAAAGAGACTACTGGTAAAGTTAGCCTACTGCGAGCATGTCTCAGGTAGCTATCGTTCAGCAAAAATGACCTACGGATATGCATGAATTTTAATCCCTCAAAACATTATGCATATATAGTTTGATGCCCTACTCTTTGCATAAAAATTTGATCACAAAAACTTGAATTGTACTCGAGTGTATACGCTAAAAAAAGATAAATACTGTACTGTACTGTATAGAATCACCAACCACTATTAGTGAGCTGTGGTATTTGCAAACAATGTTATTCATTATATCACTGGTTACAGTAGCATTGCATGGACAGCTGGCCAAGTGGAAATTTCACAAACTAACAACAAGGCTGCCAGATACAGATTGTGTCAAACCATCGAAGCTGACAAACCATCAGTTCCTGAACTACTCGAGTTCAACTTGTATTGTGTAATTATAAACTGCACTAAATATTATCTTTGTTTACTAGAAGAAGATATGTTCTCGCTATACTGTACAGTACTTATATACTACACTGTACACATTATTTCTTTGAATTTATTCCAAAATTTGGAAAGGACCAGGTCCAAAATGATTAAAATTTTAGAGGTTCCACTGTATTTTCTAAAGTTACTCAGTTTCTGCCCTATTCTAAAGCATTTATGATTTATTACAGACTCCCTCAGGAATAAGTGATATGACTTTCCTAAAGAACATTCTTACCAATGCATCACAGATAGAGAAAACTTACTTGCTTGCTTGGCCAATAAGGGCGATGGCTATATTAACTCTCTTGCGCAAGAAGATGAGCACTAATAAACAGACCACAAAGATTGTCACTGTAATGATGAATAATATCAACCATGTTGTTTCTAGTTCTGTATATCTGCTTACTTCTGTTGTATACTCAAATTCTGCTCGAGACATTGTAGAGTTGTCAACACTCTTTCGCAGGGTGAGATACTTGTTGAGGGTGTAGTATGCTCCTGTATAAATAATGCATCAAGAAAATAATTAAAAGAATATAAAACTACTGGGTACTAATGACTACAGATAGAACTGTGCTTGAAAGCAATACAACCTTTGTCTATATGCCACAAATAATAAATTTTTTGTCTTAAATAAAATTTTTTATCAAATTAAATAACAGTAATTTGAATTTAAGAAATAACATTTTATAAACAAAATTATTTGGTTCATTTGAAAGTGGACAAATACATGGTCAGAAAGAAGATAGAAGAGAAAATCAACTGAACTAATAAAATCCCACTTTATATCTGGAGAGATACAAGGATATGACTCAAAACATGAGATTTTTCATCATTTTACGAGATGGTTCCTGCATAACCATTACAACTATATGACCAATAATTTTGGCCACACTGAGGTACATTGAATGAATCATTGGTTCAGACTACAGTAGTTGCATGGTACACTCAGTACATTTATCACACCACCCTAAAAAAGCTTAGTGAATCTAACATCACTCTTCAAACCTAAACATCTTAGATAGTGACCGATTTGCTTACTTGTTTATCTACAGTAATTTCACAAAGAAGTGGTTAAATCTTCTTTCCTTCACAGCCATAGTGTAGAGCTACATAAACCAAAGTTGTCCCCCCCCCCCCCCCAAGAGAAGACAACAGCGACCATAAATAGATGATGAGCTTCTTTTGTCCCACAATTATCAACATCTATATAATCACAATCTTTCATCACCATAAATGTTACGAACCACGCCATCAATTGTCATGATCTACCTACCCAGCACTACAAACCACGCCATCTATTGTCCTGATCTACCTACCCAGCACCACGAGCAACGCCATCTAGGGACGAAACCCGAGTATGACTACTCTTAGTTACCACTCCGGGGTTTCCCTTCTCCATATCCTGGTTGTTGCGTCACCTCCTCAAAGTCTTCTTCGTCAGCTCCAGTTCGAGGAGAGTTCAGTTCACTCTAGGAAGTGACCACAGGATCACCTATCCTGGAAACCTACGGCACAGTGACTACCTACCGTCTTCTACAATACTCAGCCTTACTCGTCAGCCATCTCAGCTCCGCACTTAAGTATTTGTAATCTTATATTGCCTCCCCACGTCCACCTTGCTTCAAAATTGTTGTATGTTGTATAAATATGTATAACTGTTAATGTTTAGGTTAAGTATGATTAAGGGTAAATTATAGAAAGCTGAATAATATGTTAAGGAATTTATGGTACTTTATTATACACAACAAAAACTCGCATCCTTTGTCTACCCTTTTATAGTCCGATTGTCTTTGTTTTTTTATTGTTGTTGCCTGTTGGGATCTGGGTAGACTTTTAACTATATTCTAAATCCCCAACTCGTAACATCTTTCATCACCATAAATTTAAGTTTGGTGCCTGATTTCTGCTTGAGTAAATTGTTGTGGCTTGTGACAACTTTTCCTCCTCACGTCCCTTCCTTAGCTAGTAGTGTTTTTTGTCATCAAAGAGGAAATATCTGGCAATTCCAATGATGCATCTCACAGAAAGACACAGAAGATTGAAGAATTGGTAGATTACCTGAGTAAATTCAGAAATGATAGCTTGTGTGTGAGCTTCAGCAATAGTGACACTGTTGAATTAGTCATCAGCAGAAGAGAAATGCTTACAGACCTAGAAGAAAGCGAGGTAGAAGTGCTTCTCCATGTGTTGCACAAATACCGAGTAGAATTGCATTGCCATTACCACCGTGAATGATCTTTTGTTTGTTTTGCTTTTACCATGTTGATGCCCCCATAACCATACACCTGTTTTATATTATTACTGAAAGAAATACATCAATCTGAGGGCACTTGTATTTGGAAAGTACAGGGACAGGGACCAACAGAATTATCATGACTCAAATCCACAATCCTCATAAGCCCAGCCCTTTCAAGTCTCAGTCTCCATAATTATCAAATAAAAACAGTAAAAATGCAATACCCTATATGATTATTTTCATCTAGACAGATTGTTTTATTTTTATCATCATAATACTGTAAGTGGTTTGTGCCTTATTGAAAATTTTCATTAACCTGAAAAGTTGCAGGAGGAAGAGAGTGGGGTCAGGAAAGTGATTGCTCCTCTCCTGGTCATCGGAACTCCAAGGCATCAATGAAACTTATGGGGTATTTCCCCAATATGTAATCGTCGCTTATGCGAAGTGGCAGTTGATGAGACATCGGTTTTTAGGGTACACCTGTATATTATTTCTCATTTTTTATTTATTTTGTTATTTATTCATTTTTTTCACTCCCTAAGCCCCAATGTGGGTTGGTGATAAAAACTTGAAAGAATACAACTTCAAACTATTTGTAATACTTACCAAAACCAGAAAGTCCAACAAAGGCAACCAATGAGAACCAAATCATGATGGCTGAGATGAACCGAAGGAGTATGATCCAAAGTAATGACACAAGCATTGCAATACCAAAACCAACCAGCAGAACCCACCAAGTTGTCTTTACATCTTGAAACACACCTTCAGCCACCTGAATGAAACAAGGATTAATATTACTTTACAAAAATTATTATATTAAAGCTAACCTCAAGGTGAATCTACTATAATGTATCAGCAAACTAGTTTTTTTATGTATTTCCATTATATTACACGATGCCTTTCGAAGTTAAAAAAGCTAACAAACTAGTTGAATATGCAAAAAAAAAAATTCCTTAAAGAAAAGACGATCTGCACACAATCTACTTAATGTTTTAGTCATACAAGATGTTGATGCAGATTTTGTGAAAAGTCAGAATCTATACATCTACAATATTTTCTCTCTTTATCATTACTCTCTCCTTCCATGCTATGTAACTCATTTTCCTCCTATTACTTCAATCTGATCTAATTTTCTAATTGTTTTCTAGTTATTTCTTTCATCTGGATGTCCATCTAACCACAGCACTTCTCCCTCCCACTGCTTATCACCACTTTATCATTTTCTTAGCTCAAAATCAAGCAGTCTTCTCTCACAGTTTTTCTTGCCAAAACTATTTCGACACATACAGTTCACAGGTTCAACAAAACAATCATCAGAACAGATGTCTTTCACCATTTCTTCAGTAAACTCTTCACAACAGCCCACCTACTAAAGTTCATGCCTCCTCAATCGCTATTTACATCATCCAATTCACATTTGTATGTGTGGTTGTGCCATTACTGTCTGCCATATCAACTTGCTTCCCATTTTCCTAGCTAACCTTTATTCAATCTACATCCACTTCCATGGAATATACTGAAGGCTAGTGAGCTTTAAATCCTCAATTAACTCCAAATATTTCTTAAGAAACCATTTATAAGATTTTTTCAATCAATGGGAGTTACTAAGATGATATCCTCACTGTCTTTCAAAGCATAAGATTTCTTTATTAATTAAAAAACTTTGGTCTGTGTACATCTACATTGTTGATAAGAGAATCTGCCACAAAAAGGAGTGACCTTAATCATGGGGCCTTAAGAATGTACATCAACAATAAGCTTTGAGCACACCATTTTAAATGTCCTTCAATCGTGATTGTCAACAGGATTGAAGCCACAGTACAGTGCATGGGTTAGAGGTATTATAAAAAAAAAAAAAATAAAAAAATAAAAATCAATTGTAAAACTAACACCCCTGAGAGAAAAAAGGACTCACAAGCCATATACTGTATATATATAAACCTTAAAATTTGAACTTTAATACAACAGAATCAGAACCCTTATCCTGCTGTATGGAATTGAAGTAGGATGCCCCATAACATTACCTGTTCCAACTACAGTAACACAATCACCTAGTATCTACAAGTGATTATATCACTTGACATTAACCCCGTAACCATCTGACATCTATCAAAATCATATGAGTACCACAATCACTTCACATCTTCTACAAACATATGATATCTTCATAGTATCCTGACATATTCCACAAATGTTTGTAATCAACCATAACTTCTGGAGATCTTTCAACATTCAGGAGTATCAGTAACTCACAACCTCACTTGCATATATTCCTTCACTTGTTTGTAGTGCATTTTTTATTTCAGTGGCAGATCCAAGGAGATATCCTATCTATGTGGCAGGTGGCCCTCAACCCCTAACAGTACTGTCCTCTTTTAGTTTTACATTTGAATTTCTACTTAACATTGCCCATGTTAGTTGAGGAATGTAATCCTTTCTCTCATTAGTTTGTCAATCAGATGCTACCAATTTAACCCCAGTACCCCATAGCTGATTTCTTGCCCTCGATGAGTGCTCCCTGGCCATCAATCTCTGGATCTGTCCACGGGTTACCCTGTATATATCCATCAATCTTCTGAATTAAACTCACTAGGTCTTTCGTGTTGTATATCTATTTCTTATTATTTCCATAAAAGTCATTGTTATTTCTAATTCATACTACATCAACTATTCACTCATTACAACTTTATTGTCCATGACAAAATCCCCAACTATAATATACTTCTCATTCATTGTAGTCATCGACTTGCCAAAGGAAAATGTGATACCATTTTAAGCACATAATCTTCATACAACTCCTTGGTTGGTGTCTTACCATCCATAGATTTTATCACATTCCAACCCCAACTGTCATGTGTTGTAACTCTGAAATTATGGTGTAATGACACTATGGTCATGGGGTCATTTATCCTTATGTTTGTCTCAGGAATACACCCCCAGAATTATGAAATGTATTTCCGAAACACCTGTATATAAGAGAAATACCGGTAGTGAATGAGATAGGAAAGATGGTAAGAAACCAACCAAGGAGTTGTATGAAGATTATGTGCTTAAAATGGTATCACATTTTCCTTACTTATATCAATATTTCTCTTATCTATACCACAATTCTCTAACCTGTATCACTATTTTTCTTACCTGTATCACTGTCTCTTACCTTTGTATCACTAATTTATGAAAAAAAAAACAAGCAATAAAGCCCAGAAAGAAATAAAGCCCAGCAAGCAATAAGGCCAACATGCAACAAAGAAAACTCCTGAGTGAAATTATTAATGGTTATGTTGCATGTGATGCCAAACAAGGTATTCAAGATACAACGTATCAATGGTTAACATATATCCCTCATTCATCCACACAGAAACACAATGATAAACCTTTCAAAATGGCTTTGCATTCTTTGATAGTTAAAATATTTTTTATTTGTGAGATATATTCTGTTATCAAAGAGTTTTTTGCATATATAAATTTTTATAATACCCAAGAGGACACAACTTCAAGGTGTCATTTTGGCTGAATATAATGAAGTACTTTTTCACACACAGTATGTTAGACTTATGGTAAAGTCTTATCAGCTCAAGCTGTGGAAGTAAGAACAGTAGTGGGCTTCAAAATAGCCCTGAACAAGATTATCAAGAACAATGGAGAGATTCTACATAGGCCATTACGTAAAACATAAAACAAACAAAAACATACACTCTTATCTGGCAACCTTGAGACCAGGGCCATGACAGATGATAAAAATTCCCATCACTATATAGGTTGATAATTAATTACTGATACAGCCACAAAAAGTATCGGTACTCCTGGGTCAAGCTGGGGTTGGTGGTGGAGTGGATGATTACCTTTGACCATGACTGTACATACACAATATCCACTCCAAGCTCATTTTTTTATCCAGTAATACCCCGATTTACGCGGTCAATTGAACCCGCGGAGGTCCGCGTAAAATGAGAAACGCGTAAATGGAATAACAGAACATATGGGATGAATTGAAATAGAGACTGGGCCGACTCCCAAACTCCACTTTTTCCGACACAATACTTATGTTGTAGTAAAAATAACATCTTAATTTTATGATGGTATGCACACACAATTAATATTTAAGAGAAACACAGTCGCCAGGTTAATGGCCATTCAAATAATGGAATCAACTCCCCCCCCCCCCCCTTCCCAAGCTGGCTGGCTCCTCCCTCTCTCTCTGAGAAATGTTTGGGGGAAAACACTAGATTTTAAGGTATAGTAATAAACAATACCTCAAACTAAAGTTAGGATAATAAAATTGACATTGCTGGATTCCTTGCAAGACCAGGAATATTTTGAATATACACATCATATATTTTGCACAAAAGATAACATATTTGCTCTGAGTAAACAAAATTCTTACATTAGATCTAAAATTTGTATGACTAATGCAAAATCTATGATGTTTATATTCAAAATGATCATCATATTGTAATAATTCCAGCAATATAAATTATATTCTGGCCGGGTAATTTGTATGAATTTTATGAACTAAAACAAATATCTTCAGTAAATAAAAAAAGTATACTTCACCCAGACACCATCTGTCAATCAAAATACCGGTACCCCACCTCAGGCTCCCCCCCCCCCTCTTCCCACACTCGCTGGGTCCTTCCCTCCCTACCAGAGAAAAGTTTGGGTTTAAACAGTATATTTACATTTTTAGTAATAAATAATACCTGAGACTAAAGTTAGGATAATATAATTGACATTGCTGGATTCCTTGCAAGACCAGGAATATTTTGAATATAAACATCATATATTTTGCACAAAAGATAACATATTTGCTCTGAGTAAACAAAATTCTTACATTAGACCTAAAATTTGTATGTCTAATGCAAAATCTATGATGTTTATATTCAAAATGATCATCATATTGTAAGAATTCCAGCAATGTAAATTATATTCTGGCCGGGTAATTTGTATGAATTTTATGAGCTAAATAAAAAAGATTATACTTCACCCACGTATATGAGTAGATGCACCGCGTAAAGTGGGAATTCCGGTTCTGGCTTGGTACCGCGTAAATGTAGAAAAACTTAAACGAGAACCATGTAAAGTGGGGTATTACTGTACTACAGTATTAACCTATCTAAAGCATTTCATGAATTCTATTTTCAAAATTTGTTACTTTTAGGGAAGAATACTGTAGTACTATTTCTAGTCCCTAGGAATGGAGATTTAATCTTTAACAATAAGAGTAAGGACATTAAAGATACTTTACTTTTTATTAATTTGTACTGTACTGCGGTTCTATTTCATGGATTGGTAGAGAAGAGGAATTTTGTCAGCAGACTTTAACTGACCTTCTGTGGTTTGGAAATTTCAATAAACTAACATTGGTCAGGTTTCAAGGGTGCCAGATTTGAGGGGCTCAACCTGTATATTCATCTAGGACCTACTACCCTTTCTCCATTCCGACATAAGTAGGTGGAGCTGGGGTTTCAATTTTTCCAAAGAAAGAAAGGCACATAGTGTATGAGAATAATTAATAAAATAAATAAATAATTAAATAAATGAGGAAGCAAGCATCAAGTATCTACACAAACATTGAAGTCCTTAAGAATAAATATTAAACAATACAGTTGGTCCTCATATTACGCGGTTAATGTAACCCGGAGGGTACCGCGGAAAGTGAGAAACGCGTAAAGTGAATAACATAACATATGGGATTAATTGAAATGGAGTCCGGGCCGATCCCCAAACTCCACTTTTTGAAGACACACAACTATGTTGTAGCAAAAATATTATCTTAACTTTATGATGGCATGCACACACAATTAATAATTAAGAGAAATATCAATAATATTAGGTTTTTTAACACTTACATTAGTAGAAAAGATGGCTGGGCACACGGGGATGGGCGGTTGGTTCCGAGGCAGAGGGCAGATTATTGGCCCTCACCTGTATCACTTGTATCACTATCCACCACAGAGGCTTGCAGGGCCTCTTTGTCAAACCCCCCAAAGTTCATATAAGTCCATATCCTCACTATAATTATCACTATCACTAACTTGGGCCGGCTGTAGTGGGTGGCGGGTGAAGAACTGGTCATGTTTTGATGACTGGGCGACCTTGTGCGCACCATTTTCGCGCCTCTTACACAACATGGCGGATGGCGGGAGGTTTGGATCCAAAAATGGCGCGGCTTGCCAGCCACTCTCCGCGTAATGGGGTTCACGACCGCGGAATGTGAAAATGTTAGGTTCTGGCAAGGCACCGCGTTAACGGTGAAACGCGGATTGTGGGACCGCGTAATAGGAGGACCAACTGTACTGTACATTGACATGTAAAAGCTATTTCTCTAGACTGTATTAAATTCAAATCATATCAAATAAGCATGAAGAAATTTATGTGTGAACCTCAAGGCATCAGGATATACTCAAAACACAACAGTTTGAAAAAATCTGATGAACATGTTCATGGTCAAGGCTGCAAATATGTGCCATTGACTAAATAATTTTCTCTTCTTTGCAAAAACTGTAACTGCGTTTGCAAATTTTTGCCCCATATAATAAATCGTAAAATTGTGGCAGAAAATGTTAAAGCAAAACAAAACCTTAATCATGAAACTCAAACAAGGAACAAACATAAACAAAAGAAATTTGTCACACACTCCATACACTACCACAATAAATGCTATTGTGGAACTGAACTGATTGCTGTCAAAATGAAAATTACCTCTTATATACTCTATTGACTTCTTCAGTAATTATTGGTTTCTTCTTAATTAAGAATCATACATGCTGTCCTTTAGCAATACCATACTGATCATTACAAATAATGAAACTACTTAAGCCATATGACATTAAATTGGAAAGTAAAAAATTGAGCATGGATTGAAACACTCATTGTTTACTAATGTATATAGACGTACAGTTACTTGACTTTTTATATTGCTGCACAATGGGTTTAAGAGGGAGTTGATCCAGCTAGCTCTCAAATTTCAATTATTCAAATACTGTACGTCTAACTTAAGCAGCTGACCATGCCACTGAGGTCACAATTAGTGTCATGGACATTCTTGAAATAAAACCTGGTAAACCTTAGAAAATGTGCATATGATTAGACAAATATCAACAAATACTATATATTCAATGCTCCAGTACTTTAGTGATTCCTTTTACAGGTAAGCAATGCAATTCTTAATTCTTTTATGAAAAAACAAAGGGTGTAAGTCCTCTTTTATCAATCAATTCAAACCATTTCTTTAATTAATACAAGTACAGGTTGTACCTCCCTAGTCCGGCATTCTGTGGTCCGGAAACTCCCGTGGTCCGGAACGATTTTAGTTTGTCCAATAGGTAGATAGGCAGCTGCTTTTTTTTTTTTTTTTTTTTTTTTTTTTACTTATCTGAATTATTATTATTATTATTACAGGAGTATTAAATTTTTGCCCCTCAGGCCCCAATGTGGGTCAGTGACCTATGCCCAGGTGGGCTAATCCCCTTAAAAAAAAAAAACAGCCGCGGGAAATTAAGGTTTGTTTACATCCGGCAGTTCGGCTGCTTGTCTATACAGAGTACAACATTTAACCCTTCAATATATATGAGCAGTAAATAAGTGTTGCTTTCATATTCTTATGTAGAGTAATGACGATATGTTTTCACATGTGCGCACTTACATACGCGCAGTCTCACTTTTTTTTTTTACCATTAATGGTTAGCTACTTATATTGTTCCATTTATTAGCATTAAATAACATTACAGGTACTTCAAACATCCATATTAATTTTTTTACATTAATTTTACTACAGCTAAAATCAGGGTCTTATTTCCTTCAGTTTTATATGTAGAACCAATCAGTCACTGGTTTTGTAAGCTTTAACATAAACAATGCCGGCAGCCGTCTCGTCTCCTCTAATATTCCACGTATTATTAATAAATTGTATTGTTAATTTTGCACACACACACACATTAATTCAATAAAAACAAATTCAGAAGCATTAATTAAAATATATATGAACAGTAAATAAGTGTTGCTTTCATATTCTTATGTAAAGTAATGACGACATGTTTTCACATGTGCGCATGCGCACTTACATACGCGATCTCTCTTTTTTCTTTACCATTATCGTTAGCTACTTCTATTGTTCCATTTATTAACATTAAATAACATTACTTAAAACAACCATATTAATTTTACTACAGCTACAACCAAGGTCTTATTTTCTTCAGTTTTATATGTAGAACCAGTCAGTCACTGGTTTTGTAATCAATGAAAACAATGCTGTGTCATTTCCTCATGTGTTTTAATATTCAACGTATTATTAATGAATGGTATTGCTCATTTTGCACACATAAACATTAATTCAATAAAAAAGACATTCAGTAATAAACAATAATGAATCTTTTGTACATAAGAGAAATGACGCTGTTTACACGATTACGCACGTCGTCTGCACGTTGGCGGGCCGTTCAAACCCGTCAAAATTCAAGTTTCCGCCGTAAAAATCTTTTTTTATTTATTTTTTTGTGTGTTCCAATGAAATACGTTAAGAATTAAAAACTCGCAAAATTTGAGAAGCTACTATACGACATTTAATCCTTCAAAAGAGACCATGATGCAGAGAAAGTGTTGCTAGTGCTTCCAAGCATAAGCACAAGTCACGATCTATCCATGAAAAGGGTGAATTTCCATGGTCAGGCACTGGTCAGGTCCCGAGGTTGCCGGACTAGAGAGGTACAACCTGTACAGTACTGTACATTATCGGCAAATACCATGGAATGAATACTATTTAGAGAGTCATACAACTGCAGCTGATTTCTACAAAGATTTCTTCATAGTTTTTTATACAGTAGTAGATCTTTTCAGTTCCAATTTAGTATCTAACCTAAAGGGATTACCCTTCACATGAGACACGAACATACAAAAAAAATGTATGCTGTTAAACTATTTTACCTCCGTTGCCTTATAGAACTTCCCAATGGATATTGTAGCCTTGTTTAGAATATCTGGTGTCACAGTAACACCGGCATCATTGGTTATATCTTGGTCGTTGAACTTAATGTCTTCATGGATAGTGGGGATACAACGTCCAGCCACTAGAACAAAAATAGTTTACTGTACATTCAAATACAGTACTGTACTCTATTATCACTAGAAAACAAAAAATAAATAAATAAAGGATTAATATATACAGCACTGCATATGAGCAATAACTATGTTCCAAATAGTAGTATGATACAGTACTGTAATATGTCCTCACAAGAATAATTAAGACCAATATCAAAGGCTAATATTAAGCACACAACTCTCCCTTTCAGCATGAACTCCTCTCACAAAGATGAAATACAGTGATTTCCTCTTTAGCTGGAATAATTAGTGCAGAGCTCTTCGGGGCCGAGAAATTTCCGGGCAGACGACTCTCTTAAACCCGGAAAAATCGCACATCCCTGGAATTTTTCCGGGTACTATAAGTACTGTAGTATTAGGAAAAGTTTCCGAGAATCTAAATTATGCACCTTGCCTAGACAGATACTAGCCCATATCCCCGGAATGTTTCTGGGTGCTGGGGTAAGTTTTCTGAAAGTCTTATAGAGTTTAAAATACGCATCTCATCATCTCATCTCGCATGGACAAACAATCTCCCATTGCATTTCAACGGCGGGCACTTGCAAAAATATTTATGGTTTGCAAAAGTGTATAAAATTTTATTTGCAGGATCTGTTCTAATTCTTAGAGAGATGAATTTTATACCATAATGATCCCAAATAAATTCTATATAAGACTGTTCCAATAATAAATTCTTAAATAAAATATTCTGACAGAATAATGATGGGGAAATTTTTCCCAAATCCACACAGCTATATACAGTATATTTACAAAAATACCACTATACATGTACAATATATTGTAAATACTGTATTCAGCACTACTACTATACTGTACTGTATACTGTATAGCGTATTTTACGGTAAACAAGATACACGGCCATATAAGATGCAGCCCCACCATTTTAGCAGGGCGTATTTAGGAAAAAAAAGTTGAGTGTATTTACCTCCTGTAGCTATTATTTTCTTAAAACAATACATACAGTACCAATAAATGTGAGGAACAAATAAAACTAATGCCAATAAATAAGTTACAACAAAAAATAATTTACGTATTGCCAAACCAGTAACTAAAAGCCAAATGAAAGCTTAATACAGTCACCATTAACATATACATCTGTACTCTTTGTTCACCATAGCAACGGTGATGCTACCTCCACTGATTCCCAAGCAACGCCCCCCCCCACCAACTTCTGCGACGTCCTCCCACTTCCCCACTGTGCCAGCTAACTCGTGTGCAAAGAATTGTATACTGTATTCCCTTAAGACAATTATTTTTTTTTATTTTTTTCACAATATTTATGTAGGATGGCATGTGCATGTAACTGAGTAAAAATAGATGAAGAAAGTTACATATATCTACCTGAAAATATGAGTTGTAAAACAACCATAACACCTCACAGCTGGGCCCAGTAGCCTGGTGGTTACAGTGATGAGTCTAACCTGGCTACAATGCCCCAGCGATGTTAACAGATGCAAATGTGAAAAGAATGTTATCTGTAAATCTTCATTTATATCAGGTATTTGTAGATTTAAAAATACAGTAAGATCTCATATTTCGTGCGATTTCATTTCGGGTTTTTTTTTAATTTCGCAAGCAATATTTATTTATTTATTTATTTATTTATTTTTTTAACGGGGATTAGTCCACCCGGGCACAGGTCACTGACCGACATCGGGGCCTGGGGGGGAGGGGGGGATGTAATAATAATAATAATAATAATAATAATAATAATAATAATAATAATAATAATAATAATAATAATAATAATAATTCAGATAAGTAAAATTTATAATAAAAAATAAAAAAATAAAAATACAATAAAATAATAATGATAACAATAATAATAATAATAATAAACACAATAAAGAAATACAAAAATGAAAAAAAAGATCAAGAGTGAGAAACAATATGTGTATGTTGTGTTGTAAATGGCAAGAGAAACAACTGCGACCCTGCAATTATGTGTAAATGAGGCACAAAGTCAGATCAGCAACCTGGGACTTGGTCACAATTTTCGTGATGCCATATGGCAGCAGGGTCTACTATTAGACAACACATTATGCTTCCAATATCTTCCCAGGCAGCAGTGCCTCCCTGTTTGGTAGCTGCCTACTACCTCTTAATGTAACCAAGTATTATATTTGGCATAAAATATCATGAGTTTCACGAGATCCAGCCAGCTGAACGAGAGCAAGCTGAACGCGAGATCCAGCAAGCTGAATGCTGGCCACCATCTTGAATGACGTCAAAGTCCTCATACCAGTTACAGTCATTTCTGCTACAACGCCTGTTTTGTCAACGTGAATTGGTTGTTCCGCAACTGATGAATAGGGGAACGCTGTTTGTAAAACGCAAACTTTTGCATACGAATGTTGGCTATAGTGCAATTCCATCCTCAACGTTTAAAGCATGGCACAGGGTTCAGTTGATTCGTGTCTTTTGTTTGTGAAGTGTTTTTTGAGAGGTACTCTGTAAATTTCTTTCTTTTTTTGCAAATTTAGCTGCTACCCATAAATACTGTATGAAAGGAAAAAGTAAAAATAATGTTTCGCAGTGAGGACTAATAACGGTTTACACCAGCGCTCTTTGTTCACATCACATGATCAGTTGAATCGCACGGTTTTTGTCGATTGCTCCGTGATTTTCGCTGTTTTCTCCAATTTTGTTGCGTTAGCGATGAATATGGAAAGACAAGGTTAGAAGAATGTTTCCAAGAAGCGTTCTGGTGATCGAATTGCCGGTGGTGAACGTAAAAGAGGTTTACAAGAACGCAACTATGGCATTGTAGCCCGTGCCATCCTAGCGACCGCCCGGGCTGCTATTGTGTGCTTTTTTTGGGTGGTGCTACCACCTGTCGAGTCAAGATGATGGCCTCTACCTCTACTGGAGGTCCTACTGGTGCTGGTGGCTGTGGGACATACCCACCTAAGTGGCCAAATAAGGAAAAGGAGAAGCAGGACTATCCTAAGGGAGTTAAGTTTGCCAAGTAGTTGATGCAGGATAAGCAGCGTGTGGTTAAGTTACTTGAGGAAGGCCTAAAAACTAGTTTCCGGAAAGCGCATTCAGGTCAATAAAGGCAGAATTTGTATCATTTGGAGGTTATAAATGGGAAAATCAGAGGTTGATGTAGAGTGGCCAGTCTATATTGTTATTTTCCCATGAGTTTATGTATTTGCATTTGGCGAATTTGAATTTGGCGCAATTTTTCCAGTCTATATTACTCGCGAAATACAAAATCTTACTGTAAATGTAACAGGTATGGCATTAATAGATTGTAATGCTTGTAAGAGTTCAGATATGGTTACTGCTTAGCTACCTCTGATGAAGTTGGGTGTCTGCTGTATGGATGTTAATCATCTCAGGTTATCGTCATCAGTACAGTACAGAGTAGTTATCGATCAAGCTTTTATATTTACAATAATTATTTTTTAATTAATTAAAAATAATAACAAATTTAATTCTGGAGTTGGGTTAGGTAGAATTTAGCCTACTGGAGACAGCAACTGGAGGATTCAGCTTATGGGAGACCTCAACTTCACATATAGGATGCAGGCTGATTTTTTGGGGCCATTTTTTCAGGAAAAAAAAGTGCATCTGATATGCCATAAAATACGGTACTCTCCAGCCAAGAGTAGGCAGACACTGTCCACTTTGTTGAATGTAATATATAACTGTAATCACCTTTATGTATTAACTCTTGCGATGGAGGTAGAGTGGGATATTATTCGGTCATGTTACTGACCTAACCTGATGCAATGTCAGGTCACCCATTGTCGAAGTGGGGGATTAGTGGGTCTTATGACCTGAAGATGTCTTGAATAAAGATGAAAGCTAAGGTGCTCCAGTGTTTCCAACTTACTGAATGTACAGAATCTCAAAAAGGTAAAGTATCTGTCCACAGTCTGTGTGATGATAGATATTGGAATATGCGCGTTCCTGCCCTGTAATGCAATGTGTAATTACTTCACCGTAATGATTATGATGTTTAGTTACCAAATGTAGTAGGATCAGTATGCTACAGAGCCATACATACCAACTTCCCTGGGACATCCCTAGTAGCATGTAGCATTAAGAAAGTCATCAGACCCATCCTGACAGATACTTTGTTTTGAGATACTGTACAGTAAATTATGCGTAACTGTAATCCATTTTTAAGTCTTAACACTGTATTCTTGGCCGATTGTGTCCTGGTACAATAATGTTCAGTACTGCACTACATAAACTATGCAAAAACAACAGCTAGCAAGGGAACAACCTTCTACACTGGCAGATTATGAACTAAGCGATCCAAGCAACTAGGCCACCCATGTCCCTGGCACATGGGATGCACTGGCATGATGCAATTTCTCGGACCCCCTGGAAAATTTATTCCCAAGCCCAGAATGGAAAGGTTTGGAGAGATTTTCTTGGAACCTTCTTGGAATTTCTTTTTTCTGAAAAAAAAAAAAAAACCTGATCTTCGTCTTTGGAAACTTTTTCACAGGCCCAGAATGGCGCGAGTTTTCCCGGAATTTCTCCAGCCCTATTTCAATTCCGGCTATTGGAGAGTTTTGGGATCGAGGATTCCAGCTAATGAGGAGATTACTGTATTTGGGTTAATCAAAACTCCAGTGACTGATTTAATTAATCTACACTACAAAATGGTTCTCTTCTCCACAAATATGTTCCGACATCCTTTAGTTACCATTATGGACTATCCACGTCTCAACCCTTAAGCCCCGGGTTAGGGTGCTGCTGGCAATACCCTCCCGCGGGGTTAAATAGTGAAAAAAATAAACTTAAAAAAAAAAAAAAAAATGGCAGGAAAATAAGCAAACATTCTGGACTGTTACCCGGGGCATGCTAGTCGGACGTTCTGGAACGTTACCTGGGGCCCAAGGGTTAATGACTGATATTCCAACACTTCACAAGTGCCTTTAAATCCTGAATACTGTATTCAAATGTATCTATTTTTTTCTCCCCAGAAATGTGAAAACTTTAGAGGTTTAAATAATGAAAATATTCAATCTGATAATTTTCAAATGTTCACTGATCATTATCCTACCTTAAATTCAAAAGAATAGACATTTGTATTACATATTCTGGCCCTTTGGGTATATTTTCCAAGAGTTCGTGTCTGTAGTACAATACAGTGGTCCCTCGGTTAACGAACTCAATCCGTTCCAGCAGGTTGTTCGTTAACCGAAAAGTTCGTTAACCGAAACCATTGTTTCAATGGGTTTTTGGTTCCAGCTCACCGAAAATTTCCTAAATTCAACAAAAATGGTAGAAAAGTTCACTTACTTTGAGGTGTGTATGTAGAAGGCTCCTGGATGATGATTATGATGTGCATTTGAAGTGGGAGGTGGAGGAGGAGAAGGGAAAAGAGAAGGCATTGGGGTGGAAGAGAAGTCACCCCATGGCACCATTTTACCCATAAAATTTTAGTTCTCTTTGTGTATTTCAAGATTATTTTCTTTAAATCAACACTGCACTGCGCTATATATTGTCAATATGTAAAATAAATTTCAAAATGACCAATAATTTGCTTGGAAACACACAAAAAAAGCGTTTAGTTGAAGAGAGTCAAGCAAGATGTTACCTCCAGTGAAAACAGAGAGAGACTAATGCCTGTTTGCTGTGTTAAGAGGCTGGATGCCGCGCATTAAACTAGTCCCTTTACCTTCAATTATGTTCAATAATTGCTAAATTGACTAAAAAATTGAATATTAAACTTTTAAAATTATTGAATAGTATAAACTTCTTGATATTTACTAAAATAGTAAGGAATTTAAGCCCGAGAACGGATTAATGTATTGGTGGACTGATACTAAAGCTGGTTGCCTGGCCAGTGCAAGCGAAAACACGTTGAGGTCGGTTCGTAAGAAATTCGTTAACCGAATTTTTGTTCGTTAACCGAATTGAAGATTCTTATGGAAGGCAGTTCGTTAACCGAAATTTCGTTAACCGAGGGATCACTGTATTGCCCTGTACATATAATTTGAATTTGATTTCTGCATTAAGTTTTCTGGGGACTCTGCTTCAATATTCATAAACAATTTGTACACTGCCAGTCCCAAGGAACACATAGTCTATTTATACAGTCGACTACACAGCAGTCCCCACTCCTATATAATAAGTTCTTTTGTCATCAGATACTAATAAATATTGTCAATTCACAATGTTCTTGAAGAGTACAGAGTTTTACAAGTTATACATTTACAGTACAGTTTCTTTACCAAGCATATTTTAAATCAATTAATCATTTACAATCCACAATATTGGAATCACTAAATTACATTTTATTTAAGTTGAAGACCTCCAGATGGCTGAACCTACTACTGCCTGATCCTCGAAACCAATTTTTGTTATACAGAAGGTCTATGTCCATTGAAGATTAAATTATGTAATGGATATTTCTTGGAGCAGGCAGCTACAACAACACCTTTCCATCACACAATTTCCTCCCAACAATACAGGCATTTGGTTTATCTTACCTTTGGACTTCACCTCTACTACAATACAACATAACCAAAGGAAAAATGAAGTTTCAGCCATGATTGAGTTTCTATAAACTAGGTGGGCATGATACAGTTTATTAACATGAGTTTTAATTATAACATTATGATTTTAACTTTCTGAAAGCTGGATAAACCATGAAAAATACAATGCATTAGGATTTACGAATTATATATGTTGCAGCAAAGCAAGATGGTAAGGCTTAGGAAGTTTGCTGGATACAGATTATTCTATCACCATTTCTAAATATCACTGGGTTCTACACACCCAGTTTTATTCAAATCCTTTGCACTTGTTAAGAGTTGTCACACACACATGCATGCACACGCACACACTAGGCTGGGCCAAAAAAAAAAAGTTGTTCAGAATTTAATGTAAGTTTCCTAAAAGTTGTGAGTGAGTGTCAGGAACACAAAAATGTAAATTTGGTAATAAAAAATTGACGTCTTACGGTAAGACAGTCTGTTACCGTGGAAACCATTACCGACAACTACACAAAATGCCTAAAATAATGATTTATCACGCTTTGAATGACCCTCAGAGATGCTGCTGGTACCAAATGATGCAGAATTGAAAGCCCAAGATGATATGACAACTAGACAGTGGGTGTGATACAATTCAATAAAAAATATTTGCAAAAAACTCATTTTTGTTTCAGATTTTGTGTATAAAATTCAAACTTTATGTAATAATAGGCATATTTGTTTTCTAATTGCTGGTCCTCACTTCTAAAGGCATGAATACCAAAACCAAGACCTTGCTGTGGCTCTTTGACAAGTGTCCCCCCATCTTCAGTGTACCAGGAAACCATGGATTCACTGGCCCTTATCCACCAACAGGGGAACAGGTTCTTCTTCAGTACCATGGGTATCATAAACAACTGCAGCAAGCCAGCCATCTTCAGTCTAGCGCATTGGATGCCGCCAGACTTGTAACAAAGGACTTGCAGGACTGGTGGGTAAATACTGGTATTACCCTTAAATCGTGGCAAGCGATAGAGCAGATGATCCTTCCAGATATTATGGAGTACAAACTAAGGAAGAGTAAGAGGAATAGGACAACAGATACAAAGACCAAGAAAAGGGAGGAGTTTTTGGTAAAGACGAGGCAGACATTTTGGATTGTTCAACGCGAGTTTGAGAAGAGACTGGCAGCAAAACAACAGCTGGAGAAGCAAGACCAGACAGATAAGGAAGACTGGTTGTACCTGGAAGGTGTACGTGGGGTTACTCGCACCGCAACTCTGGGCCCACGCAATCAGAAACTAGCAAAAAGGCAGAAGCGCAAGTTTCTTGATCAGCAGGCAGCGCAGGAGAGAAAAGCTAAGGATTGTCTACGCTCTGCCACTGCTGCCCATAGTGCAGATGCCGTAGAAGAAAGTCACGACCCTGAGTCTGAAGATTCCACTGAGATACCAATGCACACTGTTTCTGTGTCACTCCCTAAGGTCAGCAAGAAGATGGAAGGTGTTCCTATGGAAGCCTGCTTCATTGCTGACAAGTACGCAATCTCAAATAGGGCGGTGACAGAACTGGCTGCTGCCTTTCGTAAAGATGGAGGGAAGAACCTTGAGGAGTACAACCTGTCTGTGAACACAACGGGAAGGAGTAGACAGTCTGCAAGGCTTGAGAAGGCGGCAGATATTACTAAGTGGCAACTTGGCGATATCACTTCCAAGATGTATGCACTACACTGGGATGGGAAGCTGATCAAGTCCCTAATGCATGTGGGCAAGGACATGGAACGAGTGGCGGTGATACTAACAGGGACGGATGGCCAGGAAGTTCTATTATCAATTGTTGGGATGGAAGGGAGGTCAACTGCTGAAAATGAGGCAGCAAAGATTATTCAGGTGATTATTCAGTATTATTTTGTATTATTAACTCACTCTTCGCTTCGTTGATTACTGATCGTGTAATAAATAACGATAACAAATGCTCGTTCATTGATTAACTGTATATTAGCATGTGTTAGTCACCTTATTCTATTTATTTTCTTTCCAGGTCCTCAATGACCATCCACTGGACACATCCCAGATAGGTGCTCTTGTCTTTGACACAACTGCAGTGAACTCTGGGGTCTGGAGTGGAGTCGTCGTAAGACTGGAGACAGAGTTTGGTAGAAGTCTTCTGCAACTGGCATGCAGACACCACATCCATGAGTTGATTGGGGGGGCATCTTGCTCAATTGTGTATGGCCCAACCACAGGACCCAATGAACAGCTGTTCAAGCGACTGGTGAACAATTGGAGCGAATTGAACCATAACAACTACTCATTGGTCGAGGTGACTGCTCCACAAAGAGAGTTGATGGGCTATATACATAACACCATCACCTTCCTTCAGACATGGATCGAGAACAGCACCAAGGAGACACTTCGACATGACTACCTGGAGCTGGCAGAACTAACACTGCTGTTTCTTGGAGGGACCGTCCCTGCCGGTCGGAGATCCATCACCATCAAAGCACCTGGGGCATTCCATCACGCCCGTTGGATTAGCAAGACTTTGTACACGTTTAAGGTGGCACTCTTCCGATGACAGCTTGGGGATGTATATGCACCCGAAGAATTGGAAGACATCACCAGTCTTGCTGTATTCTTGGCAATCTTCTACACGAAAGCATGGTTAACGTGCACGAGTGCTGCCGATGCACCATCGAATGACCTGGCACTAATGAAGAACCTCCTCAAGGCAGAGGCCAGTATCAGCAAGGACCCAATGAAGTGGCCTGCCAAATTTCTCTCCTTTGTCATTCCGGCCAGACAGAAGCTACAAAAGCATTTGTGGTATCTCTCAGAGAGATTGGTCTCTTTGGCACTGTTCTCGGACCGAACATCATCTGACAAACAGACGATGAGAAAGGCTATGCTGAGGTACCATGATGCGACAGAAAGTCCAGAGACAAGAAAACAGGAGATGCCAGCCTCACATCAATTGGGCAGTAAAGCCCTCAAAGACTTCATTGGACATGACTCTTGGAGCATGTTTGAGCTCTTGGGTATTGACTCCAGCTTTGTCAAGCTCCCCGTTGCACAATGGACCACCTCGGACAACTACCGTCATGGCAAGAAAGTTGTGGCCAACCTCCCTGTTGTCAATGACGCAGCAGAGCGGGCACTAGGACTCGCCACAGATTTGAACACAAACAAGGCCCCCAAATCTGAAGAGCAGCTCCAGGCACTATACAGAGTTGTGAAGGGTGTCCGAGAGAAGCTGCATGGACTGGCAACGTCAACTGAGGTTGTGACAAAAAAGTCACTGGCCTCCGTTTCGTACAGTTGGGACTAATATGAGTGTGTATTGTGTACTGATGTTACTTAGAAGTAATTGACTTCCATTGGTAGATTTTGGGATAACTAATTTTTATTTTGTTCAATAAAATTGACCATAAATGTGAAGAAAATGTGTTTTTTTATTTAAACGTGGAATTAATTGTTTCACAGACATTGTGTATATGTTCTATGTTCTTTGGCTGTCTTTTCTGCATATTTTGGTACCAACATGAACCCTGATGGTCATTCACAGCCTGAGAAATCATCAATTTAGTCAATTTGTTGTCTTGCCGGAAACGGCTGCTATGGTAACGGACTGTCTGACCGTAAGATGTCATTTAAAAATAAAAATTTTATCATGGGTTTGTTCCTGATACCCATTCACAACTTTTAGGTGACTTACAACCTTGTAGTATAAATTCTTGAAAATAACCCCTTTTCTGGCCCAGCCTAGCACACACCATTGTAAAAATTATCAATAACTTGTAATCAACCAGTGAATTCACTCCCAGTCAATCTTACTTTTTGCACTGTCACTATGTTGAAATGCCCTGTAGTTTAAGCTTCTCCCTACCTAGTTATTATATATCATATTTGTATCACTTATGTTACTTGTATATTATTTGTAAATCAAGAGACCCATTCCCCAATTATGTAACTGTATATTTTCAGCCTTCCGGCTGCCATGCTCTTTCAATAAACCGTTAATTATCATTATTATTATTATTATTATTATTATTATTATTATTATTATTATTATTATTTTTATTATTATCACACACCCACACATGCCTAACACTTCCCGCTTCTCCCCAGCAATTATTACTGTACTGTATGGTATTTACTCTACTCTGGAGTGAATATACAAACTAATTTCCTTTAACTATAGTACTAAAAACAAAACAAAAATTATCCCTATTCAGCAAATACATTAACTGCATTTTAATGCTTAACTGGATAATTATTCTTATTTAGTGTGAACTATATACAGTAAAAGTCCCAAAATCCGGACCACCCGAGAATCCGGACTTTTAGGCAAGTCAATTTTTTTTTTTTTTTTTTAGCGGGCTTTTGTGTGCATATGCGCATGCGTGAGTGCCACAGCTGCACAGTGACAACAAGCGACCACGCGGTCGCCACTTTAAAACGAGCAATCAAACTGTGACAACATATGTAATTTTGAGTCCTACTCTTTTCATTTACAGAGTACTGTACTGTACAAGCCCATAATAATGGCTCCTAAAGTAGATAAACTTTGTTGTGTGAAGAGAAAGAAGAACATGTTGAAATTGAGTGACAAACTTGAAATTATTAAGAAACTAGAACATGGTGTGAGCAATACTGTTCTAATGGAAACATACGACATTGGAAAATCTACAATTTATGATATAAAAGAGGCAAAGAATAAAATTCTAGAATTCACTGCTTTTTCCTTAAAACTGCTTGTTTTGATAAATGAAGCATGCTATATATGCTAATGAATAAACTATCAAAATGTACCTGTTCATCTCTTCTTTATTCCTCCGTAAATTTGAATTTTAAAAGTACTGTACTGCCTGAGAATCCGGAAAATCCAAAAATCTGGACCAACCCAATCCCCAAGCAGTCCGGATTTTTGGACTTCTACTGTAGTACATAAAAAATTGAATTAATATCCTCCACCGCTTCAACTGGCACATTAACCATTGCCAATTTAATTTAATGCCTGTCACCTCTTCAGCTCACACTGTTACCACAACCAATTTAATGAAGTGCCCATCACCAACTCAACTTACACAATTATCATTGTCACTAAGCTTAAATACAGTGTACTACCCACCACCAGTTTAACTCAAACAATTACCACTCACAAACAAAATTGTACAACTGCCTGTATCTTTATAATTTCATTGATTGTTCATAACAACATATATAAGTTAAACAAGAAAAAAGAATGAGAAATGGCCACAAACATCCATAATAATTACCATATATGCTTGTGTACAGTATAAGCCTAACTTATGTATAACCTGACCCCAGACTTTTTGCTAAAATTCATAGCCTGATTTTATCATATACAGTACCTTGTGAATAATTCAACCCTAGACTTGAGAAATACAACATGTAATCCTCAACATATTTTGTTGCAAGACACCAGATTCTCACCAATGTGTCTTGACCCTGATCACCACCACAACAGCTGATGCTATAAAGTGTAAACAATTCTGAAACTGAATTCCCGCCAGTTACCAACTCCTCCTTATAAATTTCATTAGATCCACTGTACACTATAACATCAAAACTTAAAGCGTTGCAAAAAAACAAAACATATAAATAGCAATAATGAAAGAATAATTTTTTTTTTTTACAAGTTGATGTACAGTAGCTAAGAAACAACTATCTGTGCATAGTTTGTGGGAAACAATATGAGAACATGGATGATAAATTTTGGTATATGAGGGCTGTCACTAGTCGCACATATAATTTCGGAGCATATCGGCCCCCACCTGCACAGATAGTTGTTTTAGCTACTGTACTCACTCCATCCCAGTCTCAAGAACACTGGCCATTTGGTCTCGATGCTTGCCTTAGCAACATAGCTATGCTGCCCCTGTCTACCACAAGCAATGGTGCTCCCACACTCTGCTGACCTCCTCCCCCACTCAGTATACTAACTCTAGCATATGAAGAAATATTATTCTCTTTATATTTTTTACCTTATGATAATTATTTCTTTTGCTTTTTATTTATTTTTGCACTTTCTGTATGTCGAATTGCATGTGCATAAAACTGAGTAAATAAATAATGAGTTGAAAAATAACCATAACATAGCTCACAGGTGGGAAAACAGTTGAAAATTTCCCAGTGATGTTTACAGATGCAAACGGAAAGAAGATTATCTGTAAATATTCATTTGTATCAGGTATTTGTAGATTCAAAGTGGCTAAGTGTACTGAATGAAGTTCTGCTGTTCATGTAGTGACAAATAGAAATAAACTAGGGGTTTGGTAGGCAAGCCTAGAATAATGGAGCTTAATGGAAATGTTTACCTACCACAAGCATGTACTGTACCGGGTAGCTATTGTTCACCATAATGCATGCATGAAAATGCACTAATTTTAACTCCTCAAAAATAATACATGTATATAGTCCGACCCCCTACTTTTCGCATAAAAATTTGATCACAAAACTATACTGTACTCAAGTAAACTGTATACGCAAAACCTACAGTGCCCCCCAAGAATTTTGTGTTTACCGTACTGTAATAGGTTCTCAGTACCACATAATAGCTATATGGGTAGAATTGAGTTCACTGGTAAAGATGTTGACCCAAGGCTGAACATCTTTATTAATCTTACACAATAAAAATAACTAGTCAAACTATGAGCAATATTGTATTAGTTACAAAGAACTAGGAAAATATTGCTCATATAGTTCTCCCTGGTGATTTATGAATGATTTTTATGGTGAGTTCAATGGATAGGAAGAGGAGATAAGGATGGTGGTACTGTACTAATTCGTGCACTACTGTAACCATTTTATTATTAATTATGTATTCATTAAACATTTAAATTTCAAACAATTCACTCTGGTGATGACACAAACCATAACTTAGTGGAGCAGGAAGTGACAGGGAACAAGAATAAGGTTAAGTTAGAAGAACAATGTGAGAGAACATGAATATGAGAAAGGTGTGCTAGTTTTAATGTTTGTACGAGTGTCCTAATGTTACAGTGGATCACAAAGGCCCTGCGTGAATCATCCTAATGAACAACAAAACTATGAGGGAGAAAGATGAATGAGCAGACAAATGTTGTCAGCAAACTTCAATGAAATTTACCAACACAGCATTATTCATCACTAGAACCATACACTGTTATATTTCTATAGCTTAATCATACTTTACATTTGAATGTGGCCATTTCTCTTGAAAGATTGGCCATTTCTCTTAAAAGACGAGTGGGTGCTTACCTTATTTCAAAAACCATATCTGTCAATATGACTAAGTTAAATGCTAACCTAGATATGCCACACCCTTTTGAAATGGATAGCTTTCTCAAGTTATGGAATTAGTCAGACAACAGTTTAGAGAAAAGGAGGTGAATAATACTTGTAATACTTTAATGAATAGATGTGTTGGCAACTTTACTTACCAGTAGAATCAAATCCCATTCTTCAAAACTTATTTATTATGAGATTATTTAAGGTAAACAACTTCTCTGATGGCATAATTTGGTAAAATATCATATTACTGTACTAATGTTGAAGGAAAAATTATTTCTCCCTAAGGTGCAAACTCGAAAATCAGCATGAAATTATAAGCATATAAACATACAGTACTGCACTGCATATTCATCAAGGAGAAATATTTATATTAGTAAAAAGTTATTAAAAAGGGGTTAGTACTGTAGGTGCATATTTGTGCATATTGTAAAAATACTGTAATGTTTCAACTGTATACCTTCTGGAACACAGCAAGTCTCATAACATTTTTCATGGCCTTAAAAAGAACTTCAAGAATCTCAAAGTCATTTGTGTCCAGGCCATATGCAGCTTTAATAGCTTCGATGATACTGTTGGCATGTTGGGCAATGTCGGTTGGGATACATCGATGACCAACTGTAAAAAGTTCTGGATAATTAGAAGCTTGGTCTAATATTCTTTAAGGCACAGTTATTTAACTTTTAAAAATAACTGTAAAAATAAGACACAAAGATGGAACAAAACAAGACATACAGATGGAACAAAATAAGACACATAGAAGTAACAAAACAAGACATTTAGATGGAACAAAAATTTTGAATAAACACAAACTCAACAATCATAATATGTTAATCCTCTAGGCAAGGGGTTCCAAACCCCCCCCCCCCCCCCACTCCAAATTGCCCCAACCCATGGATCAAGCATGTGTCAAGGGAAAGCAATGTTTGGATGGGTCAGGGGATTAATGTGGTCATTTTTCTGAAGTCAGATAAGCTCTTCCAGTATGTGAGGTCTGGGTAGGTTAGGTAAGTTACCTGAGGTAAGACTCTCCTGACCCTAAGACTCGGTGGTTTGACAACACCGGGAAAATTAGATCAGGTCATATAGAGCAGACCATTCACCCAGCTACTTTAGTTCTGTACAAGATGCCATTGTAACAATGACCACTTCTTTTTTTTACATTTAGTTACTTACCCTGTTGGAATACTTTAGGTTATAAGGTAAGAAGAGTTTTTTATTTGATTTAAAGATACAAACATGATTTTGCTGTTGTACCATGATTTTTTATCAGGTTTTTTGTGTCACAACTCTGTGATTTTATACTAAGACAGTGCACTAATTTCTTGGTACTGTCTTTTAGATCATTATCTTTTTATTTTATCGTGATTTGATAAACTATGCTGCCAATGTCATGGTACCATGATTATACAGTAGATTGTTATAATTAGCAGCAGAGCAGGTCATTGAGTTGATCCTTCCCAAACAGTGTGGTTGACAAAAACATCACTCATATGCCCAAGATTCAACTTTAAAAGAATATTTTTGTAGATTAGCCAATGTACCATATTTGGACTCCTCATATCTGCATTGCTAAAACTAAGCAAAATTTTGTCCTGTACAGTATTTTATTCACCCACTATAAATGGTAAAGGTTACAAGATGGAGAATTCAAGGACCAGATTAAAAAAATCATTAAATTGAAAACTTAGGTGAAAAAGCCATCTGGTTTCAAATTAGGTCTCAAAAGAAAAACCAAGATGATGGACTTGAGGATTTGCTCAAACACACTGATCTGTTTCCTTCTCAATTCAACAAGTAGTTATTACTACTTGACATTTCCACTGACATGTGCAGTGAAGAGATCATTTAGCACATGGATAAAAATCTGTTCAACATCAACAATATCAGATGATTGTTTGGAAAAGTAATAGATAAATTTGGACAGGATCTAAGACATTTGCAGTTACCATATTATTCAACAGGAAGCTCTTGGGAAGTACAAGAGGCATAAAAATTACGTAAAGAATGTGTAATTTTTCCTTAACACCTCCGTATTTCTCAATTGCAATTTTCATGATTCTTGTTCTATTATTTGGTATGTAGAGGTACTCCTCGACTTACGACCTACCGTATATACTCATCTATAACCCTCCCTCGTTTATAGGTCGACCCTGATTTTTTGACCGAGAAATCGTTAATGTATGATATTCATCGCTTATAGGTCGACCCAAGTTTTTGAGGGTAATGGAACAACAAAACCTTCAGTAAAAACGCTCTACGTCCTATAAACTGAGGCTCGCCGTGCCTGAAACACCGAGTGCCGAAGACAAATTTTTTACCATTTATTATTATGACACTTTACACTGAAACGCGAGTAGTTTCAACAAAAATATTGTATATTTCAATTCAAGTATTTATTCAAGTCAATTAGGAAGGAATATTATTGTAAAACAACAGTTTTTTAACTGAAAACCATTCAAAAAGAGATTACAGTAACATCCTTTGAACGAAAGAAAGCGAAAGTCATTGTTTTCGTCACGATTTTATCCCACTTTCCACTGAAATACGTACGTCATTTCAGCAAAAATATTACATTTCCGTGAATGTATTATATCAAGCACTGTATGAATAGAATATCACTAATATAACAGTATTTTAACTGAAAACTATTAAAAAAACGAGTAACATCTCTTGAACATAGGAAGGTTGGGTAAAGTGTTTTGTTTTCGTCATGTAGTTTAATCTAATTTACATTGAAATACATAAGAACATAAGAATGGAGGAAACTGCAGCGGGCCTATTGGCCCATACTGGGCAGTCCCGTTTATACCCAACCCCTATTGCTCATATAAGCATCCAACCTATGTTTGAAGCTATTCAGCGTATTCGAGTTAATGATGATATTTGGTAACTTGTTCCATTCATCCACTACTCTGTTTCCAAACCAGTGTTTACCTATTTCACGCCCATATCTAAATTTGTCTAATTTAAAACCATTGTTACGAGTACGCTCCTGGTTGGATAGTTTGAGTACCTTTGTAATGTCCCATTTGTTTAGCCCTGACTTCCACTTATACACCTCTATCAGGTCGCCCCTCGCTCTACGTCTCTCGAGGGAGTGCAAATTAAGATGCTTTAACCTGTCTCTATACTCAAGGTTCCTAATGCCCGGGATTAGTCTTGTCATTCTCCTCTGAATTCTTTCCAATGATTCTATATCCATTCTGTAATACGGTGACCAGAACTGAGCTGCATAATCCAGGTGTGGTCTCACAAGCGCAAGATACAGTTTTAGGATGACCTCACTAGTCTTGTAATTAACACTCCTTTGTATGAACCCAAGTACTTTATTAGCCTTGTTACGAGCAAAAACACATTGTTTACTTGGCTTAAGGTTCCTACTTATCATTACTCCTAAATCTCTCTCGCAGTCGGATTTCTCTATGGTATCATTGTTCATCTGGTATCTGGTTTCCCTGTTAACATATCCTATACTGAGTACTTTACATTTGTCCATTTTGAATTTCATCTGCCATTTCTCAGACCATTTGAAAAATTTGTTTAGATCTTCCTGTAGTTTTGCGGAGTCCTCGTCAGATTTAATAACACGTCCTATTTTAGTGTCATCAGCAAATTTACTTTGGTATGTTGCTGTCTATGCCGATATTTATGTCGTTTATGTATATAATAAATAATAATGGTCCAAGTACTGAGACTTGGGGAACTCCACTTGTGACGTTGCTCCAATGGGACTTAGTGCCGTTAATGCTCATTCGCTGTTTCCTGTCCTGTAACCACGCCCTAATCCATTTAAGGATGTTACCTTTGATGCCATGTGCTTCTACCTTTCTAATTAGTCTTTCGTGGGGGACTCTGTCGAAGGCTTTGCTAAAGTCGAGATATACCATGTCATAATTGTGCCCCTCGTCCACCGATTCGAAAACTGATGAAAAGAATGTTAATAGATTAGTTAGACAAGAACGTCCGCTTGTGAAGCCATGCTAGGAATCATTGATCAATCGGTGCTTCTCCAGGTGATTTCGAATAGAGTTTGAAATGATTGCTTCCAGTAATTTGCCTACTATTAATGTTAGACTGATTGGGCGGTAGTTAGAGGATAGTGATCTATCCCACTTCTTGAAAATCGGTATTACATTCGCTATCCTCCATGATTCTGGTACTACACCTGTTTTAAGGACATGTTAAACAACTTTGCTAAGGGCATACTAAGCTCTTCCTTACATTCCTTTAATACTCTGGCAAATATCTCATCGGGACCAGGTAACTTATTAGGCTTTAGTTTGTCTATTTGCTTACTAACATCGTTACTAGTCACTA
Organism: Homarus gammarus; assembly: GCA_958450375.1. Taxonomy (NCBI): domain Eukaryota; kingdom Metazoa; phylum Arthropoda; class Malacostraca; order Decapoda; family Nephropidae; genus Homarus; species Homarus gammarus. The sequence continues at coordinate 319,559 of CAUDMG010002687.1, forward strand.
CTATCTCGCTTAATTTGTTTTCTTTACTATCTCTGAATAGAGTCGGTGCCTCGGGTATCATGTTTAAATTTTCGGTGGGGAAAACTGTTGAAAAATATTTATTCAAATTATTGCTCATTTCTCCGTCGTTATCAGTTAGCTCGCCAGTATCTGACTGTATTGGTCCAATCTTTTCTCGTGTTTTAGTTTCATACATTTGGTAGAATCCTTTGGGGTTTGTCTTCGCCTCCCTAACCTAACCTCCTTACCTCATTATTCCTCTTGGCTTTCCTTATCACGTTTCAGCAAAACTACTATTTATTTCTGAGAATAAGGAAATGAAATATTTTTGCTGAAATGACTTACGTATTACAGTGGAAAGTGGGATAAAATCGTAACGAAAACAATGACTTGCTTTCTTTCATTCAAAAGATGTTACCGAAATCGCTTTTCGAATGGTTTTCAGTTAAAAAACTGCTGTATTACAATAATATTCTATCCTAATTCACTTGTGATGTAACATTTTTTTAACTGAAAATGATTAAAAAAACACGTGTACCGTCTAGCAGCTAGACTCTAGCTGATACGGCAGAGCCCTGGTCGCGGAGGCTTTGTTTTTGCATCGGCCCTTCTTAAGCAGCCTTTAATTTTAGCATACGTTAAAATTGTGTTTACCGGTACATTCTTATTTTCTTGCTTCTTATTTTCCAGAAATATGACAAGTTTGTATATAATACTGTACAATGTTACAGTACTTTTAATTTACAAGTATTCATTTTTAAAAAAAAAGAAGACACCAAACAAATACCAGTGCGGATATTTGCGTGACTCTCCCGCCAAAAAAGACCAAACAGCTGGTACTGTCTCCCTCAGTCCTACCAAAAATAGCCCAATGACATCTTTCTTGTTTATTCTCTTCCAATTTCTCATTTTAACTGGTATTTTCTACTTCATATTGCCTACATCAGATAAACTACAGTAATTGAGGTTAGACACTGTTATAAATTTGATTACAGGGTACTGGCAGGATGCCGTTAGAACCACCTGACTTTACCAACAGTGTTGCAATTCAGACACAGCAATTTTTTTTTAAATTTTTGGTGTCTCCATTTCTGTAATTTTTTTTCTGTGGGGTTTACACAATAGTAAACTGTTTTACCTACAGTATTGTAAAACGATATGGGAAAAGAAATACTCGGTAGCTTAAAATTTTGAACGGAAAATCTTGAAACTGGTAATTGTGTGTAGATGACCTGACTCACATCACATTATGATTTTGATGGATTTTAATGAATATATTCAGAAATATGGTATCGTAGTATTTATTCAAGTGAATTAGGATTGAATATTATTGTAATACAAGAGTTTTTTAACTGAAAACCATTTGAAAAGCGATTACGGTAAAATCTTTTGAACAACGAAAGAAAGCGAAAGTCATTGTTTTTGTCACGATTTTATCCCACTTTCCACTGTAATACGTACGTCATTTCAGCAAAAATATTAAATTTCCATATTTATTTCTGAGAATATATTCATTCAGTCACAGTTAAGGTAAAATATACTTGTGATGTAATATTTTAATGAAAATATTTAGAAATACGGTATCGTAGTTTTCTTTTATTTCAAATATAATTAACAAAGAATAATGTTTCAAATTTAATGAACAAAAATTTATGTATCTATAAATAAACTTTTAAAAATGAATACTTTATGTTTTACATCGCCCTGTGGTACCATACCATGCATTTGGTTACTTTGGGCTTGCTATGATGATGCAAGACATCTGCCCTGGCAACTGTACCGACACTCACAGCTGGTGGTGCATCGATTCCATTGTTTACTGCAGTTACTGGTAAATATTTTTCAACCTAACGAAACTATTACCTGCTTAGAGGTTGACCCCCAATTTTTGGCCAAAAAATTTGGTCTTAAAAACTCGAACTACACACGGGTATATACGGTACTCGACTTACGATCGCCGCAGTCGTGTAAAATATTTTTCAAATTACAGTGGGGGTATGCTATAACGAATGGATCCTACTACGAATATTCCTATAACGAACGGTTTTACCTATAAAATTGAGAATGCTATAACGAACGCAACTCCTACAACGAACGCGGATGAATACGGGACTATTTCGCCTGGCGCATGAATATTGTTGTACCGCGACCCACAACAAGAGCGTCAGGCGCCATCTTTGTCTCATTGTGTAGCCAGTGCACCACTGTTATTGTTGAAATTTCGTCTTTTGATGTGGAAATAGAGTTATTTGTATAAATATTTTGTTATACAAGTGTACAATTGTGACAATGAATCGTCCAAAGCGAGTGAGAAAGCTAATAACTCTTGAAACTAAGAAAGAAATCATAAAGAAACGTGAGGATGGAACAAGCATTGCGAAACTTAGTGATGAGTTTGGGATGGCTAAATCGACTATATGCACGATTTTAAAGAATAAAGAAAAGTTGAAAACTGTGCAAGTGGCTAAGGGAATCTCTAGACTTAGCAAAGCAAGGTGTAATGTGATTGAGGAGACGGAAAATTTACTCTTAGTGTGGATAAAGGAGAAAGAAATGGCAGGTGATAGCATTAGTGAAGCTATAATTTGTGAGAAGGCCAGACAATTGTTTGAGGACCTTAAAGCCAAGACTCCCAGTGCAAGTGATAGTGATGTGCCAGTGTTTAGGGGTACCAAGGGGTGGTTTACTGGTTTCAGAAGGAGAAATAAATTACATAGTGTTGTGAGACATGGTGATGCTGCTAGTGCAGATAAGGAAGCAGCTAAGGAACACCATGACATTTTTTTGAATGTTATTAAAAAGGGAGGCTTTGTTTCTCAGCAAGTATTCAACTGTGATGAAACTGGACTCTTTTGGAAAAAAATGCCTCGCCGTACATACATTACCAAGGAGGAAACATCTGTCCCTGGCCATAAGCCAATGAAAGACAGGCTTACCCTCCTTCTTTGTGCTAATGCTTCTGGTGACTGCAAAATAAAGCCACTCATTGTGTACCATGCAGAAAACCCCAGAGCTTTCAAAAACATTAGGAAGACCCGCCTTGGTGTTATGCGGCGGTCAAACCCAAAGGCTTGGGTGACCAGGAATTTATTCTCTGAGAGGGTGATTGAGGTGTTTGGACCCAGTGTTCAGGAATACCTCAGGGAGAATAATCTTCCACTGAAAGCTTTGTTGGTGATGGACAATGCACCAGCCCATCCTCCTAATTTGATGGTTGAATTGCCAGAGGAGTTCAACTTCATCACTGTGCACTTCTTGCCACCCAACACAACACCTCTCATCCAGCCCATGGATCAATAGGTAATTTCTAACTTTAAGAAGCTGTACACAAAGGCACTGTTTAGAAAATGTTTTGCATCCACTTCTTCCAGTGATGTTAGCTTGAAGGAATTTTGGAAGAGTCACTTCAATATAGCAGACGCTGTTTTTTTAATTACCTCAGCCTGGAAAGAGGTTACTGTGAGGTGTCTGTGCTGCTTGGAGGCCATTGTGGCCTGAATGTGTCCTTCAAAGAGACTTTGAAGGCTTCGAAGAGTTAGAAGAAGAGGCTGTTGTTCATGAAATTGTGTCTCTGGGCAATTCCATGGGCCTGGAAGTGGATGATGATGATGTTGAAGAGTTGGTGGAAGAGCACAGTAAGGAACTGTCCACTGAGGAGTTGCTTGAGCTTCACAAAGAACAAAACGAGACACTGAAGAGGAGCTTAACTTCTGAGGAGTCAGGGGAGGAGGAGGACAAGGAGGAAAGCTGCATCATTCCAGCCAAAGATCTCAAGGATGCGTTCTTTTGCTGGAGCAAACTGTCCAAACTTGCTGAGGATTATCATCCTGATGTTGGTTCTGTGCAAAAGGCCATCAGTGTTTAATGACAATGTTATGAACTACTTTTGGAAGGTCCAGAAATCAAGGTTGAAGCAGCCAACCCTGGGTTCCTTCTTTACAAAGGTAACAAAAGAATCTACAGACAAAGTGCCTGTAAGACAGTCACCAAATAGGGCCAGGAAGGATGATTCCTCTCCTTCCACCTCTTCTCCATAATTCTCTCCTCCCCCCTCCCCCTCTGCCTCCTGTCCTGCATGCTGAACAACACTAAGGTAAGATAAAGTACCGTATTTTTTACATTTTCCACAGAATTTTTTCAGTGTTAAGTGGTTGTATTTTGGGGCCTGTAACGGATTAATCCTATAACGAACGAATGCGATAATGAATGAGGTTCTAGAACCAATTAGATTCGTTATAGCATACCCCACTATACGTATTTTCGAGTCCCGACGTTAGTGATCGCGTTGTGTACTGACGAAATGTAAAGTTGGCTCCACTCCTGCATTCAACACTTAGCATTGCCAATCCTCCCTCTGCCTAAGGTGTGAACCCTGAAGTGTGAATTTGAAGCATTCAATATTGAGCAGGAAGGGTGTGTCGGGGTAGGTGTCTTTCTGTGGGGAAAGGAGATGGGATATTGGGGGTGAGGATAGAACGCATATATTAGTTGGGAGAATTTATTTGTAGGATAATGCTTTGACAATACTGATAGGGTTTCCTTAGCTGAGCGTAATCATCTAGCACTAGCCAGATGAAAATACAAAAGTTGCCATAGAATGAGAGAGGGGATGAATTCATGTTCTAAGAAAGTTGTTCCTTTACAAAAGGGGGCATTTATGAGCAAATGGATTATGAACATGTTTGAATCTAAATCTTGTAGAAGCAGTGAAGTTTTGTTTAACTCTTTGACTACGAGAGTGAACTTCCCCAGCTGAATAAAATTGTCTGGGGGTGACCTGAAAAAAATAGATCAGTAGACATATTAATGAAGTGATGAATTAGCAATCAAATAAATCAGGAAGTGAACACAAAATTATGGTATCCATAAAATTTAGTATCCTACAATGTGCAGGAAAAGATACTAAATAAACCTTACCTAATTATAAATTAAACTAAACATTATATTTGGTTTGGTAAATTACAGAAAATAAGAACTTACTAGCTTTGCTTTCCACATAGTAAAAGGCACACTTCTCCTCCTTTATGAGATCCAAAACACCAAAAGATGTGTCCATAGGATCAATGCCATCTTGACAAATAAGATCCATTCTCATATTCTCCTCTTCATTTGATAAAGGATCATAAAACCAATTTGTAGTGGGGCATTTTTCCACACACACCTGCATAGTTAAATATACAGTTAATATATTTACAAAATTAATCAAAAATCTAGTGTACAGTATTTCTTATTTTCTATTTAAGGTAGGCATGGAAAATAATACCTGTGGCTGGAAAAGTAATCCTCCTATTACTTTGGTAAACTATCTCCAACTATACTGGTTTTGCATGAAAGATGACAACCTGTATTATATTAAATGATATGAAAGCAATATTTGTAAATGAGAACATACCGTTTTGCATGAAAATAAAATGTTGCAGGCTAAACTGAAAAAACTGGATAGATTTTTTGATTGATGTTTATGCAAAAGATTCCCATTCCTTGGAAACAATTTGTTTCAGCACACTGTATGTGCACAATATGTATGAAGTGGAATTTTCCCAAGTTGTAGTCCCATGCAAGGCCAATGGAAGAACATTTAACACCTATAAGGCCAACTTGGGAAAAATATTCAAATTCACGAGAAAAATGGTGGAACCTAAACAGTTGTATATTTATTTCACACTCCCTTAAAGCACGAACTACAGATAATAACAAAAGTAGTTTGAAGATTAACACCGTATATATATATATATATATATATATATATATATATATATATATATATATATATATATATATATATATATATATATATATATATATATATATATATATATATATATATATACAGGTAGTCGTCGACTTACGACCTAGATTGGTTACGGCCGCCCGGTCGTAAGTTGATCTGGTCGTAAGTCGGCCTATGTTATAATTACCTTACGTATATTATAATGTGTAATGATAATATAATCATCTTTAAGTCATATTTTATCAACATTTTCTTTGTTCATTATTGTTACGGTCGTCAGGTTTAAGTAAATCACTGCATACTACAGTACAATTGGTTTATTATTTACACAACATACAAAAAAAAAATACAGGTGCAAAACATATAAAACATTTTAGTTGCAAAACATACAAACACATACAAACATACAAAAAACATCTTATTGGCCGCTGGTACTTGGCTGTGGATCGTCGATGTCGTCAGCTGGGGCAGCCTTTGGGGTAGCCGGAGGAGTTGTTTTTTTCATGAACATGGTGAGCTTTGTTTGAATTGTTCGTTTCTTCTTCTCCTCGTAAATTTCTTGATACGGACGAAACGAATTGCGTGCCATCCGCTCAATCCTTGCAAATCGTTCGATGTTTGGGTCCATTCCTTCAAAATGGGCAAGAAGTTTATTCAGTAGAGATAAACCTTCTGATAATCCCTTAGTGGCAGGTTGAGGAGTAGATGAAGACAGTTTCCTCTTGGTAGACATCTTGGGGGGGTGGTGGTTCAAGAAAAATTTCCAAGACAAAAGAAAGGCACAAGGCAAACAGACACGGAGGGAACTGTGCTGTACCAGCGAGCGTGTTTGTAACTGAGCGCGGGGATGCGCGCGGCTCCAGCTCCCGGCAGCGCCAGGAGGCTGGGGCCAAAACTGTCGTACCGCCGGTCGTAAAGTCGAACAGACGTAAGTCGCATAGGTCGTAAGTCGACGACTACCTGTGTATATATATATATATATATATATATATATAGATATATATATATATATAATAATCAACGACCTCACCAGCAAGGAATCGAACCCTCGACCTACTGGGTGGACCTAGGGAACGCTTACCGGCTTAGCCCACAAGGACACTAAAAGCAGTTCTAGACTCTGTTATATTTCACACAAAGCCTGTTCATCGAGCTGATGGCGCCGTGAACCTCATTGGGAAACTGCCCGTGCCTCGTATGTGGTGTCAGTAGCATTTTACCGAATCCAGCCGGTAAGCGTTCCCTAGGTCCACCCAGTAGGTCGAGGGTTCGATTCCTTGCTGGTGAGGTCGTTGATTATATGTTCAAAGTCCGCGTGTTAAATGGACTAAAAATGAAGTATATGTATATGTATATATATGTATACAGTTGGTCCTCCTATTACGCGGTCCCACAATCCGCGTTTCACCGTTAACGCGGTGCCTTGCCAGAACCTAACATTTTCACATTCCGCGGTCGTGAACCCCATTACGCGGAGAGCGGCTGGCAAGCCTCGCCATTTTTGGATCCAAACCTCCCGCCATCCGCCATGTTGTGTAAGAGGTGCGAAAATGGTGCGCACAAGGTCGCCCAGTCATCAAAACATTACCGAGTTCTTCACCCGCCACCCACTACAGCCGGCCCAAGTCAGTGATAGTGATAATTATAGTGAGGATACGGACTTATATGAACTTTGGGGGGTTTGACAAAGAGGCCCTGCAAGCCTCTGTGGTGGATAGTGATACAATTGATACAAGTGATACAGGTGAGGGCCAATAATCTGCCCTCTGCCTCGGAACCAACCGCCCATCCCCGTGTGCCCAGCCATCTTTTCTACTAATGTAAGTGTTAAAAAACCTAATATTATTGATATTTCTCTTAATTATTAATTGTGTGTGCATGCCATCATAAAGTTAAGATAATATTTTTACTACAACATAGTTGTGTGTCGTCAAAAAGTGGAATTTGGGGATCGGCCCGGACTCCATTTCAATTAATCCCATATGTTATGTTATTCACTTTACGCGTTTCTCACTTTCCGTGGTACCCTCCGGGTAACATTAACCGCGTAACATGAGGACCAACTGTATATATATATATATATATATATATATATATATATATATATATATATATATATATATATATATATATATATATATATATATATATATATATATATATATATATATATATAATCAACGACCTCACCAGCAAGGAATCGAACCCTCGACCTACTGGGTGTGACTAGGGAACGCTTACCGGCTAGGCCACAAGGACACTAAAAGCAGTTCTAGACTCTGTTATATTTCACACAAAGCCTGTTCATCGAGCTGATGGCGCCGTGAACCTCATTGGGAAACTGCCCGTGCCTCGTATGTGGTGTCAGTAGCATTTTACCGAATCCAGCCGGTAAGCGTTCCCTAGGTCCACCCAGTAGGTCGAGGGTTCGATTCCTTGCTGGTGAGGTCGTTGATTATATGTTCAAAGTCCGCGTGTTAAATGGACTAAAAATGAAGTATATGTATATGTATATATATGTATACAGTTGGTCCTCCTATTACGCGGTCCCACAATCCGCGTTTCACCGTTAACGCGGTGCCTTGCCAGAACCTAACATTTTCACATTCCGCGGTCGTGAACCCCATTACGCGGAGAGCGGCTGGCAAGCCTCGCCATTTTTGGATCCAAACCTCCCGCCATCCGCCATGTTGTGTAAGAGGCGCGAAAATGGTGCGCACAAGGTCGCCCAGTCATCAAAACATTACCGAGTTCTTCACCCGCCACCCACTACAGCCGGCCCAAGTCAGTGATAGTGATAATTATAGAGAGGATACGGACTTATATGAACTTTGGGGGGTTTGACAAAGAGGCCCTGCAAGCCTCTGTGGTGGATAGTGATACAATTGATACAAGTGATACAGGTGAGGGCCAATAATCTGCCCTCTGCCTCGGAACCAACCGCCCATCCCCGTGTGCCCAGCCATCTTTTCTACTAATGTAAGTGTTAAAAAACCTAATATTATTGATATTTCTCTTAATTATTAATTGTGTGTGCATGCCATCATAAAGTTAAGATAATATTTTTACTACAACATAGTTGTGTGTCGTCAAAAAGTGGAGTTTGGGGATCGGCCCGGACTCCATTTCAATTAATCCCATATGTTATGTTATTCACTTTACGCGTTTCTCACTTTCCGTGGTACCCTCCGGGTTACATTAACCGCGTAATATGAGGACCAACTGTATATATATATATATATATATATATATATATATATATATATATATATATATATATATATATATATATATATATATATATATATATATATATATATATATATATATATATCTTGATAAAATCACACGGGGAAATGGAAACAACGGAGTACCTTAGCTTTCGTCTTTATTCAAGACATCTTCAGAGGCAACTGGATTACATGGACAGAGAGAGGCTTAAATATACAGGGTGACCTAAAAAACATGAGGTCAGGTCAAATTGATGACATCCACTAATCCCCACACCAACACACACGTAGAGGAGCTTAAGAGAAGGGTGGTGACGTGACTAGTCAAGTCAGGTCAGAAAAAAGGGGGCCCACAAAATAACTATCATACATCTAGATCAAAGGTTTTTAAAGCATATTTAACCTTGGGCCACTGACAAATAAATTTATGTAACATATTATCGGTTTTGAACTGACCATCACTAAGGTTTATTGATTTTAATTCCTTAATCAAACTAGCTTCAACAAGAAGTCTTTCTGTGACACAAGATGATTTGAAAACTTCTAAGCTTTTTTCCCAAGCAATGGGGTGATTATTATTCCTAACATGAACGAACAAGGCACTGCTTTCAGATGCAGTTCTAATATTATACTTATGTTGTTTGATTCTAAGCTGCAGTGTTTTTCCTGTCTGACCTACATAATTACAATTACATTTGCTACATGGAATACAATAAACACTACCATTTACATTCAAACTTGGGCTATTCCTTATTAACATATTAGTAATGGTTGAGTCATACTTGAAAACAACATTAATATTTAGAAGCTTGAGGGACCGAACTAACGGGACAAATTCATTACGATAGGGCAGAGTCAAAATATTCTTAAGTGTAGGAACTTGTCTGGTTTGAGAGGAATGAAAGGATTTTTTAGCTTCCCATTTAACACGCGGACTTTGAACATATAATCAACGCGTGTTAAATGGACTAAAAATGAAGTATATATATGTACCTCGCGTTTCATACCAGCTGGATTCGGTAAAATGCTACTGACACCACATACGAGGCACGGGCAGTTTCCCAATGAGGTTCACGGCGCCATCAGCTCGATGAACAGGCTTTGTGTGAAATATAACAGAGTCTAGAACTGCTTTTAGTGTCCTTGTGGCCTAGCCGGTAAGCGTTCCCTAGTCACACCCAGTAGGTCGAGGGTTCGATTCCTTGCTGGTGAGGTCATTGATTATATGTTCAAAGTCCGCGTGTTAAATGGACTAAAAATGAAGTATATATATATATATATATATATATATATATATATATATATATATATATATATATATGTAACCGGTCGGAATTTACTGGACTTTAATTTCTCACTTGACTTGGGGTTTATTAAAAATTAATAGATGGTAATGGCAGTGGAAGCGCCCCTTTGAGAAAAATCCCGAACCAGCACAAGAACACTTAAATCTACTAAACAAAATGAATTGTCCGTGACCCGTGGAAGGATAGCGTCTGTGACTGGGATGAATGAGACACACTGTAAAATTTAAACACTTATATTCCCTCCAACACTACAAACACAATCAAATAATGGTACACTAATATGCGCACCTCTTAACTTGAACTTAAAACACTACTCTGGGGAATAAAAGTTATACAGGATCTAGAAATTATTAGAAACTCAGGCAACAATAAATTTGAAGTATTAAGAAATGTTGCCTGCACACATGAAACAGGCCTTCAGGGCTCTCACAAAATAATATCAGTCACTGAGGAAATGGTAATAAAAATTAAGAAATTAAATACTCTACAATGAATAGGCCTTAAGGGCACTCAAGAAAATTATAGCACCCCAACAGATGCACACTTCCTAACCTAACCTAACCACTACTCTGGGGAACAAGGTTATACCTGAGATCAGAATTATGAAGAACAATTAGAGGTATTAAAAGAATCAAATCACAGTATCACTCTGGTCTCTGGTTCCACTTAATGGCACAAACATTCAAAACAATATTATCAAAATTATTTAGAAACTATTAAACTACACACGTCAAGATAATATCAGTCTGAGGAATGGTGTTAACTACACCCGTAATAAGGGAGGGAAAATGTTCCTCTAGGTATCTCCTAGAGACCTAGACTCACGGTCTCAGTGTGTGACCATTAGTTTACTCAGATAGCCTCAGTGTACTCCCAGTGCGTCCATAAAGCGGAAGGGAGTGAGCCAATCAGACCTTGTACAGTTGAGAGAAACTTTAGCTTCCCGTTAGCAAGAGGGTTTCACTAGCTGCTCGGGACATGTGGTGATGTGCACCGGAGTGGTAAGAACTGATCACCCACTGCTGATGCTGGTCCCGTGTCGTTTTAGTTGTCGGGAGCACTCGTTCACTCAAAGAGATCCTTTGCTACCCGGCTAAACAGTGACAGGCCTACACTGATCGGTCCAATGGCGACAATCGCCACCCTCAATCATCAACGGCAGTCTCAAACGGCAGTCAATCTCTCGCAGTCAACTCCGGTCAACTCCAGTCAAGTGGGTTCTGACGGAAACCCTGAAATGAACTCGCTGCTAGCTCTAGTTTACTTTATCACTGCCCTATCTAACCCTGTCTGAGATCGAATGAGACTTACTTGTTATGCTGCAACAGAGCAGCACAGGTGACTAGGCCACGTGACTATTTCTGTGACGGACGTGCAGGGACGTCTTGGCTGTGTGAACGCTCCCCGCGACTGAGAGAGAGGCAGCGTCGCGTCCTCTCAAGGCGCCAGCCTAGGTCTACGTGAGATATTTTCCGCCCAACTAACAACTCCTTGGGACACCCGTAACACTATTCAGACTGCCAAACGATCTAAAACAATTTCAAATTCAATAATAGTCCCTTAACTTCATGAATCGCCTCATTATTAATTCGGTAAATTACATTTAATATCATATAGGCCTAGTTCCGCAATCTCTCGCTACGAGCGGGCAGCGCTCTTTTCCCTCCCGCGACCTTGAACGCTCAGTGTCGCCAATGGCGGGGCATTCGAAATTACTCTGAAATTTCTGAGTATTATATATATATATATATATATTATATATATATATATATATATATATATATATATATATATATATATATATATTATATATATATATTATATATATATTATATATATATATCACACACACACACAGTAGTACCCCGATTTATGCGGTCAACTGAACCCACAAGGTACCGTGAAAACTGCGTAAAGTGAACAACAGAACATATGGGATTAATTCCAATAGAGAATGATTTATGCGGTCAATTGAACCCACAAGGTACCGTGAAAACTGCGTAAAGTGAACAACAGAACATATGGGATTAATTCCAATAGAGAATGGCCCGACCCCCAAACTCCACTTTTTTCGACACAATACCTAGGTTGTAGTAAAAATAACATCTAAATTTTATGATGGTATGCTCACACAATTAATATTTAAGAGAAATACAGTCGCCAGGTTAATGTCCATTCAAATAATGGACTCAAATCCCTCCCCCTCTTCCCAGCTCACTGGCCCCTACCTCTCTGAGAAATGATTGGGTGAAACACTAGATTTTAACATTTAGTAATAAATAATACCTCAGACTAAAGTTAGGATAATATAATTGACATTTCTGGATCCCTTGCAGGTCAGGGAATATTTTGAATGTAAACTTCATATATTTTGCACAAAAGATAAAATACTTGCTTTGTGTAAACCAAATTACTACATTAGATCTAAAATTTGTATGTCTAATGTAAAATCCATGATGTTTATATTCAAAATGATCATCATATTGTAAGAATTCCAGCAATGTAAATTATATTCTGGCCGGGTAATTTGTATGAATTTTAGGAGCTAAATAAAAAAAAAAAAATTACACTTCACGCGTATATGAGTACAGGTAGTCGTCGACTTACGACCTATGCGACTTACGTCCGTTCGACTTTACGACCGGCGGTACGACAGTTTTGGCCCCAGCCTCCTCACGCTACCGGGAGCTGGAGCCGCGCGCATCCCCGCGCTCAATTACAAACACGCTCGCTGGTACAGCACACTTCCCTCCGTGTCTGTTTGCCTTGTGCCTTTCTTTTGTCTCGGAAATCTTTCTTGAACCACCACCCCCCCCAAGATGTCTACCAAGAGGAAACTGTCTTCATCTACTCCTCAACCTGCCAAGAAGCAAAGAAAGGCCATTGATTTAAACACTAAAATGATGGTGATTAAACAGCACGAAGGGGGTAAGAAAGTGAATGAGATTGCACGTGATCTGACGCTATCACACTCTACTGTGTCGACGATTTTGAAGGATAAAGAAAGGATTCGTGAAGCTGTGAAAGGTTCTGCACCCATGCAAGCGACAGTTATAACGAAGCAACGGACTGGGCCTCTCCACGAAATGGAGAAATTACTTTACATTTGGATGGAAGATCAGATCCAGAAACGGACACCGTTAAGCCTTTTTACTGTGCAGACGAAGGCTAGAAGTCTATTTCAGACTTTGAAGGAGCGCGCCGGAGAAGACTACAGTCAAGAATTTGCAGCAAGTACTGGCTGGTTCAAGAGATTCAAGAAAAGATTTCAATTTCATAATGTTCGAGTGACTGGGGAAGCAGCGAGTGCAGACGAGGAAGGAGCACGCAAGTTTGTTGACAGTCTGGATGAATTGATTACGGATGAGGGATATCTAGCAGAGCAGATATTTAATGTGGATGAAACGGGATTGTATTGGAAACGGATGCCAGAACGCACTTACATCCAAAAAGAAGCCAAAAGCATGTCTGGATTTAAAGCATTTAAGGATAGGCTTACTCTGCTGCTTGGCGGGAACATCGCGGGGTTTAAGCTGAAACCTTTCCTAATCTTCCATTCAGAAAACCCGCGGGCGTTGAAAAATGTAAACAAGCACACGCTGCCCGTTTACTTTCGGTCTAACCGTAAAGCATGGATGACACAGGCACTGTTTGAAGACTGGTTTGTAAATTGTTTTATTCCTCAAGCTCGTGAATATTGTTTGACGAAAGAAATTCCTTTCAAGATTTTATTGCTACTGGACAATGCGCCTGGACATCCACCTCATCTATCAGATATTCATCCGGACGTGAAAGTGATTTTTATGCCGCCAAACACGACTTCAATTTTGCAGCCTATGGACCAAGGTTCAATTGCTACTTTCAAGGCTATCTATCTCCGAACCACCTTTGCCCAAGCCATAGCCGCTATAGATGCCGACCCAGAACTATCGTTGCGTGACTTTTGGAAACAGTACAACATTCTTATGGGTATCAAGAATCTGGCAAACGCCTGGGAGGCTGTGACGGAGAAGTGCATGAATGGCATCTGGAAACAGTGTGTTAAGCGCTATGTTCATACTTTTGCAGGATTTGACAGTGAAAATGAGCTTGAAGTTATTCGGGAAAAAATAGTAAAACTGGCAAAAGATCTTTCTTTGGAATGTGAAGTGGAAGATGTTGAGGAGTTGCTAGACCAAGAATCAGAGGAACTTACAAATGAAGAGCTAATCGAATTGGAAGAAGAAAATGTAGCAGAAGAAGAAAGGAGAGAAGCAGCGGATAACGAAGAGGAGGAGGAGCCACAAAGGACGTTCACCACTAAGGGATTATCAGAAGGTTTATCTCTACTAAATAAACTTCTTGCCCATTTTGAAGGAATGGACCCAAACATTGAACGATTTGCAAGGATTGAGCGGATGGCACGCAATTCGTTTCGTCCATATCAAGAAATTTACGAGGAGAAGAAGAAACGAACAATTCAGACAAAGCTCACCATGTTCATGAAAAAAACAACTCCTCCGGCTACCCCAAAGGCTGCCCCAGCTGACGACCCCGACGATCCACAGCCAAGCACCAGCGGCCAATAAGATGTTTTTTGTATGTTTGTATGTTTTGCAACTAAAATGTTTTATATGTTTTGCACCTGTATTTTTTTTTTTTTGTATGTTGTGTAAATAATAAACCAATTGTACTGTAATATGCAGTGATTTACTTAAACCTGACGACCGTAACAATAATGAACAAAGAAAATGTTGATAAAATATGACTTAAAGATGATTACACATTATAATATACGTAAGGTAATTATAACATAGGCCGACTTACGACCAGATCAACTTACGACCTGTTGGCCGTAACCAATCTCGGTCGTAAGTCGACGACTACCTGTAGATGCACCGCGGAAAGTGAAAGTCCGGTTCAAAAAAGGTACCGCATAACTGAGAAATCGCGGAAAGTGAAACCGTGTAAAGCGGGGTAATACTGTATATACAGTAATACCCCGCTTAACACGGTTTCGCTTAGCGCGATTTCACGCATACGCGGTGCCTCGCCAGAGCTGAACTTTCACTTAACGCGGGTTTTTTCCACGTATACGAGCAGAGTGTCCGGCTCGAGAGCTATTTTAAGATTCGCCCCACCCCCCACCCGCTACCCTGCCTGACTGCCTGCCTGCCTGTAATTCATACAAATTACCAGGCCAGAATATAATTTACATTGCTGGAATTCTTACAATATGATGATCATTTTGAATATAAACATCATAGATTTTGCATTAGACATACAAATTTTAGATATAATGTTTACTCTGAGTAAATATGTTATTTTTTGTGCAAAATATATGACATTTGTATTCAAAATATTCCTGGTCTTACAAGGAATCCAGCAATGTCAATTACATTATCCTAACTTTAGTTTGAGGTCTTATTTATTACTAAAAAGGTAAATATTCTGGTTTTCCCACACATCTGGTAGGGAGGGTTGGTGGGGGGGTGGGGGGGGGGGGAGGGAGGGACCGACCGACCATCTGTTACCGTGTGAAGAATATTTTTTTTTTATTAACTGAAGATATTTGTTTTAACTCATAAAATTCATACAAATTACCCGGTCAGAATATAATTTACATTGCTGGAATTCTTATAATATGATGATCATTTTGAATATAAACATCATAGTTTTTGCATTAGCCATGCAAATTTTAGATGTAATGTTTACTCTGAGTAAATATGTTATCTTTTGTGCAAAATATATGACATTTATATTCAAAATATTCCTGGTCTTACAAGGAAACCAGCAATGTCAATTATATTATCCTAACTTTAGTTTGAGGTATTATTTAATACTAAATGTTAAAATTTAGTTTTTTCACCCAACATCTCTTGAAGGGAGGATTGGTGGGGGGTGGGGGGGAGGGTTGGGACGGACCGCGTGGTTGGAACAGGGGGGAGGCAAGGTGGGGTACTTTGATTGACAGATAGTGTCGTGAAGAATATTTCTTTTTTTTATTAACTGAAAATATTTTCTTTAGCTCATAAAATTCATACAAATTACCCAGCCAGAATATAATTTACATTGCTGGAATTCTTACAATTTGGTGATCATTTTGAATATAAACATCATAGATTTTGCATTAGACATACAAATTTTAGATATAATGTTTACTCTGAGTAAATATGTTATCTTTTGTGCAAAATATTAGACATTTATATTCAAAATATTCCTGGTCTTACAAGGAATCCAGCAATGTCAATTGTATTATCCTAACTTTAGTTTGAGGTACTATTTATTAAAATTTAGTGGTTGTCCACCCAAAATTTCTCAGAGAGGGAAGAGCCAGCAGTGTAGTGTGAGAAGAGGGGGAGGGAGTTGAGTCCATTATTTGAATGGACATTAACTTGGCGACTGTATTTCTCTATTTCTCTTTAGTATTAATTGTGTGCATGTACCATCATAAAATTAAGATGTAATTTTTACTACAACATAGGGGTTGTGTCGGAAAAAGTGGAGTTTGGGGGTCGGGCCAGTTTCTATTGGAATTAATCCCATATGTTCTGTTGTTCACTTAGAGGGGTTTTCACTTAATACGGTACCCTGTGGGTTTTATTGACCGCGTTAAGCGGAGTACTACTGTATATATATATATATATACAGAGAGAGGTCCCTGGGACAGTTGTAAGTCGGAAATACACGTTAGTCGGAAAACATGCTATATGCAAGTTGTACTTACAGAACAAAATGTTCAAAATTCTACTATATCATAGTTTGAGTCCTTAAATACATCTAAAATCACTTAATTTAAGAGAAAAGAAGAAATAGAATAACAAAATACAGTAGAGGAAAGTAAAAAATTAGTCATCAGGGAAATAAAATACAGTTGTACCCCACTTAACGCGGTCAATAAAACCCCTATGTTCTAGTAAAAATAACATCTTAATTTTATGATGGTACATGCACACAATTAATACTTAAGAGAAATAGAGAAATACAGTCGCCAAGTTAATGTCCATTCAAATAATGGACTCAACTTCCTCCCCCTCTTCTCACACTACACTGCTGGCTCTTCCCTCTCTGAGAAATTTTTGGGGGAAAACCACTAAATTTTAATAAATAATGCCTCAAACTAAAGTTAGGATAATACAAGTGACATTGCTGGATTCCTTGTAAGACCGGGAATATTTTGAATACAAATGTCATATATTTTGCACAAAAATAACATATTTACTCAGAATAAACTTTATATCTAAAATTTGTATGTCTAATGCAAAATCTATGATGTTTATATTCAAAATGATCATCATATTGTAAGAATTCCAGCAATGTAAATTATATTCTGGCTGGGTAATTTGTATGAATTTTATGAGCTAAAACAGGCAGTCAGGCAGGGTGGGGCGAATCTAAAAATAGCTCTCGAGCCGGATACTCACCGCGTTTATGTGGAAAAAACCCGCGTTAAGTGAAAGTTCAGCTCTGGCGAGGCACCGCGTATATGGTAAAACGCGCTAAGTGAAACCGCGTTAGGCGGGGTAATACTGTATCTTCAGTTAATAAAAAAAGAAAAATATTCTTCATGTCGTAACAGATGGTCGGTTGGTCCCTCCCTCCCCCCCCACCCCCCACCAACCGTCCCACCAAATGTGTGGGAAAACCAGAATATTTACCTTTTTAGTAATAATAATACCTCAAACTAAAGTTAGGATAATATAATTGACATTGCTGGATTCCTTGTAAGCCCAGGAATATTTTGAATACAAATGTCATATATTTTGCACAAAAAATAACATATTTACTCAGAATAAACTTTATATCTAAAATTTGTGTCTAATGCAAAATCTATGATGTTTATATTCAAAATGATCATCATATTGTAAGAATTCCAGCAATGTAAATTATATTCTGGCTGGGTAATTTGTATGAATTTTATGAGCTAAAACAGGCAGTCAGGCAGGGTGGCGGGTGGGGCGAATCTAAAAATAGCTCTCGAGCCGGACACTCACAGCGTATACGTGGAAAAAACCCACTAAGTGAAAGTTCAGCTCTGGCAAGGCACCGCGTATACGGTAAAACGCGCTAAGTGAAACCGCGTTAGGCGGGGTAATACTGTACTGTAAATTTAAAGTTTAACCTCATTCGTATCGGCGGCATTCATAAGTCAGGGACCCCCTGTATATTTATCTTAGATTAACTGAGACTCAGAAAAGGCTCAATTAATTAATGTAATTGCATGTACTGTACTCTGCCACCCATGGCAGAGCCCCAGAAATGCAGTACAGTACAGTATAATGTATATGCAATTGGCAAACTCGCCTAAATTATGTTTAATTGTAGGTAGTGAGGGGTGTTGATGGTACAGTGGTAATGTGCTTATCTCTCACTAATATGTCAATAGTTTGAGCCCGGACACATGTGAGAAGGGTGCTATCCAGTGTGACCATACCAAACACCACAGGTTTTCTGACCTCCAGTTTCCTTGTGGCCATTTTGAAAACCTAATCCCCACGAATTTGGGAGGCCCCCTGTACATGCTGTATACAGCTCCTCCCCGACTTACAACGGGGTTAGGGAGCAAAATCCAGGTCGTAAGTCGAAAATGCTTAAATAATACATAGAAAATCTAAAAGGATGTCTCTTTTTCTTCTCAGCACCACAAAACTCTCACTTTTAAGCTTGCCAGCCATTTTAAAGTGAATTACAAACAAAAATTTTGTCAGTACACAGCGCAATCACTGACGTTGGGACTTGAAAATACGTAATTTGACAAAATTTTGGTACGACTGAGGCGGTTGTATGTCCGGGTGGTCGTAAGTCTGAGTAGGTCGTAAGTTGGGGAGGAGCTGTATATCATTTCTCACTATTGATCTTTTTTTTGTATTTATTTATGGTCCTTTATTATTACTGTATTATTACTATTATTATTATTATTATTTATTATTATTATTATTATATTTTCGCCCCCAGGCCCTGATGTGGGTCACTGACCTGTGCCCGGGTGGGCTAATCCCGTAATAAAAATATATATATATATGTGATAACCATGGACCAAGTACCAAAATTTGATAAAGAGGTACAGGTACTCCTCGACTTACGACCACCGCAGTTGTATAAAATTTTTTTCAAATTATGTACGTATTTTCTAGTACAGCAATGTTTCCGTCCCGTACTACAGCGTGGTGTGGGCTGGGCCGCCTCGTGGTGTACAGCATCCACACCGTAGCCCGCTCAGTTGGTGTTTGGCCTTCGTTGGTTTTAGTGATCACGCTGTGTACTGACAAAATTTTAGTTTCTAATTCCCTTTAAAATGACTGGCAAGCATAAAAGTGAGAGTAATGGTGGTGCTCAAAAGAAAAAGAGACAGTCAATTACTTTTGAGATGAAAATTAAAATAATAATGCAATATAAAAATGGAAAAATGGTAGCAACCATTTCACGCGACCTTGGCGTCTCTCACTCGACAATATCAACAATTTTGAAGGACAAGGCAGAGGCATTTGCTACTATTAATAAGGGGATGCAAATGTTTGAAGAAATGGATCAAAATGTTGAGCGTTTTGCACAAGTTGACAAGACAGATCCAAGATGCACTTGAAAAGAAAAGGCAAACTGCACAGTCTATATTGGACATATATTTTAAGAAGTCCCCCACTGTTGTCTCCTCACGCCCCACCACTGCTGCCTCTTCACTCCCTAAAGATGAACCAATACCTTCAACAAGCAAGTATGTTAGCCTGTCTGAAGAGAGGGAAACTGATGACCCACCCAGCCCTGTCTCTTCCTCTGCTTCATCCAATTAATGTAGTCTCCATGTTTAATTAAAAAATGATTAAGACCCCGTATGCATTCAGTTGACTACATTAAAGGTAAGTGCAAAGCAACACTGTATTCATTTTCCATTATTGATTACTTTTACTGTAGTGTATTTCATTTTAGATTTTCTATGTACAGTCAACCCTCACTTTACGCGGTTAATATAACCCACAGGGTACCGCGGAAAGTGAGAAACGCGTAAAGTGAACAACATAACATATGGGATTAATTGAAATAGACCGGGCCGACCCCCAAACTCCACTTTTTGACAACACACAACTATGTTGTAGTAAAAATTTTATCTTAACTTTATGATGGTATGCACAAACAAGTAATATAGAAGAGGTCAGGTTAGGAAAAATAAAGGTTAAGTTAGGAAAAATAAAGGTTAGGTTAGGAAAACTAAAAGTTAGGTTGAACACTTACGTTAGTACAAGAGATGGGTCGGCATACGGGGATGGAGGCTGGTTCCGAGGCAGAGGGCAGGCTACTGGCCCTCAGGTGAGTCACCATCACTATCATCCATACTTGTCAGGGCCTCCCTGACAAATCCCTCAAATTCATCTTCACTGTCTCTACCTCTGTCACTTTCACTGGCTTGGGCTGGCTGTGGAGGGTTGCGGGCGAAGAACTCAGTTATGCTTTGCTGACGGCTGGTGTTGATGTTGTCGTGATACACCTTGATGTAGGGCTCCATAGTCTGCAACAGCTGGGTAGTGAAGATTTCATACCTGTTTGCGTCATGGTCATCGGAAAGGAGGAGCTTGATTTTCTCGACACACTCGATGGCACCCCTAACATTACTATGGGATAAGCGGTGTTCTTCTTGGGATGACGCACCACCTGCCTCTTCACTGACGCCATCATCATCTACCATCTCGTCGGTAGTCACATCAGGATCCCTTATCACCTCCAGGATGTCGTCGTTGTTGGTCTCGGAGAAGCCTGCAGCTGTAACACTCTGCGCAGCTTCTCTGGCAAGGTCCACTGCTACTGCAACAGTCTGAACCTCACCAGTCACAGATTGACTCTGCCTTACGCCTGGAATGCCTTGCAACACATGTCTCCATGCGTGACGAACAGTTGCTACAGACAGCTGACCCCATGTTTCCACCAAGAAGTTCACAGCTTTTGTGATGTTAAATATTCTCCAGAATTGTTTGAAAAGTATTTTTTGCTGTTCCAACTGTTGATCCTTGTCTTCTTCACTCTTGCTATCGGTGGTGGTGTCACTCAGGTTACGCAACTCTTCCCTGGTGTTGGTGTAGTCGTTCAGGAGCTGGAATTTTTTGGTTGAGAATGCAGCTTTTATATTACAGATTAACTCTTGGTCCATGGGCTGTAATATAGACGTAGTGTTGGGAGGAAGGAAGACCACTTTTACGTTGGGGTGACGATCTAACAGTAGGGGCGAGTGTCCTGGTGCGTTGTCCAGCAGCAACAAAATCTTGAATGGCACATTCTGTTGCTCACAGAATTTCTTTACATCGGGAACGAAACAGTCATCAAACCAGGAGAGGGACAGTGTAGAGAACATCCACGCCTTACGTCCGGTCAACCAGTGGACATTTAGCTTGGTCATGTCCATGCTCTTGTAGGCGTGCGGGCTGTGTGGATCACCGATAACTTGAGCTTACAGGTACCGGAGGGATTGGTGGTAAACAGGACGGTGATGCGCTCCTTCTGCATCTTCCGGCCCCGAATCTTGCTGGCATTCTTCACAACGAAGGTCTTGGAAGGTAGCTTTTTCCAAAAAAGACCAGATTCGTCCATGTTAAACACCTGGTCGTCGGTGTACTGTCCTTCCTCCATAATCTCACGTAAAAACGGAGGAAATTCCCTAGCCGCAGCACGGTGAGCTCTAGCTTCTTCACCACCAATGTTTATATTGGTGATCTTGTTCCGCATCTTAAACCTCTGTAACCACCCAGAGGAAGCATTAAAGGGTTTGGGCTCTGTAATTCCCATCTTTCGTGACACTGCAGCATACAGTTCACGTGCGTACTCCTTAACAGAGCGCGTGTCGACCGCCATGTTCTGTCACGCCTGACGCACCAAGTAGCTCACAAGTAATTTTTCCGTCTTGAGAAGCACCTGGTTGTGAAAATACTTGATCATAGAAGCACCTGTAGACTTTGTGATCTTCATGTGCTCCTTTATCTTGGCTGCATCCTTCTTTATCGTCCGGATCGTAGATTCGTTCACACCATGCTGGCGCGCCAAATCAACCTGTCTTGTTCCTTTCTCTAACTCTTGGATGATCTTGTACTTCACCTCGTAGCTTAAGGAACGTCGTGTCTTCTTGGGCTTAGGGCGGCTGGGTCCAGGCAAGGAAAGGTTTCTCTCTGGGGGCGGTAGTCCGGCGGAAGCCATTTTACAGAACAATGGATGCAAGATCACATGGTGTGGCCTGGAGGGATGAAACTCCTGCGGCTAGGTCAAGCGTCATCTTTCTTTCCTCCCTCCCTCCCTCCCCCGGGGTGGACACATCATATTACTTTAAACCAATTACAGCTAGCAGCGGAGGGAGGTAGGGATGCATGGCCAATCACAGTCCGATACATCATATGACGTCAGTGATAACGCAACAGAGACATGCACTGCGCAACCTTACCACGCGGCTTGGCCAGGCGGAGGAGGGAGGAAGCGGGAGCAGGTGGGTGGGGCGAATCTAAAAATAGCATCGAGCCGGACACTCTCCGCATAAAGGGGTACACGCACCGCGGAATGTGAGCATCCTGGGTTCTGGCAGGGCACCGCGTAAACGTGGAAACGCGGAATGTGGGACCGCGTATAGTGAGGGTTGACTGTATTATTTTTGAATTTTCGACTTACGACCTGGTTGTCGGTCTGGAACCCCGTCTTAAGTCGAGGACTGACTGTACTGTACTTAGAAATGTTAAAATTTTGATTGAGGAAGATAAAATGGAAAAGTACCATTGTTTTGTTTTGTTTTCCCTCGGAAGGTGTCCCTCATACTTCGTAAAATCTCATAATTCATAAGGGTAAGAGGCCCTACTATTTTGAATTTTGGAGGTTTTAGTATAATGATAATACTATGTAGAGCTTTTAAATGTACAATCCATCTGGTGAGGCAGGGAAGTCTTATGCCAAAATAGTGTTTTTCATAGCTTTCTGCAGCTTATGAAATTCAGCATCCATCCTTAGATTTTTTTTAAATAATTATTTTGCAATCTCATATGCCGTATCATTAAATGTATTTTCCATTGCTTTGCATCTTCTGATGGTGTTTGCATAAGTAAGGTTTAATATATGGTCATAACAATGTGCATATAAAGAACAAACCTCTTCAATCTTTAGGTCACTGCCAACCCATTCTAAGCTCCAATCATCACAGAATGCCCACTGTCATGGGAACATCAAGGTTCACCCTTCATTATTCCCATTTTCTTCACAGATTGTTCTATGATGAGTTAACACCATTTAAGATTTAATCCCCTTGCCCCATCACTGTTTAACAAGTCATAATCTCCGGCTACCCTTTATTTCAGCATAACTCTTCCCCCTAGTTTAGGGATCCTATTCATCTTGGGATGATTAATTCAACAAGTATCTTCCTGGTGAGACTAAATTTGAACCAATGGGCAGTGGGGATATTAAATGGTGGCATCTTTGTTTTCCCTCGCCTTTTGAATAAAGTTAAGATAACATATATTTATAGTGTTTATTGGTTTTATTAAAATAACACTGACGATCACATTCTAGATAATATTTTTTAAGGAATAGTCTCAAGGACATTTCTTTGGTTATTTAGATAACATAAATTATGTATTATGATACATTGAGGGTAAAGACACTACTCCATGTGACCCCTGATCATGTTGGGTCGCTCTCTCTTTCCATCAACCACCACTGAGGGCGAGCCTTACTCTCTCCTTCTCTGCCATTTTACTACTGGCTCTTGTGAAAAGCCATGTCAATTAGTGCTGTCTTTGTCTAAGGTAGGATGGTGGCCTCCAGTATTCAGGAAGGCTCCCCAATTACATACGATTGATTGTTGTTCCCTTTTTATTTTAACGGTTTACCTTTGTTTATTTGGCTAGATTTGAGAATTCCCATTGTGTTCCAAGGAGGTGGTTCTCACTCCTTTTTATCTGGCTGGTTATTCAGGCATAACACCATCAAAGTAATAACCTTTATTTTTGTTGATTAAGAGTGTCATCCATAGAATTATTTCTTTCAGAACTGACATGATGGTATGGGAATTGGTATGTCCATTTGGTGAAGACATATAAATTCTTTATCTGACAGTAGCTTGTCATCAACCCATACTAAGACTTGTTCTCTGTTGAGTATATCTGTCATTCATCAGCCATTAGGTTAAAAGACTGGCTTTTGTATAAACTTACAGGAAAGCTTGAAGATTTGGAATCTCATGATTTGTAACAGTTAATCCTGATTATCTGCACATGTACAGCACATGATAATGTCACCATCAACCATACCAAGACCATGGTTATGCACATCAACCTCTCCTCCGACATTGTCCCACCTCCTTCCATTACTCTAGGCCGAACACACTCGCAGTAGTAGATCCACGAAGCTCCTCGGCGTCAACATAAGACAACAAACAAATTGGAAACCACACGCAATGAAGTGTCAAAATCCTCCAGGTTCCGGTCCACCTCCTCCGCCGACTCAAGTCCTCGGAGTTCCTGCACACCAGCTCCTCAGTGTTTACACAACATTCTATTCCCAAAGCTCACCTATGCCTCCCCCACTGCTTCCTCCCTAAATGCCACACACGTAAACACCTAGAAAAAAAGTGCAAAAGAGGCATGCAAGATTTTCTCTCCTCTCGTACTCAACATATCAAGCGAAAGCGCTCAACACACTGACCTTTCGACTCTCACTGGACCATCAACCACGACCTCATTCAAATTTGGTAAGAAGCTCTACACCATCCCCGAACCGGGCTCTCTGCCTACCACCCAGAGGTCCCTTGTCCGAGAAGTAGCTGTGCGACACCAAAACCGCAATCCAGCCACTAAGTGGACGAACGATCGCTATAGAAACAGCCCAGTCCCAACCATGTAAAAATTATCAATAATTGTAATAACTGTAACACTGTCACTTAAATCTATGGAATGAACTGTAGTTTGAAGCTTTTCCCAATCTAAGTTATTATATGTCTTATTGGTCCACTTATGTTACTTATAGTATTGTAATTCGAACCCACTACACAATGTGTAATGTCTATTTCAGCCTTCTGGCTGCCAAGCTCTTTCAATAAACCGTTAATTATTATTATTATTATTATTATTATAATAGTTTGTTTGCTTTTCCCATCCATTTCTCTAGACATGTCTTTACCTTCCCCTCCAACTCTATACAGGCTACTCATATTGGCTGTATTTCAACTAGTAATTAAACTAAATAAAACTGGATTCTAAGGTGCTTGGGCATGCCAAATCTAAATTCAATAAAAAAAATTGCCACAAGTACGTAGAAACTATAATAGTATTACCCCACTTTGCGTGGTTTCACTTTCAGGGATTTCTCATTTAACACGGTACCTCGCCAGAACCGGACTTTCACTTTTCACTTTCCGCAGTGCATCTACTCATATACTGTACGCGGGTGAAGTATAATTTTTTATTTAGCTCATAAAATTCATACAAATTACCCGGCCAGAATATAATTTACATTGCTGGAATTCTTACAATTTGATGATCATTTTGAATATAAACATCATGGATTTTGCATTAGACATACAAATTTTATATCTAATGTAATAATTTGGTTTACACAAAGCAAATATTTCATCTTTTGTGCAAAATATATGAAGTTTACATTCAAAATATTCCCTGACCTGCAAGGAATCCAGAAATGTCAATTATATTATCCTAACATTAGTCTGAGATATTATTTATTACTATACAGTGACCCCTTGTTTAACGAACGCCTCGGTTAACGAAATTTCGGTTAACGAACTGCCTTCCATAAGGATCTTCAATTCGGTTAACGAAAAAAAATTCGGTTAACAAATTTCTTACAAACCGACCTCAACATGTTTTCGCTTGCACTGGCCGGGCAACCAGCTTTAGTATCAGTCCACCAATACAGTAATCGGTTTTAGGGCTTAAATTCCTTACTACTGTATTTTAGTAAATATCAAGAAGTTTATACTATCCAATAGTTTTAAAAGTTTAATATTAACATTTTTAGTCATTTTAACAATTATTGAGCATAATTGAAGGTAAAGAAACTAGTTTCTGGCATGCCATCCAGCCTGTTAACACACCAGACAGGCGTTAGTCTCTCTCTGTTTTCAGTGGAGGTAACATCCTGCTTGAGACTCTCTTCAACTAATTGCTTTTTTTCTGTGTTTCCAAGCAAATTATTGGTCATTATGAAATATATTTTATATATTGACAATATATAATGCAGTGCAGTGTTGATTTAAAGAAAATAATCTTGAAATACACCAAGAGAACTAAAATTTTATGGGTGAAATGGTGCCATGGGGTGACTTCTCTTCCACCCCAATGCCTTCTCTTCTTCCTTCTCCTCCACCCCCATTCTAATTCCCATCATCATCATCATCATCATCATCATCATCATCCAGGAGCCTTCTACATACACACCTCAAAGTAAGTGAACTTTTCTACCATTTTTGTTGAATTTAGGAAATTTTCGGTGAGCTGGAACCAATTACCCAAAAACCCATTGAAACAATGGTTTCGGTTAACGAACTTTTCGGTTAAAGAACGACCTTCTGGAACGGATTGAGTTCGTTAACCGAGGGGTCACTGTACGTTAAAATCTAGTGTTTTCACCCAAACATTTCTCAGAGGGGTAGGAGCCAGTGAGCTGGGAAGAGGGGGGGGGGGGGGAGTTGAGTCCATTATTTGAATGGATATTAACCTGGCGACTGTATTTCTCTTAAATATTAATTGTGTGTGCATACCATCATAAAATTAAGATGTTATTTTTACTACAACATAGGTATTGTGTCGGAAAAAGTGGAGTTTGGGGGTCAGGCCAGTCTCAATTGGAATTAATCCCATATGTTCTGTTGTTCACTTTACACAGTTTTCACTTTCTGCGGTACCCCCGTGGGTTCAATTGGCCGCGTAAATCAGGGCACTGCTGTACAGTATAACTTAACCCCATCACCTGCTACTGTGATAAACCAGTGTCGCAGGCCTTATGCATCCCAAATTTCAGTGTGGCTAAGGTGACACTGAATATCAGATGTAGATTCAGCTTGGAATGGTAAAATAAGGGATGAGACAAGTTAGGCGATGAATATGCTTCATCGCGAGATTCCTGAAATGACTCGGTAATATAATTATAGCCTGTGTGAAATAATATTAATTATTATTATTAATTTTATATTACTATTAATTTATATTACTATTAATATTACTGTAATCATTATCATTACACTTAGTATTCCAATAATTAATCCATAGCTTTCCTATTTTTTTTCTAAATCCTGAGAAATTTCCTCTGAGCTTCTAAATTTCTTGATAGAAGGAAAATTCCTTAAAAGTGGAAAAACCAGGAAATATTTAGCTGAGCCATATGGTTTACACCCTTTGGCTTAGTTGAATATTGGTCAAACCAAAGCTTGACTGGCCTCACTTCTTCTAATGGCCCTGCTAAGAAAGAAGTGACACCAGTATTTCAAATGATATTAAGTGAGGTTTTGTGGCTTTGTTGCAGCTCAGCATTAGTAAAAATCTAACCTATACTTCCCATTACAGTAACCAATTTTATGAACACAGCAAATGACATCAGCTACAAAATTTAATACACAGAGGTCCCAAAACACACCACAAACTGTATAAAGCACAATTATAAATTGCTGCAATATGCTTCAATAATGTACTGTATATTTTTTTAATTATCCAAAGTAAACTAACACAAAGTACATTTGCTACAGAAACTATCTGCAAGGTGGGGTCCGATGGATGTCAAAATGAACATTGTGACTCCTGTTGTTCGGTAGGGTTGTCAAAATCCTTCGTCTGGTGTGTCATATTGTCTAGCAAAAAATTTTGCAGATACTTTTTATAGTGAATGTATATCATACCTGCGTTGTGCGGCAGCCAGTAGCAATGACTTTAGGAGAAGCACATCTTGTAAGGTCAAAGAAGAGAAGTACTGATTTGTTCTGAAGTTCTCCTCTACCACAGACTCGACCCATACTGTCAGTCGGGTTTAAGAGACGGGAGGGATCCCCATGAATTACCGCTGTTGATGAGGGAGAATGTTTATAATTAATATCATTAAGAGTGGAGCTTGCCCTTTATCCATAAGACGTCTCGTATTTCCAAATGTATAAGAGTACCTTGTACTGGACAGAGAGACCCAGTACTGTACCTGAAGAACCTCTGATCTTAATGCCACTTACTACATATCATCATCTTCTCCTATACACTAACAACTCTCCCATGCACTTAATCACTCCCGTTCTCCTTCCCCTACATTTCAGCAAGGTACATAGGAGAGGTAGTACCATATCGGCTTGGTGAAAATCCTAGTTAGCAACTGTTTTTACTTGACCCCACCTCTTTGGTTCTCTGGCTTCCAGCATACATAAGCATTATTATGAGATCTTTTTTCTGATACAAATTTACAGGAAAAAATTTAATAAATTGGACTTTTTATGCATAAATACATAATATACAGTACTGTATTATGAAATATACAATATATGTACAGTACAGTATAGTCTGGATTTACACGGTTTTTGTTTACGCGTTTGGTCATTTACGCGGTGCCTTGCCAGAATGAAATGTTTTAATTACGCGGTAAATTTCATCATTTACGCGGAGAGCGGCTGGAGAGGTTCAGACCGCCGCGCCATTTTTTACTCACGCAGTCCATTCTTGACCATACGCGGGAAGCGGACTGGTGAGTGGTGCGCATTAGGCTGCTCCTACGTTATCGCTGACGTCATATGACGTATCGGACTGTGATTGGGCCACGCATCCTTACCACCCACGCATTCCCTCTGCCGCTAGCTGTGATTGGTCTAATGTAACATGACGTGCCTTGCCACCAGAGGGTAGAAGTCGCTGACCTAGCCGGGCCTGTCTCATTGTTCTCAGTCCGCGTATACAGTTCTCTCTTGTGCCCACCATTCCCCTCACAATGGCTTCCGCTGGACCCCCAC
This sequence comes from Homarus gammarus, assembly GCA_958450375.1. NCBI lineage: Eukaryota > Metazoa > Arthropoda > Malacostraca > Decapoda > Nephropidae > Homarus > Homarus gammarus. The sequence goes on from CAUDMG010002687.1 coordinate 348,755, forward strand.
CACCCGAGAAAAACCTGGAATTACCTGGACCAAGCCATGATTGTGTGAAGGAAATCATCGAGTTGGGGGAGAAAATTAAGCTCATCCTTGACAACGACCCAGACAAGCATCGGTATGAAGTGTCTAATAACCTTCTGTCGAAAGTTGTGGAGCCGTATATCCAGATCTATCTCGACAACATCAATGCTAGTCGTCAACGTAGTATTGAGGACTTCCTCGCCCGCAACCCACCACAACCACAGCCAGCCTAAGTCAGTGATAGTGATATTGACAGTGAGGATATGGACTTTAAGGGGTTTGTCTGGGAGGTCCTGCAAACCTCTGCGAGTAGTGAAAGTGATTCACCGGAGGGCAACTAATCTGTCCTCTGCCTCGGAACCAGCCGCCATCCACGTGTGCCGACCCAGCTTTTCTACTAGCGTAAGTGTTAAAAAACCTAATGTTATTGATATTTCTCTTAATTATTAATTGTGTGTGCATACCATCATAAAATTAAGATGTTATTTTTACTACAACGTACGCGGATCTCCACGGGTTCAATTGACTGCGTAAATGCAGACTATACAGGTAGTTCTGCTATAACGCAATAATTGTGTTCTTGTAAAATATCGTGTTATAGAAAATCGCGTAATAGAAATAACAGGGCTTATGGAGAAAATAGGGTTAGGTGCAGATTACTCGAAATCGAAAAAATTTAGTAGTTAGCCTAACACAAAGGATAGCACAGTCTAAATAAATGTTACATTCATATCTAATAATGAAATCATACAGTAAATGTAACACTTTACCTTGAAAAAATATGAATGTAACTTGATGGGGGAGAAGGGTGATTTTGAGGTTGATAACATCGAGCTTCTCTTCAAGTGTTATATCCTTTCTTTTACGATAATCACCGGGAATTCTATCATCAGAACGCTTTTTGGAGATATTCTTCTTTACCATAATCACAGTTAATACCACAAAATTGGAGAAATAGTAAGCAAAAATCGCGTTATAGCAAACAGGCGTTCGCGTTATACAAATATTGTTCCGAATTCATAAATCGAGTTAGAGCAAATTCGCGTTATCAAAACACGCGTTATAGCAGAACTCACTGTACTGGATATGAAAACAATCAAATTTGTGAGGATCTTTTTCTGACAATGTAAAGTCAAGATTGCCTTGTAAGTAAAGGATAAAATACTTATGAGTATAAAATTTAGGACTTAGAACAGTATAAAAAAAATGGACAAAATCTAAAGGTATAAATAAAAATATATTAAAATATCCTGATCACTTTAAGAAACACACTTTTACAGTTGACAAAATGAAAGGGCAGAGTCTAGCGATGTATCCATAGCTTACCCAATGAGCATGCTGAATGAGGAGGCGATGAGTGATTAATTTTTTTTATTCAGTTTCAGTGGCTCCAATTGCAATAAAATGAGATATCTATACTGTACCTGTACTATCTTTTACGCCAATACAGCATGTTATACCAAAAGAAAACTTCAACAATAGCTCAGAATTTTTTGCCCCAATTACTACAGAGCCTTATGAGAGTGGTGCTACCTCGCCTTCTACAGTATGTAACTTGTATTTCAGTTCCCAATATTACTCTGTATTAGTGGTGGGCATATTAATACCAAACTATCGATACCTCTGATACCAGCTATATACAATACTTGTAAGTATCAATCCCAATTGCTAGGTATCAAGTATTTTGAGAACATTAGCAGCCAGATAATAAGTGGAGTGATTATACAATTACATGTACTCGTATATTTATGTGAGTCAATATTGAGCATCGGGCAACATAGTCCTGTGCACTGACCAGCCGGTAAGATTAGTATTAATGGACTTTCATTTCATCATTAATTTGAAGAACAAAGAAATGGAAGGCTGAAAGAGGTGATTCTAATTTATTAGTAATATTGATATACTGTACTATAAATAACAATGCATTTCCCATAAAACTAAAACTTAAATGATTTTGCATAGTGTACTGTATTGTACTTAGTTGCCAAGTTTTTGGTTGTGTCCAAGACAAAAATGAACATAATCTAGTGCAAACATGGTTAATTTTCAATAGCTGCATTAGAAATTAGTTTGCTTGTTTTCCTTTGAAACGTAATTTTTTTTTTAAGTAAAGAAAAATATTTTAAACTGGATAACATTCCATATGATCTTAAAATATATATATATTATACAGGGGTATTTGGGGAAAAGTAGCTTTTATGTCTAATATTTCAAGAGAATCATTTTTTTTTGAATAACTAAGTCTAATTTACCTTTTCTTTTTTTCTTTATAATTAAGAGGGTCTCAAAATTTAATAAAATAAAAACAGTAAATACATTTCCCTTTCCAGTGGAGTACAGTAAACCCTTGTTATTAGCGGGTTAGGTTCCAAGGAATGGCGCGAATAGGCAAAACCGCGAATAGCATCTTATACTACCTTAGTGCACTACTGTACAGTATACCTATACCAAACAACCAACCAGCTGTGGCAGCACTCATCTCCTCTTTTAACTTATCTAATAATTCAACTTTCTTTGTCAGGGTCATCACTGACTTCTGCCTTTTACATTCACTCCACTAGCATCACTAGCAATGACACTAGGCAGTCTTTTAGGGGCCATTTCACACAGAAACACTAAAGTTTTGAAAGTACAACATGAGATGCTGCGTCACAGGCAATGGCTGAGCGCGATCAGAGGGAGAGGAGACGCTGTGGGCGCGTGGGGTGAATCGTTGCACTGCAGGAAAAGGCTCGCAAGCTAGCCACCAGCTGCTTATTGCAAATCGTCGAAATCACGAATCGCAAACCCGTGAATGCCAAGGGTCTACTGTACTCAAAACAAACGATATTGAGCACACCAGTATTTGGTGTCAGTACTGTACAGTACTTAATACCATCGATACTGGCCAAGCAAATACTTGGTATCATATTGAAACAAAATCACTGGCATCGCTCCCCCCTCCTTCACCTTCCCGGCAGCATTAAGGGAAATGTGTACCATCACATTTATGTGATATACCCTGTACTCTGGGGCTTTGAATATTTTTTTTTTCAATTACTGTACTCCCTCAATATATTATAACATGTCAGATAATTAAGAATATTAATTTTAAATACAGTACTGTAACAGTAAATAACATTGGATTAATATGCACTTTTTTACTAGTGAGCAGTATTATACCTAACAAATATACAAAACCAACTTGCAGGTGTGAACTCACCAAATCCTGTCACTACTCCCCATCCTGCCAAAAATGCCACGAATAGAAGCAGGCATAATATATCTGTACATGACCTGTTCTTAATGGGTCCACTGAATTCTGGATCATATTGGAGTGCTTCACCTGTAGAAAAGAAAATATATTGTTTATCACTTTGTTACTTTATCATTTTAATAAAAAATACTGTACAGGTATACTGTATTGTACAGAGAATTGTACATGAGAATTCTTTTGTACATCTTTACTTAAATGAACCTATGGTACAAGTACGAGTATACAGTATTTTCTCTTTTCTAAGACTAAAAAGTAAAGGTTTTCCTATTTTCTAAATCAACCTATATTTCCTCTTTTTGAAATTAGCATATTAAAAGACAGAGTGTAAGCTGGCAATTTTCTGTTTGTAGTCCATCACATTTAGCATATGAAAAATGTAGAAACATTTCTGATATCTTGGATGCTCCACTGAAAAACTATGGTAATATGACAAAAACATCATTCACACAAACTGCATCACCCAGTACAGTACAGAACAGTACGTGATAAACTACAAGATTGTCAGTCTGTCAAATTTTATGACCAATTACTGTAGTATGTTTTAAACTTTTCTGGATGTATGAACAAATCTACAGACAAAAGGGGTAAAACTTTTATACTGCATTCTTAATTCTGCTAGAACTTTAAAAGGAAATATTTTGATGAAAATTAAAATATTTCTTTTTCTATTCAGGATTATGAAACAACACTACAAACTAAATAATGTAATCTCAATTGCTCGAGTAAAGTGAGGGCCTTGACAACTCTTCAGACATGACATGATAAGGCAAAAACTTCAAGCTCGCCAAGTTGTCATGCAAGACAAATAGCAGTACCGGGTAAATCACAATCTTATTTATATTAAATCAAACTGGGCACGACCACTGCCTCCACCCCCCTCTAAATGCCAACTATGGCACTATCAGAAGGCAAACTAGCAATCCTTGCGAGAATTCTTCAACTTTCCCTGGGATGAATGTTGCTTTTCCACTTGGGACACCTCGGTATGTGTTGACAGCATTGCTGGGATTATACAGGGTGGTATAAGTGCATTTATGTCCATTTTCTACCAAAACTTTCACTTTACAATCATGTAAGGAGAGAGATATAGGGCATATGAAGTTATGAAACTATCTCCTTCTTCTGTTACCCACACCTCTTTCATTACTTCTAGGAATCGTTGTAAGGCTATTCTTCGTAGGGCCAAACGGAATTTTATAAAAAGAACGACTGATGACCTGACTAACTCTTCTTCTAGTAAATCCTTCTGGTCCTTAACCAAAAACATCTGTAATAACTTTGCACTCTCTCTCTTTTCCTCCTCTCTTTCGACCTGATAACTCTATAGCCAACTCTCCCTCTGATAAAGCTAATCTCTTTGGCACCTTATTCTCCTCTAACTCCACCTTCGACAATTCCAACTCTACCCCTCCTACCCCTGGTCTTCCTACTGAGCCTATGCACTCTCCTATAATCTCCACTCGTAGGGTTGCTGGTGTGTTATCCAGATTGGATGTGAGTAAGGCGCATGGACTGGACGGAATATCCCCTCGTGTTCTGAGGGAGTGTGCCGATGCTCTGGCCCTGTGCTTGCTCGCCTCTTTCGCCTTTGCCTCAAAACCCAAACTTTTCCTTCTTCTTGGAAGCATGCCTCGGTTCAGCCCATCCCGAAGAAAGGTAACAATTCCAAGCCCTCTAACTATCACCCTATGGCCCTCACTTCATCCCTCTCTAAGATTTTCGAAACTATCCTAAACTCTCATTTTCTCCATTACCTTGAACACCTTCCTCTTTTGTCAGATCACCAGTATGGCTTTCGCCAGGTGAGATCTACTGGTGATCTGCTCTCCTACTGTACCCATCTTTGGTCATCCTCTCTTGGGGATTATGGGGAACTTTCATCGTGGCCTTCAACATCTCAAAGCATTTGACAAGGCATTTCCCCCTAATTCTTAAACTAGATCTGTTTCTAGAACTGATATCATTTCATCTATAAATGCGAATCTGTGCAGCATCTCTGAATCGGGAGGTAGAAACTTGGTTAAATTCAATAGTAATAAAATACAGTATTTACCAATTACACTTTCCAAATTAGATGATTGCCCACCAATCACATTTCAGGACACAATCATTCTGCCAAATTCTAAAGTAGATACCTATGCTAGACCTCACCATTTCCTCTAATATGTCATGGAAGCCACACATCCACAACATTGTCAAAGCTGCCTCCCAAAAGCTTGGAATGCTGCACAGATGCCACAGCTACTTCATTCCTGATCAGTTGCTTCAAGTTTATAAAAGATTCGTTCGTCCTAACTTGGAGTACTGCTCTCATATCTAGGATGGCTCTTCTGCCCACCTATTAGATAGGGTGGAATCAAAGGTATTTCATCTTATTAACTTTCCTCTTTTAGTTGATAATCTCTCTTCCCTTTCTCTTTGCAGCAATGTTGCTTCACTCTCTCTCTTTTTCAGGTACTCTAACAAGCAGTGTTCAGTGGATTTGGCATCCTGCGTACCGCCGGCAAGACCGTGAGCTCGTAACACTCGTCTTGCCCGCCGTGCCCAGCGTTTAAGTGTGGATGTCGGTCACACTAGAATAACCTGTTATAGCACATCCTTCTTTCCTCACACATTCTAATCTGTGGAATGCTCTGCCTTCTTCTGTGCTTCCATACTCTTACAATCTGTCTCCCTTCAAAAAGCTGGTTCATCTCCGTGGTGTATATTAATGCAATCTTTTGCTCTTCTATTTTTTATTTCTTTTTATAGGTAATCTTATTTTTTGCCCCCTAGGCCTTGTTGTGGGTCAATGACCTGTACCCGGGTGGGAGAATGAAGGGGGGGGGGGGTGTGGAAATTGATTCTCTGGCATTTCTGCCGGAAATGTACATTTTTCGCATACATATTTTAAAAGATAAAATTACGAGCAGCAATATTACTTATTTTAAGTGGGAAGGGCTTTGAAGTAGTGGGAAAATGTGGGAAAAAAAAATATACAAACTTTTGAAAACCTGACCTAATGTTTCCTAACATTTAAAAATACGAAATCTATAAGAAGTTTACCTTACTCATGTTATCGGTGTTTAGTAGGTGATGGTGTTGTTTTCGATTTTTAGTATGTATTGGTGTTTTTCGGTGTTCAGATGAGGAGGGATCCATAAACTCAAGTGGTTCTTAATATTTTTACAAGTTAGGAAATATTAGGTAAGGTTTTCAAAGGTTTGTTTGGTGTTGTTTAAGTATTTTATCCCACATTTTCCCTCAACTTCAGAGACCTGCCCACTTTGAACTAATACCATATTATGGGTAATTATATATATATATATATATATATATATATATATATATATATATATATATATATATATATATATACATATATATATATATATATATATATATATATATATATATATATATAATTACCCATAATAAGTTATTAGTTGTTCAAAGTGGGCAGGTCTCTGAAGTTGAGGGAAAATATATATACTGTATATATACTGTGTGAATATAATTAACACAGCTGGGATTCTTGTAAGATACTGCTTTATTTGAATATAAACATGTTGTAATTCGCACTAGACATAACAATTTTAATACCGTAATCAAATTAGCACATGTGCACTCCAGCTTTGCACTAAGGTCATTTATTTCTTTTACGTTTCTTTTAGTGTGGTGTGTGCATGTAAATGGCTGAAAATAAATGAAGAAATTTATGTAAGTCTACCCAAAAATATAGTTGAAATTTTTTTTTATAAAATGTACTACAGTATTGTACACTAATGTACTTCATTTTTTATATCTTGAGCAAAATATATGAAGGTTATATTCAAATTAATCTCTGTCTTGCAAGGATTTCAGCAATGCAAATTATATTATCCTAACTTTAGTCTGAGATATTATATAAAATAAACATAAAGAAATCACCAATCTTTTGCCTGGGAGGGAGGGGGCGGGAGGTGAGGTGACAGAATGTCTGGTGTTTGTTTGTTTATTTATTTGAGACAAGATTTAACAGCTGGCGCTGAAGGCCTGCCTGCGTGTTTATTTATCATTACTTAAGAGTGACTAAGCTCTTCTCATAATTTGCCACCCAAACGACCTGGGTGAATATAACTTACATTGGAGGGATTCTTGTAAGATAGTAATTTATTTGAATACCTGTATAAACAAGCTATATTTGCAATAGACATAACAATTTTAGTACCGTAATCATTTAGTACATGTACAATACAGGTTTGCACGTAGGTCCATTGTTACTGTGCAATATTGACTAAATTCACTAGATAACGGACGCCTGGCAGCACAATCTATAAGAATACGCGATGCATACGTGACTGTGCCAGCTCTAGGGCCATTTAGGTTCACTAGGTCCCATTATTTGAATGTTTTTTTTTTCAATTTAAATTTTAATTGTTTATTCCTTGATAGAGGAAGTGGGATCTAGTGCTGTCACTTGGTACCCCTGCACCATAACACCAGAAGCAACTGGCCAGTGTCACAAGTTTATACAGTCATCCCTTGGTTATCGAGCCTAATTGGGACCCCGCCAATAACGAAAGTACAGAACCTATGGGATTTATTCTAATTGGTTCCAGACACCCAAGACCCAACCCCAAGTTTCCCATTTTACGACCATTTATACCCACTAAATATATATATAATGTTATGGTAAATATCATAAACACACATAGGCATGGCTAGGTTTATTACAAAGTGATGAAAAGGGTACGCTTAATACTGTAGTCCACAAAACATGTAGCTATACTTTTTTTATTTTGTCCCCCATCATACAAGTCCGTTTTCTCTCACATCAGGACGCCTGAGTCCTACGTTTTCTCTCTTAATCTTAGAGTGCACCAGAGACTTTACTATTCTTAGTAATGCCACAGAATTTGAAATTGCAACCCCAATTGCAACTGGGGGTGCAATTGTTGAGGCAACTAGATGTCTGATCACAGCAAATAAGTTATTGTCAATTTGTAGGTGAAAGATTTTATCCTCAATAGATGTAGGTTAACATTACACCTGGAGGCAACAAAAGCTTAGGAAGGAAGCATATTCCTTTTAACACATAATATCTGACCAGAATGGGGAGGATCATCGTGTCTCCGTCAGGGGGTCGTGGAGTGGTGGTCCAGCAGGCGTCATGGATTTTTTTTGGGGGGGGGGGGGGGGGGCACGGACGTATATGCGATCGGACGTTGTTCGGTCAGACGTTAACCAGCGCATGACTGTATTTGCTTCTCTAATGATACATTATGGTGAACTACAGTATGTGGATTGCGGATTCTACTCGTATACCACACAGTTGGCGACTGAACTACTGTATTTTGTTTTCATCAAGTTTATATTACAATAAATACGTGTCGCTCAATTCCTGAATGTTTTGGTTGCTAATTAATCCCTTCATTAATATGTCTACTGATCTATTTTATTCAGGTCACCGCCAGACGATTTTATTCAGCTGGGGAAGTTCACTCTCGTAGT
>CAUDMG010002687.1:362500-396148 GCA_958450375.1 Homarus gammarus
TCATTTCTCCGTCGTTATCAGTGAGCTCGCCGGAGTCTGACCGTATTGGTCCAATCTTTTCTCGTGTTTTAGTTTGGTACATTTGGTAGAATCCTTTGGGGTTTGTCTTTGCCTCCCTTGCTATCCTTACCTCATTATTCCTCTTTGCTTTCCTTATCTCGGTTTTAACCCTACTCGCCAATACCCTATAATAGTCCCGGAGGTGAATTTCGCCACGATTTATCCTTCTACCTATAGCCTTCCTTTGGCCAATGATGTTCTTTAAATAATTATTTATCCATTTAGGGTCATTGTTGTTTGATCTGAGTTTTTTGTATGGTATGTTCTGCCTTTGTGCATTAAGTAACTCACTATTTAAATTGTCGTGGAACTCGGCAATCTCAGATCTCGTTATCAGGTCGGTGTCATCTGTCAGGTTCACGGCCAAGCGCGACACCCCCTCTCTTAGCTGCCTCTTTAAACTGTCAAAGTTTGCCCTTCTGAAATCTGGTACTTTAGTGGAATTTTCCTTACGTCTGCCCTGAAAATCTAACTGGAATCGAATTTCTTTGTGATCGCTGTTTGCAAGTTCGTTCCCTACCTCGACATTGCTAATGAGGTTTTCTCTGTTTGACAAAACTAAATCCAATATATTATTACCCCGTGTGGGTTCGGTTATATGTTGACTTAGGAAACAGTCCTGGATCGTCTCGAGAAAATCCTCTGATTCTGAGTTTCCCGTAAGGTCGGTCCAATCTATTTGGCCAAGGTTAAAGTCGCCTACTATACAGACTTTGTTGTGTATGGAAGCCCTGCGCATTTCATCCCAGATAAGTCGCTCATTGACTCTGTCAAGATTGGGGGGTCTATATATTACTCCTGTGATTAATTTTTCCCGACCGTCGCTTAATTCTATCCAAATTGTTTCTGTATTCCTCTCAGTTTTTATTTCCTTATTTATTTCACACTTCAGATTATCCCTAACATAGATTGCTACTCCGCCTCCTTTCCTGGTCTGCCTATCGGTATGGAACAGTTTGTAACCCGCAATTTGGTATTCGACTGGTAATTCACGTGTGTCTAGGTTGATCCATGTTTCAGTGAATGCAATTATATCGATTTCTTCTGTACATACCAAGGCCCTAATATCATCCATTTTGTTTCTCATACTTCTACTGTTCGCGTAATATACATTTAAGTTAGTCGTGTTCTGAGTCCTTCCCTTACCGCGTTTAGTTTTAAACTCCCTGTCTAATTTAGTTATGTCATCATTCCTAACACTATTTCCCTGTAATCTTTCGCCTTGTTTACCCGCTCCCACTGCAGTCTCCTCCACCCCCGTGCCCCTATGTTCTCTTAGCAGTTTAAAGACTTCGATATCTTTTGAACTGCCCCCTCTAGAGCCCCAGCCAGGGTTGCTACTCCATCCCTAGACAGGTGCACCCCATCCCTAGCATAAAGGTCCCTTCTGCCATAGAAGTTGTCCCAGTTGTCAATGAATGGGACTGATATTGACTTGCAATATCTGTCAAGACGGTCGTTAACACCAACTGCCCTTGACAACCATTCACTGCCAACTCTCCTTCTAGGCAGGACACCGCATATGATAGGGATCCCTCCCTTAGTCCTAATACGATCTATGGCTGCCTTGAACTTATCAAGAAGCTCCTCGCTCCTACACCGGCCAATATCATTGCCTCCTGCACTGAGGCAGATAATGGGTTTGTTCCCATTACCAGACAAGATATTGTCCATCCTGTCAATTATATCCCCCACCCCAGCTCCTGGCAAACACACCCTCATCCTATTTTTGTTTTTACCACAAAAGGCCCTGTCCATGTACCTTACCTGTGAGTCACCAACAATTAAAGTTTTTATACCTTCCTTGTCATCCCTGTCTGTACTAACGTCCAATTCGTCTATCAAGGGACTGAACGGGTTGGTACACTTAGCTGTTGTTGTCGTTGTTGTCGTATCCTTGGTGTGCTTCTTCACCAAAAGCTTTGTCTTCCCACTACTCACAATTTTCCACTCGCTTGATTTTTCGTCAGCCACTGGCTTTACTCGTCCAGCCTCTCCTTTTAACATCGCCAGCTCTTCCCTTAATTTCAAGTTCTCCAACTTGACCTTCGCCAATTCTTCTGTGGACCACTCCAGTTTGGTCACCAAACTCTCATACCCAAGACCGCACCTTGCTCTGGCCATATCTGATAATTATCCCTCCGGAGCTAACCCTGCCGTGACCTTTCCATATATATATATATATATAATATATATATATATATATATATATATATATACACTCACCCCTGAAGAGGTGAATTACACGAAAGAGCTTGGAAACTTCGTGTTTTCTTTTTCCTTGTGAATATCAGCATATACCTGGATCACGAGCACCTACAGTGATTTATTTGCATATATATATATATATATATATATATATATATATATATATATATATATATATATATATATATATATATTATTTTTTTTTACTTATATCAACAGTCCGCCTTACTCATTATATACAAGGCAGGCCCAGCTGGTCACTTGTTAAGGTAAATGAAGCACATGAACCACGAAATAACGGGATGGCGAGTCAGTCAGACAATAATTAAGTCAGGGCAGGCATTCACAGAGCTGGCTGACACATTTAAACCGATGGACTTTGGTAATCATATGGTTAATTGTTGGGGAGACAAGCAGCAATATGCAGGTGTATACAAAGACAAACTTGTACAGGTGTACGAAGACAAACTTGTACAGGTGTATACAAAGACAAACTTGTACAGGTGTTTACCAACACAAAATTGTTCAGGTGTATACAAAGACAAACTTGTACAGGTGTATATGAAGACAAACTTGTACAGGTGCATACAAAGACAAACTTGCACAGGTGTATATGAAGACAAACTTGTACAGGTGTATACGAAGACAAACTTGTACAGGTGTATACGAAGGCAAACTTGTACCGGTGTATACGAAGACAAACTTGTACAGGTGTTTACCAAGACAAACTTGTACAGGTGTTTACCAAGACAAACTTGCACAGGTGTATATGAAGACAAACTTGCACAGGTGTATATGAAGACAAACTTGTACAGGTGTATACGAAGGCAAACTTGTACAGGTGTATATGAAGACAAACTTGTACAGGTGTATAAGAAGACAAACTTGTACAGGTGTATACGAAGACAAACTAGTACAGGTGTATACGAAGACAAACTTGCACAGGTGTTTACCAAGACAAACTTGTGCAGGTGTATACGAAGACAAACTTGCACAGGTGTATACGAAGACAAACTTGCACAGGTGCATACGAAGACAAACTTGTACAGGTGTATACGAAGACAAACTTGTACCGGTGTATACGAAGACAAACTTGTACCGGTGTATACGAAGACAAACTTGTACAGGTGTATACGAAGACAAACTTGTGCAGGTGTTTACCAAGACAAACTTGTACAGGTGTATACGAAGACAAACTTATACAGGTTTTTACCAAGACAAACTTGTACAGGTGTATACGAAGACAAACTTGTACAGGTGTATACGAAGGCAAACTTGTACCGGTGTATACGAAGGCAAACTTGTACCGGTGTATACGAAGGCAAACTTGTACAGGTGTTTACGAAGACAAACTTGTACAGGTGTATACGAAGGCAAACTTGTACGGGTGTATACGAAGACAAACTTGTACAGGTGTATACGAAGACAAACTTGTACAGGTGTATACGTAGCCCAATTTGTGCCTATGTATAAGCCTAATTTGTGCAGGTGAATAGACGTTAATGAAGTGCATAATATATTTTTAGTGTCCATAAAATTCCTGTAACTGATCTGCAAATAATGTTTATTTTTCTCAAACAGAATATCACAATGAAAACTATCAAATTCACTTAATTTTCTCACACTTTAAAAATTAACATCTAACATTCCTTTGGTATACAAGGGGCAGACAATTCTACATCACTGCAGTTTCTTGGTTATGGAAACTATTCAGTATTACAAATTACAAAGCAACGTTGTTCGTTATTTAGTTTGCGTATCGCACGGCAAGTACTTAACAAAGTAGTGGACGCCCAACATCCCTCACCTGACGTGACAGTGGCATAATACCTGAATATTAACTACAGGTTCGCATGTTTATACGGTATATATGTCCCCACTGTGTATTGAATTTAGCCCTTAGTGCTTAGAGACAGTTGTGGTGAATGGAGCTGAAGCTAATACATGCTTGAACTTTTCTTCTAAGTCTCTCTCTACACCATAGTGTGTGTGTGTGTGTGTGTGTGTGTAGTAATAAATAAATAATGTTTTATCTCAAGAAACTGACAACTAAAATGAACGATGACACCAAATGTGTTGTGTAAGGTAGAATGGCTTATGTTAGATTGACAATTATCAACAAAGAAGGAAGAGCGGTGAGCACACTTCCTTTGGATGAGGCGTTTCCTTTTTCCAAAAAGTTCAAAAACAAGTTGCAATGACTAAGAGCTCAGTTGAAAGGAGAGTGAGAGCTAAAGGAGAGCTAGCCAAGTTCGATACTTCAGTCCCCCTCTCCATATGGCCTCAGAATTGGACTGAGCGAACCAAGGAACAACTGAAGAAACAGTCTTAGCGGATAAACAGATGCTGTACACACCTCCACCCTGGCGACAGTAATTTTGCTATAACTTTTAGCAGATTCAGAAGCATCTACCAGGGAGAAACAGTAATCATCCAAGGGGAAAAAAAAAAGAACTCGGGAAAGGTGATGCAATCAGCACTTTCATAACCGGTGCTTTGAGGTAGAGGTGGCGCGGTAAGTTAGATAACATCTCGGAGAGTATGGCCAGTTGAACCTTCTGGCGGTAAAATTGTGTAATTAAACGCGAGGGAAGAGGTGAAACATTAATATACAGTGTTGGACGTCAGGTCATGACGGCGTGGAATAAGAGGGCTTCGGCGGAAAGCTTTCAAACACTCCTTATGAAGGACGTTGAAGTCCCCAAATTTTATAACCTCAGCTTGTGGATGAGAGGAAGTTATGGCTTCGTGGCAGGAGTTGACTCAAAGAATAAATTGCATTTCTTAAAGCAAGGACAACAATGGGTGAAACAGAAAAGCAGTGAAGGTTGATAGAAAGTTCACGGCTAAGTATGAAGTATGAGCTGCCCTGTAGCAAGAGGGGGCACACACTCCACCTTAACACCGAAACGTGGATGCAGGTTACGGACATATGAAAAGAACAAGTGGAAACATTTTGAACAGCTGAACCACTACCAGAATAAGAAAAAAAATTATATAGGATAAGTTGTAGTCAACTGAGGCGACACTGGCAAAGACATTCAAAATAATGGTAAAGTGAAAGAAAAAAGAGGCAGGTCTTCATAATGTGCGAGAAACATGAGGAGTACCATCACTGCCACAGTCCGATCCTTCCTTTCCCTAGTAGAAGAAACCAAATTGGGTCCCACAGTAGCTTGGTGTTGGTCGTGTGTGCCCTACCGAGTACTGCACGACCGTTGGTGACGATCTCAGACATCACTACTGTGTACATTATTCGATTATTTGTACCTTGATCCTAAAATTGGGGTTATAATAGTTATTTTTTTGAAGGATGAAGAATAGAAATACGTGTTATAACAAAAGATCAAACCACATTATAAATGTAAGAAAAAATAGCAGAATATTAATCCGTAAACTATAAGCATTAGCATAAGTCTACACACAGGAAAATTTACTGTACAGATAAAGGACAAATTAAATTCTTACTCTACATCTCACGTGAGGTACCGGGCAGTGGAGAATGGCCAGACCAATTTCCTCCCCTCCTTCACCACACCCTCAACCCACTACAACAAAATAACATTAATACATTCACATTAACTAAGGTACACCAAGTCGATTTTTTTTAAGAATTATATTTACTACCGAGTTGATATTGTGCAACAGATAAACTTTGTATATTGTGTTGAGTAAGAAATATCTTTACACACATCTTTACAGTGGTGAATCGTCAAAACCTTCATGATCAGTAGTTGTTACATGTTACAGCTACCTTGAATAACACTGCCACACACATGGAAAACCTCAGTACTGTAGTCAATAGCGGACCCAGCGGTACACACAGCGCCAGCATCCCCCAGAATTGCACAGGGCCGGCCACCACATATTCCTTGGGTGGCCATCATCCCCCAAGGTCACACAGGGCCACACACGCCACCCATTGTGCAGTATCACCTCAACATTGATTGGCATATGTCATACTCTTACTGCAGTGTTGGCCATGACCACAACACCCCACACACTCGTCTACACGTACACTTTATATTCTAAAATAATAAAATAAGACAGTATGGTTGAACCTCTAAATCAAAGGTTGCAATGGTTGCTTAAAGACCCACAGGTTCCATCTGTGAACCCCGACCTATATCACGTAACGAAGTACAGTACAGGATTTTGTGTGTGGAATAGATGCGTTTATTAAAGCATTTATGTTAGACAGCGGTGTTGTTGTTACTGGTTGTGAAGAGCATGACAAGAACCAAACAACTAGAAGTATCTTAACACTCACCATATTCCTTGTTGTCGTCTTCCCCCATATCTCCTCTTGGCTGCCTCACCCGGGCCTCTCGTCTCTACCACACTTATTGTTCAATGTTCACATGTAAATCACGAATAATTTTATCCAACTGGAAATTTAACACGGTATACTTTATAAATGGGAACAAATAGGTCAACACAATTTCTGTAGCTGGAGATTATTAGGATCACATGAAGATTAGCTCCCCTCACTTGTTTCACATGGGTAATTAAACACTTTAACGTTACCTCGAAGGGGGAGGGGGGGGTTAGGTCGCCTTGGCAGAGTTGACCGGCTCCCACCACACGTCATTCAGCAACACTCAACACAGTAATTTGTGATATATACTGAAAGGAGTCACGCACACCACTATATTTTTACACATAATATTATACTGAGAAAACTGTGGTCTAATGCGTGAAGCTCTGTCAATCTGATTAGGGTAATAAGATAATGGGGCGAGATTCTTTTTCCTGGACAACGGGCTGAGTTTGTTGTTAGTATGAGTGAGGGAGGAAAGGACGGTGACTGAACTGACCTCTGTGTGGGAGAGGGAAGTCTAGTGACCTGACCTGTATGAGGGAGAGGAGGAGGATGGTGACCTGTATGAGGGAGAGGAGGAGGAGGATGGTGACCTGTGTGAGGGAGGGAGTAGGTGTGTGAGGACCCAGGGAAGGCGACTCGGGTAATACTAATGTCAAAGCTACACCAGTGATTTAAGCAAGTCTCCACACGGTACAAACAACTACACTAAAGACTTACTACAATACTTTATTCTAATTCCCAAATAAAAATCTTGAATCTCCAGCTACCTCCGTCAGACTTAATAACGGCTACACAAGGAAAGTTCTCAAGTAACATATTCGCTCCGTGTGTCAAACCTAGTACACGTCGCCGCACAAATGATGATGGTGGGTCTCGTGTCATTACTCAGTACTGTCCTCCATTTAAAATGTTGATGGTGACAGGTAGTGGCTGTGGCAAGTGGTGTTGGTGGTAGGGTAGATAGTACCTGGTTGGGGCAAATTGTGGGGGTGATGGTGACGGTAGGCGGTGGCAAGTGGTGATGGTGGTAGGCAGTGACGGTAGGTGCTGACGGTTAGGTGGTGGTAACTGGTGATGGAAGGTGGTAGAGAAGTGTGTCAGTAATTCACCATCTCCACAAAGCCTTTACCACACTACTCAGAACGAGCACTATCAACCCCTAAATAATGCACATCCATGGCATCACCACACTAAACGAGGGTTCTTCTACAATGCATACAAAAACAAGTTGCTTGTGTTCAAGGACAGAGATACAATGTGTAATAATCTCTCTCTCTCAATACTGTATAGAATCCTTTCTCTCAACACATTTTCGCTCACATATCTCACCGCCACAACTCTGTAATGCTCTTCCGTTTTGACATTCACTGAAGTTTCTGGGAACTCAGCCTTAGTTCTGTTGTAATAAGGATATAAATATCCTCTTGCTTACGTTCCAGTATGTTCAAAGTCTAATCCAGTGATATTCTTTTAAATGTCTTTTTTGCCAAATCATACAAACATGCACATATACTGTACTGTAGAGCATGTGGTGATACACAGAAAGGTACAAGTGCAGATTCACAGTGTTTGGGCCGGGTTTGATATCAAACGACCTCACTTGTTAACACTTGCCTGAATGAGTGTAGAGTAGTGCATAGAAACAGTCTTCAGTCTTATGATTCTGTTTCTTGCAAATTTTACAAAGTTTTTTGTTTAGGCTTGGTACCTGTTTCTTTTTTAACTAATTGGTGTTGTTGCCACCGGTGCAATGGTTCTAGCACAAGGTATGTATGGGGTTCTCTGTATTATCTTTTCTGCATGATCTGTGAGTTTCTCTGTCTCGGGGTAATTTTCCCTTTTAGCTTGCTTAAACTCTATTTCTTGAATAAGAAATATAAATTGGATATACTCAATAAGACGATACACGTTTTCCTCACTCATGGTACGGTTGTTTTCCCACCAATCAGAAGCGGAGAAGTGTGTTTTCGCGTCGTCATAAGCCTGTCCCGCCATGAACTGTGCCATGAAGAGGTCCTGTGTTTGGATTCGCGTTAATGTTCTGCTTACCATTCTAAAAACCCATGTAAGATGACTGTCACCTCCTCCCTGATCAAAAAAACGTATTCAATTTCTTTTTAACTCATCATATGTTGATCTAGTAAAGGCTGAAGCATTCAATAGGTTACTTGCGTGACATGCCGGTTTAATGTGATCACGGACGAATGCTTTACGATCCTCGTCATTTGGACATTATTATGTCTCATCGCATCCTCACATGCTCGGAGAAATGCGAATACATTATAGTTAGGTCCTTCCCCTGTGAAGTCTCGAATCCGATCATGCTGTGGTAATATTTTCCACACATTAGTTGCTTGCGTCACTGGGTTATTCATGCTAATGGTTATGGGTTTACTAGTTAATGGCAATGCTGGTAAATTACTGGTGCATTGATCAGAAGATGTCAATACACTGTCAGAGGTAGGTTCACTATACAGAGGTGTAGTGTCGTAAGAACGTCCTGACCTAAGTTGTGCAAATAATAATTCATTATTTGTTTTATGTATGATTGCTTCACTGACTTCTATTGAAGTGTTTACTGTTAGTTCAGTTTTAATGACTTGTAATTCATGCGCACCTTCGAGGTCACATGTGTCAGTGTTAACAGTGTCATGAGGTACAGTGTCACTTGAATCACCATCTAAGTCTTCATTAAGTTGATCGTTAACAATATATGAATGATCCATAAATGTTTCTTAGATTTAAATGTTTAATAACTTTGCCAATTCATTCACAATAAGGTAATGTGAAATGTAATTTTAGTGATAATTAATTGCATAAGTTATTTTTCCATTAATTGTTAAAAGGCACTTGATAATTAATAATCTATCACGGTGTCTACCGTGTGAAGATATGTTTTAAATTATATATATTTCGTGTATATATACTTAATGATTGTTTGTGAAATACCTAATAACGTAGAGTTGATTGTAGTATCTCAGAGAAATCCTCTTGTTTACATCTGGTCAGCTGGGCTGGGTGTATGACGTAGTCTTCCAGATGGCGGTCTATATGACGTCACTGTTGGAGGTTCTTTACCCACAACATCTGCTCTGGTCCAGGTCGATGAGGGTGATGAGTCGACAGGTCGATGAGGGTTAGGTCGATACGTGATATCCTGAGAAGGTCTCTGCTTATCGCCTTCCTGCCAAGGTGACTAATGGCTCATGTAAATCATACATATCTGCTCTGTCTTGAGGGTTTTCTGTAGGTTAAGTGTTTGTGTAACCACTAAAGAGTTAGTGTTACCACTTACAAGTTATTGTTACCACTTGTATTAGTACACAGTTAAAGTAACTTGTTATTTGTTACTTGTAGTAGTCACTTATTTGTTGTGTTACTTTATAAGTATTTTTTGGGTACTTATAAAGTTTTCTCTCTAATTCACTAGAAATCACTGGAACTTGAAGCACTGATAAGTTGATTTTAGATCCCACCACTGCCACCATTGTTTGGGCCGGGTTTTGATATCAAACGATCTCACTTGTTAACACTTGCCTGAATGAGTGTAGAGTAGTTGCTGGTACCTTTCTTGAAGTTGGGTGAGATAACAGGTAATCTCACGGCGTGTCACCTTTGATACAGTCGTTGAATCGTCCCATCCAACCTGGGTTACACTTGTAATTATCTTAGCATGTAAGTATACACAAGTGTACACAGGTTCTGTTATCTTCATTTGTGGTTCCTTGGTTTAATGTAAACACACGTGGTGAGTTTCTAGTTATATTGGATGCTCTGGTAGTTAAAGAATTGTTTGTTGACAGACTACTGAGCATTAGCTATTAGCTTGTAATTAGCTTATATAATTAGAGAGATATTCAGCCTGGGAGCTATGCTCACACACGTCTCTTTGGTACGGTGTCTGGCTGTGAACTAAGGGAAACTGTGAACTAGGCGAACCTCTCTCTGTCTGGTTGTAATGGGAGGTACTTAGTATGTCAACACAGAGATAAAAGGCTACACTCCACAGGCCTACTCTCACGGCGGCCTGGGGACATATATTTATGGGTTGTAACCTGAATCTGTGTGAAACAACCAAATGTTTATGTGCTGTCCACCCTAGGAGGTGTGACAGAACAAATGCTTATTGTAGCTGTATGCTCAATAGTGTGGGTGATAGAATGTATATAATGAATATATGTCCTTAGCCCATATTTATATAATACTAATTGATAAGGGCTACAACAACAGCACTTTGTGTGGTGATACACAGACGAGACACACACACCAAGTGGAACAGGACAGGCGGCTGTACTCGTGGTAACTAAAAAGTGGGCACTGGTTATGTGGCGGAACTGGCGGGGTTCTCTATAATCCCTGCTAATGGATAAGGCTGCGGGTCACTACTCACCCATGACGTCAGTGCCAGTCAAAATTTTTCAATAAGTGGTACCGGTATGGCCAGCAAAAGGACAGAACTAGACAATGTGATATAGTTGTGGACAGAATTAGCCAAGGATACATCTGGCAAGATAGTAACACTGTACCTATATTGAATCAGGGGTGCTTGAGGACATTCTTGCTGTTTATTGCAGATATTGCAGGAGTCGTAGACCCTCAGCAGTTTGGCAATATGAAAACTTCCTCCACCACTCACTGTCTTGTCAGCTTTCTCGATTACATATACTACCATCTCGCGAAACGAAAAACGTCTGCAGCTGTCGCCTTCATTGATTTCACTAAAGCATTCGACCTAGTCGACCACAATATAATCATCAACAAAGCTATTGACCTCGGGCTTCGGAGAAGTCTTATACCATGGCTTACAGACTTCCTCAGTGACCGACGCCAAGCTGTGCGCTTCCGAGGGGCTGTCTCCACCTTTCAGTCACTCACCTGTGGCGTCCCCTAAGGCACCAAGATGGGACCACTCTGCTTCCTTATGCGCATCAATGATGCCCTAAGAGAAACCCCTGCTCGCTGGAAATATGTCGACGACTCCACCATTGGGATCAGCGTCAACAATTCTGCTCCCGACTATACCGCCCTTCAGGATTTATTGAACAGTCTCCAAAACTGGGCCACCAACAACCATGTCACCATCAACCATACCAAGACCATGGTTATGCACATCAACCTCTCCTCCGACATTGTCCCATCTCCTTCCATTACTTTAGGTCCGAACACACTCCAGGTTGTAGATTCCACGAAGCTCCTCGGCGTCACCATAGACAACAAACTAAATTGGAAACCACACGTCAGTGAAGTTGTCAAATCCTCCAGTTTCCATCTCCACCTCCTCCGCCGGCTCAAGTCCCTCGGAGTTCCTGCACCCGAGCTCCTCAGTGTTTACACAACATTCATGCTTCCCAAGCTCACCTATGCCTCCCCTACCTGGTCTTCCTCCCTAAATGCCACACAACGTAAACACCTAGAAAAAGTGCAAAAAAGGGCATGCAAGATTATTCTCTCCCCTTCCTACTCCACATATCAAGAAGCACTCAACACACTGGCCCTTTCGACTCTCACTGACCATCACCACGACCTCGTCTGCAAATTTGGTAAGAAGCTTCTGCACCATCCTCGACACCGGCTCCTACTACCACCTGAGAACTCTAGCCCAAGAATTGCTGTTCGACACCACAACTGCATCCAGCCCATACGTGCATGAACTGATCGCTATAAGAACAGCCTAGTCCCAACCATTGTAAAAATTATCAATAACTTGCAATAAACCAGTGTATTCACTCCCAGTAAATACTACTTCTTGCACTGTCACTATGTTGAAATGCACTGTAGTTTGAGCTTTTCCCCATCTAGTTATTATATATCTTATTTGTATCACTTATGTTACTTGTATATTATTTGTAATTCGTAACCCATTCCCCAAATATGTAACTGTATATTTTCAGCCTTTTGGCTGCCAAGCTCTTTCAATAAACCGTTAATTATTATTATTATTATTATTATTATTATTATTATTATTATTATTATCCCAAATTTGCTAGCCCACACAGATTAGTCCTCAATTAGAATATGACGTCCAATGTATATGAACCACTGTCCTGCATGGCAGTGAACAGTGACATCACCCACATAACTCCTCCTCACACTCTCCCTCACCCTCCACTCCTCCTCACACTCTCCCTCACCCTCCACTCCTCCTCACACTCACTAGCGTAGCTAGGGGGGGGGGGGGGGCGGGCAGTCCGCCCCGGGCGGCACTTTTGGGTCTGCTCATCACCCATATCTGCAGCTACTGGAGACGTTACTCCATCCCTTTGTATCAGCGGCAAGTTAATCCTCTTTACTGCTTTTGTTGCAAACTGTTTTCAGACAGAAGTAACTCAAAATTTAATTCTGAGGATGGATTCAACATATGGTGGAAACTGAATCCTTGAATATCCGAGCACGAATCCAGTGCAGCTCACGTTCGGAATTTCACACAATGGAAGGAGTTGGAAATTAGGATTGCTCGTGGAGCAACAATTGATAAAAAAGAACAAGAAGTTGTTGAAAGCCAAGTGAAAAAGTGGAAGGAAATCCTTTCAAGATTGCTTGATATTATTAGATTCCTAGCTAAACAGAATTTGGCTTTACGAGGCCACCGAGAAGGAATGAATTATGAGAGAAACGAGACTGAAGCAACGGAAAATAGAGGAAATTTTTTAGAGCTAGTTGATTTGTTGGCGAAATATGATCCAGTGCTACATGAACATCATCTAAGAATCCAGCTGGGAAACAAGTTTGCTACTTCCTTTCTGTCTCCTACTATTCAGAACGAGTTTATAGAAATTTTGGGAGAAAACGTAAGAAGCAAAGTCATCAAGCAAGTAAAAGAAGCAAAGTACTTTTCCATGATATTCGACAGCACTCCTGATATTTCACATAAGGATCAAACGAGCCAAGTTTTATGTTATGTTATGATCGATGGAGATAAAGTGAAGGTTGTGGAATCATTTGTCGATTTCATTGAAACAAAAGGTAAAACCGCAGAGAATATTTCAATGATGATTTTGGAAAAATTAGAGAAAGACGGAATTGATATTCAAAATTGTAGAGGGCAAGCATATGATAATGCTGCGGTGATGGCTGGTGTTCATACTGGTGTTCAGAAACGTATCAAGGAAATTAATAAAAAAGCAGAATTTGTCGCTTGTACAAATCACTCGCTGAATTTGGCGGGTGTTCATGCAGCTTCTGTTGCTGTGAATTCTGTTACCTTTTTTGGATGTGTGGAACGTTTGTTTGTATTTTTTTTCTTCATCAACCCATCGCTGGGATGTTCTAACTTCAGTCACTGGTCAAAGTGTCAAGCGCATAATAGAAACTCGGTGGAGTGCGAGGGGAGAAGCTGTAAGTGTTGTAAAGAAACATTTCTCAAAAATCTTAAGTGCCCTAGAAAGTTAACTGGTGAAGAAGAAAATACAGCTACCAGGGCAGATGCTGGTGTTCTACTTGGTGCGTTGCAATCATTTTCCTTTTTGTGCTTTCTTGGCCTGTGGGGACCCGTCCTTCTAGAAATTAACGACACACAGACTTACCTCCAAACCAAGGGCTTGAACATACAACAATGTGATATAAAACTCAGGGAATTAGAAACATTTCTAGTTGAAAACAGGGACAAGCTAGTGAGTAATGGAGTTAACTATGCCAAAGAAATTTGCAATGATCTGGGGATAGTCATGGAGCGTCAGCGTCGACCCAAAAAAGAAGAAACAAATGTTTGGTGAAGGATCACGAGATGCTGAATTGCCATACGACATTGAATTGAGGAGAGAAATGTTTTCTTCGCTGGACAGAGTGATCCAAGAAATAACTTGAGATTTCAACAGCTTCATGAACTTGCTGAGAAATATGCCTTCCTTACCCCATTGAATCTTTTGGATGATAAATATGAGTGTCAAATAGATCACGATCACGACGACATTGATAAAGAGGAGTTCCTCGTTGAGAGAAAAAGACTTCAGCATTTTGTTGCTGTTGCTGCTATAACTATTAAAGACAGAATACAGACGTGGAAAGAACGCCCCCTTGAACTTTTGCAGTTTATTCAAAAGTATAACCTTGGGAACTCGGTTCCAAATATAGTAATAATGCTGAGGATTTTCCTCACAATTGCTGTTAGTGTTGCTACCTGTGAGAGGAGTTTTTCGAAACTAAAACTGATCAAGAATTACTTAAGATCTACTATGAGCACCTTGCGGTTGAGAAATCTTGCCATACTGTCTATAGAGCGACAATTGACAGATGAAATAGTTTTTGACAATGTCATTGAGGAATTTGCCAACAAAAAAACAAGAAAAGTTACTTTGTAGAAAGTTGTAGTTTTCATTTCAGAAATAAAGATGGTCCTAATTTTTTACACTTTTTTTACTTTTTTCCCTATCCTATATGTCGATTTTGCTTTTTGTTTAACTGTTACTTATAAAATTTAAGTATGTTTGGTGTGTATTTAAAGCATACTATATTTGAGTATGTGAAAGTACAGTAATATTATAATGGTACACAAACTATTTAATATATATATATATATATATATATATATAATCAACACCTCAACCCGCCAGGATTCGAACCCACGGCCCACAAGCCTATGACTATGACCGGGGAACGCTAACCGCTAGACCACCAGGATACTAAAAGCAGTCCTAGACTTTGTTATATTTCACACAAAGCCTGTTCAACGAGCTTATGGCGCCGTGAACCTCTAATGGGGACCACCCGTACCACTTAGGTGGTCAGAGTAACGTTTTACCAAATCCGGCTTCGAAACACGAGGTGGTCTAGCGGTTAGCGTTCCCCGGTCATAGTCATAGGCTTGTGGGCCGTGGGTTCGAATCCTGGCGGGTTGAGGTGTCACTGTGCAATATGTATTTTTTGTGGGGGCACGGGGGGGGGGGGGGGTAAACTCAAGGGCCGCCCCGGGCGGCACACACTCTAGCAACGCCACTGCTCACACTCTCCCTCACCCTCCACTCCTCCTCACACTCTCCCTCGTCCTCCACTCCTCTTCACACTCTCCCTCACCCTCCACTCCTCCTCACACTCTCCCTCACCCTCCATTCCTCCTCACACTCTCCCTCACCCTCCATTCCTCCTCACACTCTCCCTCACCCTCCACTCCTCCTCACACTCTCCCTCACCCTCCACTCCTCCTCACACTCTCCCTCACCCTCCACTCCTCCTCACACTCTCCCTCACCCTCCACTCCTCCTCACATTCTCCCTCACCCTCCACTCCTCCTCACACTCTCCCTCACCCTCCACTCCTCCTCACACTCTCCCTCACCCTCCACTCTCCCTCACCCTCCACTCCTCCTCACACTCTCCCTCACCCTCCACTCCTCCTCACATTCTCCCTCACCCTCCACTCCTCCTCACACTCTCCCTCACCCTCCACTCCTCCTCACACTCTCCCTCACCCTCCACTCCTCCTCACATTCTCCCTCACCCTCCACTCCTCCTCACACTCTCCCTCACCCTCCACTCCTCCTCACACTCTCCCTCACCCTCCACTCCTCCTCACACTCTCCCTCACCCTCCACTCCTCCTCACATTCTTCCTCACCCTCCACTCCTCTTCACACTCTCCCTCACCCTCCACTCCTCCTCACACTTTCCCTCACCCTCCACTCTTCCTCACACTCTCACTCCTCCTCACACTCTCCCTCACCCTCCACTCCTCCTCACACTCTCCCTCACCCTCCACTCTTCCTCACACTCTCACTCCTCCTCACACTCTCCCTCACCCTCCACTCCTCCTCACACTCTCCCTCACCCTCCACTCTTCCTCACACTCTCACTCCTCCTCACACTCTCCCTCACCCTCCACTCCTCCTCACACTCTCCCTCACCCTCCACTCCTCCTCACACTCTCCCTCACCCTCCACTCTTCCTCACACTCTCCCTCACCCTCCACTCTTCCTCACACTCTCACTCCTCCTCACATTCTCCCTCACCCTCCACTCCTCCTCACACTCTCCCTCACCCTCCACTCCTCCTCACACTCTCCCTCATCCTCCACTCCTCCTCACACTCTCCCTCACCCTCCACTCTTCCTCACACTCTCACTCCTCCTCACACTCTCCCTCACCCTCCACTCTCCCTCACCCTCCACTCCTCCTCACACTCTCCCTCACCCTCCACTCCTCCTCACACTCTCCCTCACCCTCCACTCTCCCTCACCCTCCACTCCTCCTCACACTCTCCCTCACCCTCCACTCTCCCTCACCCTCCACTCCTCCTCACACTCTCCCTCACCCTCCACTCCTCCTCACCCTCCACTCCTCCTCACACTCTCCCTCACCCTCCACTCCTCCTCACACTCTCCCTCACCCTCCACTCTCCCTCACCCTCCACTCTTCCTCACACTCTCCCTCACCCTCCACTCTCCCTCACCCTCCACTCCTCCTCACACTCTCCCTCACCCTCCACTCTCCCTCACCCTCCACTCCTCCTCACACTCTCCCTCACCCTCCACTCTCCCTCATCCTCCACTCCTCCTCACACTCTCCCTCACCCTCCACTCTCCCTCACCCTCCACTCCTCCTCACACTCTCCCTCACCCTCCACTCTCCCTCACCCTCCACTCCTCCTCACACTCTCCCTCACCCTCCACTCCTCTTCACACTCTCCCTCACCCTCCACTCCTCCTCACACTCTCCCTCACCCTCCACTCCTCCTCAAACTCTCCCTCACCCTCCACCCCTCCTCACACTCTCCCTCCCCCTCCACTCTTCCTCACATTCTCCCTCATCCTCCACTCCTCCTCACACTCTCCCTTATCCTCCACTCCTCCTCACCCTCCACTCCTCCTCACACTCTCCCTCACCCTCCACTCTCCCTCACCCTCCACTCCTCCTCACACTCTCCCTCACCCTCCACTCCTCCTCACCCTCCACTCCTCCTCACACTCTCCCTCACCCTCCACTCCTCCTCACCCTCCACTCCTCCTCACACTCTCCCTCACCCTCCACTCCTCCTCACACTCTCCCTCACCCTCCACTCTTCCTCACACTCTCCCTCACCCTCCACTCCTCCTCACACTCTCTCTCACCCTCCACTCTTCCTCACATTCTCCCTCATCCTCCACTCCACCTCACATTCTCCCTCACCCTCCACTCCTCCTCACACTCTCCCTCATCCTCCACTCCTCCTCACACTCTCCCTCACCCTCCACTCCTCCTCACACTCTCCCTCACCCTCCACTCTCCCTCACCCTCCACTCCTCCTCACACTCTCCCTCACCCTCCACTCCTCCTCACACTCTCCCTCACCCTCCACTCCTCCTCACACTCTCCCTCATCCTCCACTCCTCCTCACACTCTCCCTCACCCTCCACTCCTCCTCACACTCTCCCTCACCCTCCACTCTCCCTCACCCTCCACTCCTCCTCACACTCTCCCTCACCCTCCACTCCTCCTCACACTCTCCCTCACCCTCCACTCTCCCTCACCCTCCACTCCTCCTCACACTCTCCCTCACCCTCCACTCCTCCTCACACTCTCCCTCATCCTCCACTCCTCCTCACACTCTCCCTCACCCTCCACTCCTCCTCAAACTCTCCCTCACCCTCCACTCCTCCTCACACTCTCCCTCACCCTCCACTCCTCCTCACACTCTCCCTCACCCTCCACTCCTCCTCACACTCTCCCTCACCCTCCACTCTTCCTCACATTCTCCCTCACCCTCCACTCCTCCTCACACTCTCCCTCACCCTCCACTCCTCCTCACACTCTTCCTCACCCTCCACTCCTCCTCACACTCTCCCTCACCCTCCACTCCTCCTCACACTCTTCCTCATCCTCCACTCCACCTCACACTCTCCCTCACCCTCCACTCCTCCTCACACTCTCCCTCACCCTCCACTCCTCCTCACACTCTCCCTCACCCTCCACTCCTCCTCACACTCTCCCTCACCCTCCACTCTTCCTCATCCTCCACTCCTCCTCACACTCTCCCTCACCCTCCACTCTTCCTCACACTCTTCCTCATCCTCCACTCCTCCTCACACTCTCCCTCACCCTCCACTCCTCCTCACACTCTCCCTCATCCTCCACTCCTCCTCACACTCTCCCTCACCCTCCACTCTTCCTCACACTCTTCCTCATCCTCCACTCCTCTTCACACTTTCCCTCACCCCAAATCTCTGTCTTTTTCGCTTGCTAAACCCAACTGCTGTTTTTCTGTTACTGTGTCACTATTAGTATGTGTCACTGTCTGCTAGCATGTGTCATTGTTTCACTACCATTTAGTATGTAACTGTTTATGTGTCACTGTTTTAGTATGTGTCAGTGTTAGCTTATGTCACTGTCTTTTAGTATGTTACTATCTGTAAGAATGTGTTACTGTTTGTAAGCAGAATATGTGTCATTGTTACTGTGTCACTGTTTGTTAGTGGCATTGTTACTGTGTCACTGTTTGTTTATATGTGACACTGTTATTGTGCGTTTGTATGTGTCAATGTTACCGTGTCACTGTCTGATAGCATGTCATTGTTACTGTGTTAGCATGTGTCATTGTTACTGTGTTAGTATGTGTCATTGTTACTGTGTTAGCATGTGTCATTGTTACTGTATAATTGTTTGTTAGCATGTGTCACTGTTACTGTATCACTGTTACTGTATCACTGTTTGTTAGCATGTGTCATTGTTACTGTGTTAGTATGTGTCATTGTTACTGTGTTAGCATGTGTCATTGTTACTGTATAATTGTTTGTTAGCATGTGTCACTGTTACTGTATCACTGTTACTGTATCACTGTTTGTTAGCATGTGTCATTGTTACTGTGCCACTGTTAGTATGTGACAGTGACTGTGTTAGCATGTGCCATTGTTACTGTGTCACTGTCAACGTGTGCCATTATGTTACTGCAGAAGCTGTCACTGTTTGTCTGTCACTATCACAGTCATGTTCACACAACCTTCTAAGTGACTCACACACCTGCCTCACGAGCTACACCTCAGGTGATTTATCTTTTAATACCTACTACCACCTGTACACACTGAAATTCGGCCACCATCACGGATATTGGTAATCTACACTTGTGCCAATCTCTCTCTCTCTCTCTCTCTCTCTCTCTCTCTCTCTCTCTCTCTCTCTCTCTCTGCCCAAATTAAGCTTTGACTTTTACCTTCTAAATCGAAATCATCTATTTAATACCTGTAGCAATTACTTGTTAAGGAGCCATGTATGATGTCACAGAGCACCGCTGTGATCCCATGACCCATGTCACTACACAACACTGACGTCCGCATCGATGAATTCCAAGGTGGTGCGTCTGAGGTACTGTACACCACAGTGACCACACACACTGATGCTAGCCTTAACACCACTTGCAGGCAGTGACCTTTCCTTGGCAGGGAACAAGTGTCATTCACAGATTTAAAAAAACATTTTGTGCTGACGAACATTCCAGTTTGTTATTCAAATATTGTACATTAACAACAGCACAATGTAAGAAGAATGTCACAATTCCTGTCGCTTATTATAATATAAACTTTATTAAATTATCGATACTGTGACGTTGCGCTGAACGTCACAAAGTTCAGAAGCAAGCAATGTTTAAATCAAGTGTGACCAGCTTCACTGGTCGCTGGCAAGATTCATTCACAAGAGTAGCCGACATCTCCCTCAACCTGTTCGTCTCCACCCTGTCCCTCGATGGTCAGGATGCTTCGCTTAGTTTACACGAATGAGAAGATGACCTGGTGGTAAGGGACGAGCATTGTCACTCCCAAGGTAGGCAAGGGGAGTTGTGGGGAGAGGGAGAGGTGGAGTGTTCCTCAGTTGCCGGGAACACCTTCTCGCTCTCACTGGCGGTGTGCACACTGCAAACTGGCTGCGTTGGAGGGGAGCAGCAGGCCGCGCCGCCGCTACACGCATACACGTGGGAAAGAGCCACACACAACATAGGAAGACTAGACACGAGTCAACAAGGATGTAAAGAGAGAAGGAGGGTGTGGCGACGAGTTGGCGCCAAAACAGAAGGCGGGGGTGGAAATTAAACACAGAGATTTTAGGACATGTGCAGGAGCCATTGTTGTCACCCTCACTACTCAACAACAACCCCAAGAGAAGGCACTTCACAACACTCACTATCACGCTGTATTTACTTCACATACGGAGGAAAACCTACCCTATCTATCCAATCTCACTATCATCTACTAGTGAAGAATGGGAACCCATGGATTGTTAGTAATATTCGCGGGCCCCACGTTATTTCTCATGATTTTTCTAGTCCTATTTTAAGGTTCAGCGCTGTTCTTGCTTCCACAGCTTCAACAAGAGAACTGTTCCACAGGTCTACCACTCTGGAATCCAGGTAAAAAAGTCACAGAAAAAAGTCAGAAAAAAGTCACATTTCCTTTAAACACCCTAGACCAGTGGTTCTCAACCTTGTTTGCCCCATGCACCCCTTTCACCATATGTCAGAATGTCATTCCCCCCTCCTTTCCAAGATTGTCTGTCTCAAAAAGTGCATTCCAAATAATATGCATATAATACTGAAAATCCTTTATTTTTTCCATATTAGTATCAGTTTCCCTCCCCCCCCCCATGAAAACCTGAGGGGGAAAATTCCCCCCTGGTTGAGAACCCCTGCCCTAGACACTGTAAGAGAATCTGAATCCTCTTACAAGAGATCACAGTTTTATATCAAAACTGATATTACTGATATCATTGAATTGAATTGATGTCAATATCTGAAAACCGAATCTAACCTAACCTTGTATTGTCATTTAATAAGCGACATAAAATACTATTTGTTTAATTACTTTAATTAGTATCTATGGTGTTTAAAGGAAATGTGACTTATTTTCCTAACCAAAATTGTGACTTTTTTTCCTGTGACTTTATTACCGTTCACCATCACTTTGAGTGAGAAGCTTCCTGACAGTGCCTGCCAGATCTACAAGGTTACCAGCCAAACTGGCCTTTTGTTTTTGTAACACCAGACAGCTTGAAGACATGGCCATTGTTAATCTTTTCCATCTAATATATATATATATTATATATATATATATATATATATATATATATATATATATATATATATATATATATATGTATATTAAATATCTCTGAGAGATCCGCCAGGATCCGAACAGGATAGGACTCGTAGCAACGGATTTTTAAGTTGGATAAGTTTAGGTTCAGGAGGGGAGATAGGAAGGAACCGGTTCACAAATAGGGTGGTGGACGAGTGGAACAAGCTTAGCAACTTTGTAGTAAGTGCGGGAACTCTGGAAAGTTTCAAAAGGAGGCTAGATAGATTCATGGATGATAGAGAGTGGTAGTAACTCTCGACAGGAGCTGTCATGCACAGGCCAACCAGCCTATTGCAGACTCCTTATGTTCTTATATAACTAGTGCTTTGTTTGAAGGGTTGTCAGAAAGTCACTGACAAAAAGTCACATTATTTACGTTTTCATTTTTGAACATGTCGAAAAATAGTTACTTTTGGGATAGTTTATATTTTTTAATAATCTTAGAAAACATTCAAAACCTAACCTGACTAAACCTAACATATCCTTATTTAACCTAACCTAACCCAACTTAACCTTACTTGACCTAACCTTTCCCAACTGAACTTGACCTATCTCAACCTAACCACCTTAAAGTACATTTGGTTTTAATTACTTTATTTGTTAATGATATTTATATAAGTCTGGCGTTTTTCCTCGCATAAATTTTGACAATCTGACTTATTTTCCTTTGACTTTTTTCCGTTCACCATTAGACCAAACACTTTGAGCCTGCAGTATACTCAAAGTGCCTGTGTACCTGATAATGAACACTATTTCCGGTAGTGAGCAATGCAATACAACACAACAACGACACGTGTCAGAGTACCGACTAGTGCTAAAAATCAAATGAAGATCTGAACACACAAGTATAGTCTTCAGCTAAAATACTTACACGAAACTTAAGTGACAGGAACAACCCAACACTATCTGACACTACTAGTGGCTTGTGTGGTAGTGCTAAATAACTTGAGTTCTTCGTTCACCTCCTCATCACTAAGTATGACTCACGGGGGATTAAGAAGCAGTACTGGTCTCAACATTAGGAAACCCAATATCAAAATCTCTGCGGATCCACAAAAAGCGTAGAAGCCGCAGACGCGTAGAGGCTTTGCCGAGCAGGAAGACACGTGGAGGTGTGGAGGGAAGAGAAAAAGGAGAGGCGGAGGACCCTCGTCCCCGGCGACGTCCACACACACCATCTCACTAACCGCACACGACACCATGCTAAACACACTGAGTAATACTTAGCAAATACAAGCACACGTACAAGTGAAAACATCTATTGACAAACACTGGGCAACTAATAAAGCAGTGTCGTGTATTATATTCAGAGATGATATAACTGACTACAAGAAAAAACAAGAAACAAACTACTGAGGATTCCACTGATGGTAAACAACAACTCAAGAGAAGCTGCTGCACTAGATGCTGACTACTGTCATCATGTAGATCTTGTTGGTATAATTATATCAATACCCGGGTTAATTAAAACCAATTGTTAGAAATTCGAGTAATCATGTTCGTCAGGTCACGCACGCACGCACGTACGCACGCACACACACACCCACACACCCCATTTCTGTGCCCCTCCATGAATCTGACATATACATATATATATATATATGTAATATTCAGAAATTTCAGAGTAATTTCGAATGCCCCGCCATTAGCGGTACTGAGCGTTCAAGGTCGTCTGAGGGAAGAGAGCGCTCCCCGCACATAGTGGGAGATTGCGGAACTAGGCCTATATGATATTAAATGTAATTTACCGGATTAATAATGATGCGATTCATGAAGTTAAGGGACTATTATTGAATTTGAAATTATTATAGATCGTTTAGCAGTCTGAATAATGTTAAAGGGTGTCCCAAGGAGTTATTAGTTAGGCGGAAAATAGGTCACGTAGGCCTAAGCTAACGCCTTGAGAGGACACGAAGCGGCCTCTCTCTCAGTCCCGGATAGCACTCACACGAACAAGACGTCCCTGCGCGTCTGTCCCAGAAATAGTCACGTGGCCTAGTCACCTGTGCTGAAATATTGCAGTATAACAAGTAAGTCTCATTCGATCTCAGACAGGGTTAGATAGGGCAGTGATAAAGTAAACTAGAGCTAACAGTGAGTTCATTTCAGGGTTTCCGTGAGAACCCACTTGACTGAAGTTGACTGGAGTTGACCTGAGATTGACTGCCGTTTGAGACTGCCGTTGAGGATTGAGGGTGGCGATTGTCGCCATTGGACCGATCAAAGTAGGCCTGTCACTGTTTAGCGGGGTAGCAAAGGATCTCTTGAGTGAACGAGTGCTCCCGACAACTAAACGACACGGGACGCTAAAGCTTCTCTCAACTGTACAAGGTCTGATTGGCTCACTCCCGTCCGCTTTATGGACGCACTGGGAGTACACTGAGGCTATCTGAGTAGACTAATGGTCACACACTGAGACCGTGAGTCTAGGTCTCTAGGAGATACCTGGAGGAACATTTTCCCTCCCTTATTACGGGTGTAATTTAATAGTTTCTAGATAATTTTAATAATATTGTTTTGAATGTTTGTGCCATCAAGTGGAACCAGAGTGATACTGTGATTTGATTCTTTTAATGCCTCTGATTGTTCTTCATAATTCTGATCTCAGGTATAACCTTGTTCCCCAGAGTGGTGGTTAGGTTAGGTTAGGAGGTGTGCATCTGTTGGGGTGCTATAAATTTGGTTGAGTGCCCTTAAGGCCTATTCATTGTAGAGTATTTAATTTCATGTTTTATTACCATTTCCTCAGTGACTGATATAATTTTGTTGAGTGCCCTTAAGGCCTATTCATTGTAGAGTATTTAATTTCTCATTTTTATTACCATTCCTCAGTGACATATAATTTTGTTGAGTGCCCTTAAGGCCTATTCATTGTAGAGTAGTTAATATCTTTTTTTGGTACCTAAGTGACTGATATTATTGTGTGAAAGCCTTTAAGGCCTGTTTCATGTGTGCACGGAACAGTTCTTATTACTTCAAATTTATTGTTGCCTGAGGTTCTAATAATTTTTATATCATGTATAACTTTTATTCCCCAGAGTAGTGTTTTAAGTTCAAGTTAAGAGGTGCGCATATTGGTGTACCATTATTGGATTGTGTTTGTAGTGTTGGAGGGAATATAAGTGTCTAAATGTAACAGTGTGTCTCATTCATCCCAGTCACAGATGCTATCCTTCCACGGGTCACGGACAATTTATTTTGTTTAGTAGTTTTAAGTGTTCTTGTGCTGGTTCGGGATTTTTCTCAAAGGGGCGCTTCCACTGCCATTACCATCTATTAATTTTAAATAAACCCCAAGTCAAGTGAGAAATTAAAGTCCAGTAAATTCCGACCGGTTACAAATGGTAGCAGAGCGTAGTTAATTTTATTTCGTGACTGATAGTTCTGTGGTTGGGATAATGAGCGTAATAATGGAGTGGATGGAAACGGTAGAGAGTGTGACCCCAACTCTACTCATGCTCACCGTGGGAATGGGTTTGTTGTGGTTGACGGTGCGGGGTTACTCGGAGAAAAGGAGAGACAGCCTGGGGTTGGTGCAGTTGAGAGAAGAGTTCGTGGAACGTATTGGGAAGCTAGAGGGGAAAATCCGGGGAGAGTACCAGGAACGATTGGAACAGTTAGAAGGGAAGATCAATGGGGAATGTCAGGCATGGGCGAACCAAATCAGGGGGAGTATGGGGTATATGCACAACAGTTAAGGGGGGAGTACCACACACAATTGCAACAGTTAGAGACGGAACACCAACAACACTTAGCTCTGTTGGGGGATGCACTAGATAGGGTAAAGACACAGTATAAAATACAGCACGAGGAGACAATGTGGGAGATGAGGAGACACAATAGTAGAGAGGGAATTAGTCTCGGGGCCGGGTTGACCATGTCTAAGTTCGACGGTAGGCCAGGAATAGAGGTAGGAAAGTGGTTAAGAGAGGTTGACCGAACCCTCAAGCTGCTAGACGGAGACGAAGTCAGTCGAATCCAATTCATAATAAGGCATCTTGCGGGGCCTGCGGCAGATCGCGTATACAACGCACGCAGAGACTGGGAAACCGTAGATGAGTTAACTTGTTATTTGAAGCAGCAATATGGCG
Organism: Homarus gammarus; assembly: GCA_958450375.1. NCBI lineage: Eukaryota > Metazoa > Arthropoda > Malacostraca > Decapoda > Nephropidae > Homarus > Homarus gammarus. The sequence continues at coordinate 388,210 of CAUDMG010002687.1, forward strand.
GACCGACGGCCACGTACGACGCCATTCAGAAGGTGATGACGCGGAAACAAGGGAGCAACGAAACGCTTCTTGAATATTATGACGCTATGCTAGATTTAAACGATGAGTTGAACCACCATGATCATAAATATGATAAGGCCCTGTTGGGAGATGCAATCACTCGGGGGCTCAAGGAGGAACAAAGCCGTATGTGGTTAGTGGATGAGATCAAGAAGTATCCTCACCACAGTCTAGACGAGTGGATCACGGGGCTGAGAGAGGCGGAACAAAAACGAGAAGCTTTGAGGGAGGTACCGCTGACTAAAGGAAGAGAGAACGAGCCGCAGACTGGAGGCTCGATTCCCCCGAGGTGCTATGCGTGTGGACAAGAGGGCCATTTCAGTTTCAATTGCACAAACGGGTCCAGACCAGGAGAGAGTGTCCCAAGGGGATACGTGGCCAATGGCCAGTATCGAGTTGGAAATAACAATCGGAACTGGCGGTCGGGAAATGGCCAAGGCCAGGCAGTCCCCGCCAACCGTTCCTGGCCTCACCAATAGATTCCACCGGCGATGTTATGAGCCAAGAGAGAGCGGACCCATGGTCAAGCGTGGTTCGCATGACAAATTTAATCACAACAGAAGGTACCTTAAGGCTGAAAGCAGAGTGTCCTAAGGTCTCGGTGCTGGTAGCGGGTCGTGAAATGTGGGGTTTAGCAGATACTGGGGCAGAAGTGTCGCTAATTGATGAACTTTTCTACCGTCGGGAGCTGGAGCCTGCAGGCGTGGTGTTGCAGCCCACTCGAATAAAGGTAAAAGGGGCGTCAGGGTTTCCAGTGCCGTGTGTGGGGTGTATTCGGGTCACTATGGTCGTATGTGGGGTGGAAGTCACTGATGTGGGGATGTTGGTTTGTCCAGGGATTGAGACCCAGGGTAAGGGGCAAGCTCATGTCGGGTTGTTGGGGATGAATGTGCTGGAGGAGGTTGCGGAGATCTGGCCGCACATGTATCACTTGTGCAGGGAAGCCAGGAGCACCGCTCAGTGGGAAAATTGCTTGCATGAGGTTAGGCAGTTATGTGCAATAGAGGCCATCAGCCTGGGGTATTGTATGACAGAGAGGAAGGAAAGACCAACCATTCCTCCCCGGAGTACTCGGTTGCTGTCAGTATGTGTTCCCTCATTAAGCCAGGTAGCTAACAAAGAAGTAGTGATTGAACCTCTGACAATAGAGGATGAAGGTTGGATGCCTGAGGGTGTGATAGTGTTGCCGACAGCTGTAAGAGTGGTGAGAGGCATGACCCAGGTGTTGGTGGCAAATCTGTCTGATAGTCGTAGGAGCTTGAGGGGCAATTGGCGGATTGGGAAAGTGGCTTCGGGGACGGAAGTCGAGGAAGACATCAGTGAAGAGGTGAATGTGAGGACAGTGCAACCGGATGCCCGTACGGAGGTCAAAGTGCACACGGAGGAAATGAATGAGGGACAAGAGAGTGCAGTTAGGTGTTTAATAGAAGAGTTTAGTGATATTTTTGAAGAAGAGGGCCAGCCCATAGGAAAGGCTATTGGGGTTCAGCATGAGATCCCAGTGACCACAGACAGGCCAGTTAGGGTGCCATATCGGAGGATCCCTCCAAACCAGGTACCAGAGGTGAAGCAGCACATTAGCCAGCTGTTAGATCAGGGAGTAATTCAGCATAGTGAGAGTCCGTACTCTGCCGCCATTGTAGTAGTGAGGAAAAAGGACGGGACGCTGAGGTTGTGCATTGACTATCGTGACTTAAATAAGGTCACGGTACGCGATGCGTTTCCTCTGCCTAGGATAAATGAAACTCTAGAATCTCTGACGGGGGCCCAGTTTTTCTCAACGTTTGATCTGGCGGCGGGATATCACCAGATAGAAGTAAAACCTTCAGACCGTCCAAAGACTGCCTTCAGCACAAGCTTCGGACACTTTGAGTACAGGCGACTGCCTATGGGATTGTCAAATAGTCCGGGAACCTTTCAGAGATACATGGAGCGGATTTTAGGGGATAAGATCTTCTCCTCGTTGCTTGTATACCTTGATGATGTGATGGTGTTTTCAAGTACAATAGATCAACATATAGTCAGATTGAGGGAATTATTTTGCAGGATGAGGGAGAATAACTTAAGATTTAAACCTAAAAAGTGTGAAATAATGGCTTCAAAAGTAAGTTATTTAGGATATCAGGTGTCAGCTGAAGGCATCACAGCTGATCCTGAGAAGATTAGGGTAGTAAGAGATTGGCCAGTCCCTCAGACGGTGAAAGATGTGCGGTCTTTTGTAGGGTTCACATCATTTTATAGGAAATTTGTTAAAGGGTTTGCCCAAATAGCTGCTCCACTGCATGCGTTGATGCATGGGAAATCTAAGGATCGGGTAGATAGTGAATGGAGAGAGGAACAGCAACAGGCTTTTGAGGAGTTGAAAGACAAGGTGACGCAGACACCAGTGTTGGCTTGCCCAGATTTCACTCAGGAGTTTATATTAGAAACAGATGCAAGTTTTCGTGGGCTAGGTGCGGTGCTATCCCAGCGGAAGGATGGCAGGCTGCATCCGGTGTGCTATGCGAGTCGGGGCCTGAGGAAATCAGAACGTAACATGAACAACTATAGTTCTCGTAAGTTAGAGATGTTAGCACTCAAATGGGCAGTAGTGGATAAATTCAGGGATTATTTGGCAGGGAAACATTTCACAGTCTATACAGATAACAACCCACTCAGTCACCGGGAGAAGGCTAAACTAGGTGCCGTGGAAAGTAGGTGGAATGCGGATCTCGAGCAGTTTAACTTTACTATAGAGTACAAGCCGGGGAAGAACAACATTGTGGCGGATACTCTATCTAGAATCCCGGCGGAACAGGAGGAAGATAGTGAAGAAGAGTATACAGCGATGCATGTACTAGAGGAGAACGGGGCAGGAAGGAAGGAACTGTGGACGATGGATGGGCTGCGTAAGGAGCAAGAAGGCATGGACTATATGACAAAACTGCGAAGATGGTTGGTGGGAGAGCTGCCGGAGGATGAGGTACAGGTAGAGCTCCAAAATGATGATTTCCGCAAGATGTACCGAGCTAGGAAATCCCTGATAGTAAGAGAAGATGTTGTCTGGCATAGAAGACCCGAAGGGAAGAATCTATGGAGGGAGGTGCCAGTGTTAACTCCAAACTTGCAGGAGGCTTTGACTAGAGCCTGCCACGACGAGTTTGGCCATCAGGGGCGAGATCGCACCCTGTCGCTGGTGCAGGAGCGAGGGTTCTGGTCAGGCATGGGAGAAACAGTGCGAGACTACATAGCCAGCTGCGAGAGGTGTGGAGTAGCAAAAGATGAAGTGCCGAAGCCCCAACTGCATGTAGGGACGATTGAAGCTGCCAAACCATTAGAGACACTGGCCGCAGATTTCACCTTGCTGGACAAGCGGCAAGGATTGGAGAATGTCCTGATAATGGTTGACATATACAGTCGTTACACTTGGGCCTTTCCCACCAAAGACCAGAAAGCCTCGACGATTGCAAAGATCCTGGTGAATCGAATCTTCCTGGCAGTGGGTGCACCTGAGCGACTGTTGACCGATCAGGGAAGGAATTTTGGCAGTGCATTGGTCCGACAAACTTGTGCCACCTTTGGGGTGAAGAAAATAAGGACGTCAGCATATCACCCACAGGGAAATGGCATGGTGGAACGGTTCAATCGAACCCTGCACGGTCTGCTGGCCACCCTCGAGGCAGAGGAAAAGAATAGGTGGCCAGAGCATCTGCAGGCAGTGGTGTCACAATACAACGCGACTCCGCATGCCACAACAGGGTTTTCCCCATTCCTGTTGTTTTACGGGAGAGAACCAAACCTGCCGTTTGACCTTAGGCCGGAACTAGACCCAGAGCCGGTAGATGAGTGGGTGATGGTGATTAGAGACCGGCAACGACGATTGCAGGAAGCAGTGGAGATCAATGTTCGGAGACGTAAGGAAATAAATAGAAGAAAAAGAGAAGAGAAAGCCCACGAGAGTAGCTGGGAAGTGGGCCAGGAGGTTTTGCTGAGGAACAATGTAAAAATAGGCCGGTGTAAGCTGCAAAACCATTGGTTTGATACGAGATGGCACATTGTTGAGGTCCTAAATCCAAGGCCTGGTTTATATCGCATTGCGCCCAGTGGGGAAGAAGACCTGGAAGCGAGAGTGGAAAACCGGAGCAACTTGAAGGCTGCTCCAACCCTAAGGCATCCGGGAGACCCAGCGATGGATGAATCTGAGGAGGAAGACGAGGAGCCCCCACTCCAGATGAGCGAGATGGAGAAGTAGTTCAGAGAGGTCGATCGGGCCTGCAACTGAAAGACGAAGCCGACAAATTACAGTTTAGGTTGCAGGGTAATGAGAAGGGGCAGGTTGTCGAGGGTGAGTTGGAGGAGTTGTGAGTAGGGCAGGGGGGATTGGAGAGATGGTTAGGTCAGAGATGTGCGTTGAGTAGTGGTTGCTGTCATGAGCGGGATTGAGAGTACAGTTGTAATGTCCAGGGCCTCACTAACATGGACTGGTACATTGTCAGAGGGTTGGTCTGCCGGCATGAGGTTCGGAGACGTGGACTGAGTATTGTTTGGACACTGGTTCCTCTTAGTTCAAGGGCCAGGCCAAAGGAGAGCATGTTTGTTTTGGACTGTGTATTGTTTTGACACTGGTTCCTCTTAGTTCAAGGACCAGGCAAAAGGAGAGCATGTTTGTTTTGGACTGAGTATTGGTTTGACACTGGTTCCTCTTAGTTCAAGGGCCAGGCAAAGGAGAGCATGTTTGTTTGGGCTGGTATTAATTTTGACATTGGTTCTCTAGTTAAGGGCCAGGCAAAAGGGGAGCGTGATGTTCTGGTTGGTTATGAGTTGGGCTAGGAAGAAATGGGGAAGAAATGGAGTTGTTAGCTGTGAGTGGAATAGTACAGAGTTGAAGGTGGGGTCTAAGTTGTTCTCTCAGCACATGAGGGCAGTGCTGTTTTTCTTTTAGGGGGGTCGAGTGTTAGCAGGAGAGAAGAGAAGACGGGAATGCTGCGTTTAGCAAAAGGGGTAAGATGCAGTTTCTTAGAACAAATTTTAGGGGGGTCGTATGAATGGTCTTCTCAGCACATGAGGACAGTGCTGTCTTTTTTTAGGGGGGTCGATTGTAATATTCAGAAATTTCAGAGTAATTTCGAATGCCCCGCCATTAGCGGTACTGAGCGTTCAAGGTCGTCTGAGGGAAGAGAGCGCTCCCCGCACATAGTGGGAGATTGCGGAACTAGGCCTATATGATATTAAATGTAATTTACCGGATTAATAATGATGCGATTCATGAAGTTAAGGGACTATTATTGAATTTGAAATTATTATAGATCGTTTAGCAGTCTGAATAATGTTAAAGGGTGTCCCAAGGAGTTATTAGTTAGGCGGAAAATAGGTCACGTAGGCCTAAGCTAACGCCTTGAGAGGACACGAAGCGGCCTCTCTCTCAGTCCCGGATAGCACTCACACGAACAAGACGTCCCTGCGCGTCTGTCCCAGAAATAGTCACGTGGCCTAGTCACCTGTGCTGAAATATTGCAGTATAACAAGTAAGTCTCATTCGATCTCAGACAGGGTTAGATAGGGCAGTGATAAAGTAAACTAGAGCTAACAGTGAGTTAACGACCGTCTTGACAGATATTGCAAGTCAATATCAGTCCCATTCATTGACAACTGGGACAACTTCTATGGCAGATGGGACCTTTATGCTAGGGATGGGGTGCACCTGTCTAGGGATGGAGTAGCAACCCTGGCTGGGGCTCTAGAGGGGGCAGTTCAAAAGATATCGAAGTCTTTAAACTGCTAAGAGAACATAGGGGCACGGGGGTGGAGGAGACTGCAGTGGGAGCGGGTAAACAAGGCGAAAGATTACAGGGAAATAGTGTTAGGAATGATGACATAACTAAATTAGACAGGGAGTTTAAAACTAAACGCGGTAAGGGAAGGACTCAGAACACGACTAACTTAAATGTATATTACGCGAACAGTAGAAGTATGAGAAACAAAATGGATGATATTAGGGCCTTGGTATGTACAGAAGAAATCGATATAATTGCATTCACTGAAACATGGATCAACCTAGACACACGTGAATTACCAGTCGAATACCAAATTGCTGGTTACAAACTGTTCCATACCGATAGGCAGACCAGGAAAGGAGGCGGAGTAGCAATCTATGTTAGGGATAATCTGAAGTGTGAAATAAATAAGGAAATAAAAACTGAGAGGAATACAGAAACAATTTGGATAGAATTAAGCGACGGTCGGGAAAAATTAATCACAGGAGTAATATATAGACCCCCCAATCTTGACAGAGTCAATGAGAGACTTATCTGGGATGAAATGCGCAGGGCTTCCATACACAACAAAGTCTGTATAGTAGGCGACTTTAACCTTGGCCAAATAGATTGGACCGACCTTACGGGAAACTCAGAATCAGAGGATTTTCTCGAGACGATCCAGGACTGTTTCCTAAGTCAACATATAACCGAACCCACACGGGGTAATAATATATTGGATTTAGTTTTGTCAAACAGAGAAAACCTCATTAGCAATGTCGAGGTAGGGAACGAACTTGCAAACAGCGATCACAAAGAAATTCGATTCCAGTTAGATTTTCAGGGCAGACGTAAGGAAAATTCCACTAAAGTACCAGATTTCAGAAGGGCAAACTTTGACAGTTTAAAGAGGCAGCTAAGAGAGGGGGTGTCGCGCTTGGCCGTGAACCTGACAGATGACACCGACCTGATAACGAGATCTGAGATTGCCGAGTTCCACGACAATTTAAATAGTGAGTTACTTAATGCACAAAGGCAGAACATACCATACAAAAACTCAGATCAAACAACAATGACCCTAAATGGATAAATAATTATTTAAAGAACATCATTGGCCAAAGGAAGGCTATAGGTAGAAGGATAAATCGTGGCGAAATTCACCTCCGGGACTATTATAGGGTATTGGCGAGTAGGGTTAAAACCGAGATAAGGAAAGCAAAGAGGAATAATGAGGTAAGGATAGCAAGGGAGGCAAAGACAAACCCCAAAGGATTCTACCAAATGTACCAAACTAAAACACGAGAAAAGATTGGACCAATACGGTCAGACTCCGGCGAGCTCACTGATAACGACGGAGAAATGAGCAATAATTTGAATAAATATTTTTCAACAGTTTTCACCAGCGAAAATTTAAACATGATACCCGAGGCACCGACTCTATTCAGAGATAGTGAAGAAAACAAATTAAGTGAGATAGTAGTAACTAGTAACGATGTTAGTAAGCAAATAGACAAACTAAAGCCTAATAAGTCACCTGGTCCCGATGAGATATTTGCCAGAGTATTAAAGGAATGTAAGGAAGAGCTTAGTATGCCCTTAGCAAAGTTGTTTAACATGTCCTTAAAAACAGGTGTAGTACCAGAATCCTGGAGGATAGCGAATGTAATACCGATCTTCAAGAAGGGGGATAGATCACTATCCTCTAACTACCGCCCAATCAGTCTAACATCAATAGTAGGCAAATTACTGGAAGCAATCATTTCAAACTCTATTCGAAATCACCTGGAGAAGCACAGATTGATCAATGATTCCCAGCATGGCTTCACAAGCGGACGTTCTTGCCTAACTAATCTATTAACATTCTTTTCATCAGTTTTCGAATCAGTGGACGAGGGGCACAATTATGATGTGGTATATCTCGACTTTAGCAAAGCCTTCGACAGAGTACCCCACGAAAGACTAATTAGAAAGGTAGAAGCTCATGGCATCAAAGGGGACATCCTTAAATGGATTAGGGCGTGGTTACAGGACAGGAAACAGCGAGTGAGCATTAACGGCACTAAGTCCCGAGGCTGAGTTCGCTAACGGCCGCGCGTCCTCAGACCGCGAGGCGTCGGCCATCTCGGGAGACGACGCCCCGCGGGTCT
>CAUDMG010002688.1:0-22500 GCA_958450375.1 Homarus gammarus
TTTGTTTTATTGTATACCTATTATTCTCGTACTTTGATAGAGTCCCCTTTGAATTTCAAATGAAATTCTACATCGATATCAAACGAGGAAAAATAATATAAAAGAATGTGGGTATGTGTGTAATAATTGTAACTTAATGATTGTTTCGTTCCTACCGTCTTCTTTTATATTGTTGAAGACAATATAAGAGATGAGACTAAGGATACTGTATTAAAGTAAATATAAATGTTAGGTGGATGTATACAATAGTTCACCAGTAAGGTTGATTTGACTTAGTAGTGGGTGTGTGCACCTATCTCTACATACGGATAAACACATATTTAAGTGTTTTTGTACGTGAGAATCCCTTCTCTTGCAAACACAATTCCATATTAAATACAAAAAAAAAAAAAAAAAGGAATTTGTGTTAGACTTAGGATAAAAAATAAAAAAATATCCCCTTAATCCAGGACCTGTAAATTTATATGCCCTTGAATTCACCCTCTTTTTGTGGACCCTAACTTAATAGTTTACAATTTAGATACTATATACTACTCGAGATTTATCATCCTTGTGGTCTCAAGTTTTAAATCTCTTTTTCTAATTTTAAAAATTGGAGTATAATTACAATTTTTATGTGTTTATCCATTTTGAATCTGAAAACATAAATATGAAAAATAATGAGTCGAGTCGAGTTAAAATTAATCCATCCACAATCTTTATTTCCCTATCCCCACCCCCATCCACTATATTTATAATTTCTTATCTATTTAGATATTTTTCTTACTTAATAATCTAAAGTTTTTCCTCACCCATTAGTTTTACTCAATTAAATTACATACGCCCACACCCAAACCCAATAATATTAAACAGTTGGGTTTCTCCTTTTTTTATAAAATCTGAAAGATAAAAATGTTATTTTTTTCCTTAATAGTATCCCAAATTAATTATAATTACAATGAGTGGAGTCGAGTTAAAAGTAATCCATCCACAATCTTTATTTCCCTATCCCCACCCCCATCCACTATATTTATAATTTCTTATCTATTTAGATATTTTTCTTACTTAATAATCTAAAGTTTTTCCTCACCCATTAGTTTTACTCAATTAAATTACATACGCCCACACCCAAACCCAATAATAGTAAACAGTTGGGTTTCTCATTTTTTTATAAAATCTGAAAGATAAAAATGTTATTTTTTTCCTTAATAGTATCCCAAATTAATTATAATTTCCTATAAATTTATCCATTTTTTAGATAATTGATTTACTTCATCCAATATTGTACAATCTTAATATCAGTTTTACTAAATTAAATTAAACAAAAAAATTATCATCCAATATCCACACCCAAATCCAATAATATTAAACGGTTGAGTTTCTCCTTTTTTATAAAATCTGAAATAAAAATATTCTTTTATTAAGTTTACCAAAATTTAATTCAGTATTAGTTTTACTGACAAACCAAAAAAGTCATCACAGAAAAAACCTAATAGTTAACTAGTATTAGTTTTACTAAAAAGATAATTAAAAATAAAAATGTTTTGCCTTAATAGTATAAAAAATAAAAATATGTTATCTGCCTTTTTTTTTTTAAACAATTCAAAATTTCTGTAGTATAATAATAAATACACGATCCAACCCCACACAAAATTTCCTTTTATTTTAAATAATAGATATTTTTAATATTTTAGATCAGTTTGTTCACATTATAAAAATCACACGAGATTTCCAAAAAGATAAAGGTTAAACTATACGTTAAAGGTCACTTATAATAAGGAAATATCTACCATATCCACATTTAAATTGCCATAGGAAGTTTTCCTTTTTTAAATTTTTAAATTTGTTCATTTAGAAAGTTTCAATTTTTCACTTATAATACATAAAAATATTTCTTTTACCAGTATAGAATATATATAGAAGGGAAGAGTGACAGAGAGAGAAAGAGTAAAAAGTTAATTTGAAGTTCCCCTTTATATAGCATTTATTAGAAAAAAAATGTTTTTGTTTATAAATGATTTTATATTTGTTTTACTCACATATATTTTACAAAATGATTGGTGTCTAGATTTAATAATAGAGTTTAAAACTTTACAAAAAGACCAATTGTTATACTTTTTGAAAAGATTTTGCAGAGCTATCAAATCGAAATCCCCAAAAAGAAAATATTTTACATTTCACACAACATGGATGGAAAGAAATGATATATTTACAGAATGTCTAATGAATATTATTTCTGATAAATTTATTCAAATAGAATTATGTATATATGCACTAAAATTTGAGTATGAATATGTGAACTTACATGTTAAAATTTTAGTAAAACAAGGGAATAAGATATTTGCTCCTCTTTATAGTGAATTAACGTTATTTCAAAGTAAAAAATATTTTAGAAAAAAATATATTACAGGAGGAATTTTTATAACTTGTCATGCTAATGTATTTCTTCATATAATTGCTCGAAATTTTCATTATACACCATTAGAAAAAAAATGTATTATAGATTATCTTATCTCATACAATTATTTTCTTGATGACAAAGAGATTAAAATAATACATCAAACCTATTACAATCCAATAAATTTTCCATCATTTTTTGATAACGACGATAGGGTTAAAATAATAGATGAAATATATCACAATCCAATAAATTTGTCATCATTAAGTAAATATAAACTTAATTTAATCCAATTACAATATGATAAGTGGTATATGTCAATATGCCATACATTATACATTAAAAAAATTGCAACGAAGTTTTGTGTACGCAAGTACGCACTCATGTACGCACGCACTGACGAACCTATGCATTTGTATTTATAGTTCCTCCCCAACTCTCCCAATAATCAGTTCATTCACATTATATTTTCCTTTTTTAAATTTTTAAATGTTCACATTTATTTAAAAAGTTAAGAAGTTTCATGATAGGAGGGATAAAAAGATTAGAAAAAATGTTTTTGTTTATAAATGATTTTATATTTGTTTTACTCACATATATTTTACAAAATGATTGGTGTCTGGATTCAATAATAAAGGCCCGCCAAAAAGATCGATTGTTATACTTTTTGAAAAGGTTTTGCAAAATGGTCATAAAATCTAAATTTCGGAAAAGAAATAATTTCAAATTCCGTACAACATGGATGGAAAAAAATGATACATTTACAGAATGTCTAATGAATATTATTTCTGATAAATTTATTCATTAGAAGTATGTGTATATAAACTAATATTTGAGTATAATGAAGATTTGACTATGCATGTTAAAATTTTAGCAAAACAAGATGAGATATTTGCTCCTCTTTATAGTGAATTAATTTTATATAAAGTGAATTCTAATTGTTGCGGAGACATTTTTATTACATGTTATTCTAATGTATTTGGTTATACACCACTATTAGAAAAAAGATATATTATAGATTATTTTCAAAAAGAAATTAATGGAAAATTCCACCAAGAGTTTTGTAGTTGTTTCAAATGTGGGAATTTCCCAGATTTAATAGTAACTCCCTCAAGAAACTTATACAAAAGTTTTGCAACACAGCAACACAGACGACAAATCGGATTTAACATTGTCAGAGAATTTAGTGAAGACATCAGTTTATAACCTTATTGATGGACCACAATAAAATACAAATAGAAATTGGTAAAATAATTCTTTGGAGTAGAATTATTGTTTTTTTGGCCTTTTGTAAAACAACGTGTACAAGCAGTAACATGGGGCTCCATCTTTGTTGGATATTATTTTTTTGTTTATTTTTCTTTATAGGATGAAGAAGATAAGTTTGCTGATAATACCAACAAGAAATATTGGAGCTGGAGGATACTCTTCCCCCGTAACATCGTACGCACGCATGCACTTGTATTTATAGTTGCTCCTCAACCCTCAAAATAGCATTCTTCTCCAAAGACTAGACAAGTAAACACTACCTGTATAATTCGTAAAGAAAAGTTTAAAAGTTTTAAAGTAAAAAATATGCCAGAAAAAGACAATTTAGAACTTATAAACAACGATAATGAATTCCTCTGTGATGAAGAAGAAGAAGAATCTCTACATTTATTCAAACTTGTCACCAACACAGACGACAAATCGGATTTAACATTGACAGAGAATTTAGTGAAGACATCAGTTTATAACCTTATTGATTTGGACCACAATAAAATACTAAATTCTCAAACCAATTACACAGATAAAGATCTTATAGAAATTGGTAAAATAATTCTTAGTGTTAATAGAGAGATAATTTGGAGTAGAATTATTGTTTTTTTGGCCTTTTGTAAAACAACGTGTACAAGCAGTGATAAAGAGAAATTAATGGAAAATTTTACCAAGAATGCTCTAACTGAATTTGTAAAGACGGGTGGTGGATGGGTAAATATTTTACTGTATTTTTCTTTAGTATAATTTTTGGCGGACTATATATTTTGGGTAGGTAATTTACTAAAGTATATTTTCTTTCTTTATAGGATCAATTTCATAGGGACTTGTATGCAGAAGCCACTGAAACCCATGTGGAGAAGTTTATTGGAACTGCTAATACTGCTGATAAGCTACAAGAGAATAATAAGTTTGCTGATAACCAAGATTTTGCCGAAAAGTTTGCAGAGAGGTTTTCCCAGAAGTTTGTGGATAAGTTTACTGATAAGAAATTAGAAGATATGGTAATTATTTTAGGATATACTTTCTTGGGTTTTATAAATGGAATACTAGCATCTTTTATACTGTATAATTTTAATGTATAATATTTTTGAAATAGTAATAGTACAGTATTTCCTTTATAAATAATATATTATACAGTTTTTTTTATTTATATTATATTTAATTGTATATGCAAACAACTGTTATCATCGATCATGAAGGACTGCTACAATAATCCAATATACTGTTAATGTTTCTACATTAATAAAATGTTAATGAAAGAGTTTTGTTTTAATAATACCCCGTAACATGGGGCTCAATTTTTGTTGGATATTATTATTTTTTGTTTATTTTTCTTTATAGGATGAAGAAGATAAGTTTGCTGATAATACCAACAAGAAATATTGGAGCTGGAGGATACTCTTCCCCCAACAACCAACCTTGTTATTTTTTATTAAATGTTTTAGTGTGTGTTGCCTTTTTTTATTTAGTTTCTGTGTTTTGTGTTATACATTATATTTGTATAGTTAGCCCGCTTGTATTTTTTCTGGCAAATAAAACTATTGTGTTTTTTGATTGCCACAGTTTTTTTATTTATATTATATTTAATTGTATATCTGTTATCGATCATGAAGGACTGCTGCAATAATCCAATATACTGTTAATGTTGTTTTAATAAACATCAAAAAATTATATATTTTTTGTAGGTAATTTACTAAGATTTTGCCGAAAAGTTTGCAGAGAGGTTTTCCCAGAGGGATAAGTTATTAATAAAATGTTATTACCCTAGTCGAAATAGCAGTTGTTGCCACAAATCCTCTGTTGTAAGTTGTAGCAGTTACGGTTATAAATATATAAATAATTCCTAAATATTTTTATAATAATTCCTTAAAATTAAAAAAAAAATAATTCCAATTAATGTATTACCTACAAAATACTGAAAGAAGAGGCTACTGGCTGTAGTTTAGTTTTGTTACTGTTTGAAGAAGCAAGGGTGAAGTGACCACCACTACCACCACAACCACCACGGGTATTACCAGCTATCACAACACCACTAAAAAAAACAAAACTGACAACTGGTTGAAGATGGCGGCTGCACGTGTGGAACTCTCTGATCACAAGGAGGAGAAGGAGAAGGAGGAATATAAATCTTATCCGAACTACCTGCTAGACTACATACATTCCCTCTGGCAATCACAAGAGTTATGTGATGTAGAAATATTATTAGCTGATGGATCAGTTATGAAGGTGAGTAAGTGAAACATTTATCTGTGAGTGAAGAAATATTTTTACCTCCTACCTACACATCTTTCTCTGCCTGCCCTCTATCACCTTTACATCCATATCTGGGGAGGGAAACTTAATTACACCGCCCACACTCACCCTCCGCCACCCTTATTACTGTTTAGGAGAAATCAGTGGAAATAATTCTCTCACTTTTACTTTTATGTAACTTCACAAAACCTATGCTATGACGACGACTCAAGAAAACCAATGGGAATTACATTTTCTTCCACAGGCTCACCGTGTAATACTGTCAGCGGGAAGTGAATATTTTAAGACCATGTTTACGTCTGAATTTGCTGAGAAAACAACACAGTCAATAGAAATGAAGTTTATGAAACCTAATATACTACAACTGCTCGTCAACTTTATATATACTGGTAAGGAAAAATATAAAATGTTTTCATAGTGCTAATACTGCTGCTGCTATATGTAAAATTTTTATTTTGTTGCCAATGATTTTTTGTAAAATACTTTAGGAAACATCGAGATAACAGTGGAAAACGCACAGGAGTTAATTGCGGCTGCGAATATGCTGGTAATATCCCGTGCTATACTTGCTTGTACAGACTTTCTCAAGAGCGAACTTCATCCATCTAATGTTTTGGGGATTTACCGGTACGTACAGTATAATAAATAATTTTAATTTGATAAAACTTTTTGTTCTTTGGATTTTTGTTTCTTTTTGTACGTACCTACAGTAAAATCCATTAGAAACAAAATACATTTCATATTTTTTTCGGAAAACAGGTTTGCTGAGGTCCATTATTTAGTAAGCTTGTTGAATGATTCCCGGGACTTCATCTTCTCCAATTTCGTAGAAGTGACAATGGAGCAAGAATTTCTTGAGATTCCGAAAGAAACTTTACTGTATTTTCTGGAGTCAGAGTATCTTCATATTGACTCGGAGTTTCAGGTAAATATTTAAATATATTTTTCTTTCTATTTCATATTATTTATTGCCAATTCAAATTTTTTTTTCTTTTGGTTTATTACAGCTCTCACTTTCTTTTTCTTTTCTTATATTACAGGTTTTCTCTGCTGCCATCAGATGGATTACACAAGAAATAACTGATAGACTTTGTTGGATTCTTGACATTTTAAAACGAGTGAAATTATCTTTAATTTCAAGTAAATTAATAGAAAAATCAATTAATGAGTGTTCTGATATCAGATTGAAGGTTAACCTTAAACAGCAGATAAACTTGGCTGCTAAACAGGAAACCTCCTTTGATGTAGTCCAGCCAAGAATTTGTACTCGAAAGAAAATTTATATCATAGGTGGATCAAGGACAGAATTCAATATAATGTGGAATAGATTAGAGGAATATCTACTTGAGGAATATCTACTTAAAAGTATGGAATGTTTTGATACCTTTAGGCAAAAATGGCAAAAAGTTTGTCCTATGAAAATTGGGAGAATTTCACCAGGAGTAGCAGTCTTACGTGGGAAAATTTTCGTTGTTGGAGGGGTTAAGATAGACGCTCAGATTTTGGCGGATGGCGAAGTTTATGATCCCCAGGAAGATGCTTGGACTGGAATATCTTCTATGGTAACCCCACGGTGCGATTTTGGATTATGCGCTCATGGAGGTTATCTCTATGCCTTCGGTGGTTGGACCGGATCAATGGAAATAGGAAAAAATATTGAAAGATATGACCCTATTACAGATGAGTGGAAATTATTAGAGTCAAATATGCCAGAAGCTAGATCCAAGTAAGTATAATCAATAACCATTTAGATTGACTGATAGTGTGAATTACTAATAATAATAATTAGCAGTGGCCTGTACTGTTTTTTTCCTTCTGTTTTTTTACAGCATGGGTATAGTAGAACATCGAGGTCTTATTTACATTATTGGTGGATATACGGAAACATACAATAACCTGAATGATCTTCTCGCATACAATCCTGTAACTGGAGAGTGGAAGAATCTAACACCAATGCAAGGTCCACCATCTAAGACAATAGGCGTTGCAGTTTTAGATAACTTTTTGTACGTAGTAGCTGATAGTATTCTGGATGAAAAATCAATGTTTAAAAGATATTCTTTTGAGCAGGTAAGATTATTTGCCAGTACTTAAAGTTTGATATTGTAGCCAGGATGTGGAAGAAGTTCTGTAATACTGTAGGGGAAAAGAGAAAATTGTAATACCCCCTCCCGCCCCCTTACTCTTCTTTTTAACCTTTTTTCTTTTACTTTCCCACAGAACGAATGGTTTACCTATTCGTATTCAGCGTATTTAAGAAGTACAGTTGTTGCCACAAATTCTCTGTTATATATTATAGGCGGTGATAGTATAAATTATGATGGACAACTGGTAAGGAAGAATGAAAGAATGTTTAATGAAAACTGATATATTTATTAATAATCTTTATAATCCAAAGTTTTAACCTCAACTAATTTTTTTTTCTTTTTTAGATATCTGTCGATAATGTGGACTATTTCGACCCTAAGAATAAAAGATGGATAAACTGTACATCACTTCCTAAGAGTCGAACTGATGCTAAAGCAGTTTCAATTTAACTCACTCGAAATCTAACCTTCAACCCTCTCTCATATGATCCCCATATATATTACATTTATTAGTTTTTTAGTTATATATGAGGATGGCGGCGGCACGTGTGGAGCTCTCTGATAACGGAGAGGGGGAGTGTAATTATATATACAACCAACCAAATTCTTTTATTATTATTCACCGTGTAATACTCTCGGCAGGAAGTAATTATTTTAAGACAATGTTTACGTGTGGATTAAGTGAGGAAACAACACAGCCTTCTTCAATAGAAATGAAGTCTGGTAAGGATAAAGAACATTTTTAAAAAGTTAATAGAATGAGTGCTAATAAAATTTAATCCATTTTAAATAAAAAAAAAGCTTGTTTCCTATCTTTTTTTAACTTACCCTAAAATGAAATTGGAAAGTATTCTTATAAAGTATCCAGTATCTTATGGATCAATTGTACCATTGTTTAATTTTGTCCGTCGAAATAGCAGTTGCAACAAATCTCCAGTTACGGTTATAACAAATGGAAATAAGAATAAATATATTAATAATTCCTAAATATTTTTATAATAATTCCTTAAAATTAAAAAAAAAATAATTCCAATTAATGTATTACCTACAAAATACTGAAAGAAAGAGGCTACTGGCTGTAGTTTAGTTTTGTTACTGTTTGAAGAAGCAAGGGTGAAGTCCACCACCACTACCACCATAACCACCACGGGTATTACCAGCTATCACTACACCACTAAAAAAAAAAAAACTGACAACTGGTTAGTCTTACATTAGTATCTGAAGATGGCGGCTGCACGTGTGGAACTCTCTGATCACAAGGAGGAGAAGGAGAAGGAGGAATATAAATCTTATCCGAACTACCTGCTAGACTACATACATTCCCTCTGGCAATCACAAGAGTTATGTGATGTAGAAATATTATTAGCTGATGGATCAGTTATGAAGGTGAGTAAGTGAAACATTTATCTGTGAGTGAAGAAATATTTTTACCTCCTACCTACACATCTTTCTCTGCCTGCCCTCCTTTACATCCATATCTGGGGAGGGAAACTTAATTACACCGCCCACACTCACCCTCCGCCACCCTTATTACTGTTTAGGAGAAATCAGTGGAAATAATTCTCTTACTTTTACTTTTATGTAACTTAACAAAACCTATGCTATGACGACGACTCAAGAAAACCAATGGGAATTACATTTTCTTCAACAGGCTCACCGTGTAATACTGTCAGCGGGAAGTGAATATTTTAAGACCATGTTTACGTCTGAATTTGCTGAGAAAACAACACAGTCAATAGAAATGAAGTTTATGAAACCTAATATATTACAACTGCTCGTCAACTTTATATATACTGGTAAGGAAAAATATAAAATGTTTTCATAGTGCTAATACTGCTGCTGCTATATGTAAAATTTTTATTTTGTTGCCAATGATTTTATTTTTAAAATACTTTAGGAAACATCGAGATAACAGTGGAAAACGCACAGGAGTTAATTGCGGCTGCGAACATGCTGGTAATATCCCGTGCTATATGTGTTTGTACAGAGTTTCTCAAGAGGGAACTTCATCCATCTAATGCTTTGGGAATTTACAGGTATGTACAGTATAAAATATTTTTAATTTGATAAAACTTTTTGTTCTTTGGATTTTTGTTACTTTTTGTACGTACCTACAGTAATTCCATTAGAAACAAAATACATTTTATATTTTTTTCGGAAAACAGGTTTGCTGAGGTCCATTATTTAGTAAGCTTGTTGAATGATTCCCGGGACTTCATCTTCTCCAATTTCGTAGAAGTGACAATGGAGCAAGAATTTCTTGAGATTCCGAAAGAAACTCTACTGTATTTTCTGGAGTCAGAGTATCTTCATATTGACTCGGAGTTTCAGGTAAATATTTAAATATATTTTTCTTTTTATTTAATATTATTTATTGCCAATTCAAATTTTTTTTCTTTTGGTTTATTACAGCTCTCACTTTCTTTTTCTTTTCTTATATTACAGGTTTTCTCTGCTGCCATCAGATGGATTACACAAGAAATAACTGATAGACTTTGTTGGATTCTTGACATTTTAAAACGAGTGAAATTATCTTTAATTTCAAGTAAATTAATAGAAAAATCAATTAATGAGTGTTCTGATATCAGATTGAAGGTTAACCTTAAACAGCAGATAAACTTGGCTGCTAAACAGGAAACCTCCTTTTATGTCCAGCCAAGAATTTGTTCTCGAAAGAAAATTTATATCATAGGTGGATCAAGGACAGAATTCAATATAATATGGAATAGATCAGAGGAATATCTACTTGAGGAATATCTACTTAAAAGTATGGAATGTTTTGATACCTTTAGGCAAAAATGGCAAAAAGTTTGTCCTATGAAAATTGAGAGAATTTCACCAGGAGTAGCAGTCTTACGTGGAAAAATTTTCGTTGTTGGAGGGGTTGGAGAGATAAACACTCAGATTTTGGCGGATGGCGAAGTTTATGATCCCCAGGAAGATACTTGGACTGGAATATCTTCCATGGTAACCCCACGGTGCGATTTTGGATTATGCGCTCATGGAGGTCATCTCTATGCCTTCGGTGGTTGGACGGGATCAATGGAAATAGGAAAAAATATTGAAAGATATGACCCTATTACAGATGAGTGGAGATTATTAGAGTCAAATATGCCAGAAGCTAGATCAAAGTAAGTATAATCAATAACCATTTAGATTTACTGATAGTGTGAATTACTAATAATAATAATTAGCAGTGGCCTGTACTGTTTTTTCCTTCTGTTTTTTTACAGCATGGGTATAGTAGAACATCGAGGTCTTATTTACATTATTGGTGGATATACAGAAACATACAATAACCTGAATGATCTTCTCTCATACAATCCTGTAACTGGAGAGTGGAAGAATCTAACACCAATGCAAGGTCCACCATCTAAGACAATAGGCGTTGCAGTTTTAGACAACTTTTTGTACGTAGTAGGTGATAGTATTCTGGATGAAAAATCAATGAAAAGATATTCTTTTGAGCAGGTAAGATTATTTACCGGTACTTAAAGTTTGATATTGTAGCCAAGATGTGGAAGAAGTTCTGTAATACTGTAGGGGAAAAGAGAAAATTGTAATACCCCGTCCCGCCCCCTTACTCTTCTTTTTAACCTTTTTCTTTTGCTTTCCCACAGAACCAATGGTTTACCTATTCGTCTTCAGTGTATTTGAGAAGTAACCCAGCAGTTGTTGCCACAAATTCTCTGTTATATATTATAGGCGGTGGTATAAATTATGATGGAGAACTAGTAAGGAAGAATGAAAAGAATGTTTAATGAAAACTGATATATTTATTAATAATCTTTATAATCCAAAGTTTTAACCTCAACTAATTTTCTTTTTCTTTTTTAGATATCTGTCGATAATGTGGACTATTTCGACCCAAAGAATAATAGATGGATAAACTATACATCACTTCCTAAGGGTCGAACTGATGCTAAAGCAGTTTCAATTTAACTCACTTGAAATCAACCTACTGGAGAACTTAAATTCATTCTGGCAGTTACAAAAGTTCTGTGATGTAGAAATATCAGTTGATGGATCAGTTGTGAAGGTAAGAAAATATTATTTTGTTTTAACTTTTTTATTATTTATTGTCAATAATTGTTGAAAAAAATATCTTGAAGTCTTGTAGCGACTTATGAAAAAACTATTCCGGATGAAATGTTCAAATTTCTTTTTGCTTTAATGGAACCAAATAAAACTATTAAAATGAATTACATTGTTTTTTCACAATTTTGGTTTTCTCGAATAGCTAAAATTGGCAATGTGACCACAATATCCAGAAGAAAATCTACGTATCTTATTAGAAGAAAACAGATCTTTGTGAAAACCCTTACAGGAAAAATACAATTTTACATTGTTATGTGTTTTAAAACATTGTGTGTAAGACCATTCAGTTTCGAAAGTATATTGGCAGACTTTTGGAAAAATATTAAAACTATATATTTACTTCATAATTTTTTATTTTTAAATGAGTATATTAAATGAGAACATCAGTATATAGGTTTTCAAAGTTTCGAGTAGTCAAATTGTGACTGCTATAGCATTAGATCGACTTTCAGGGAGTGGTGTACAGCTTATCCACTGGTTATTCTTAGGGTCGAAATACTCCACATTTGCGAGAGAAATCTAAAAAAAATAATTGCTTGGCAAATTATATTATATGCTTTGCCGATATACTTTCGAAACTGAGTGGTTTCCCACAATGTTTTTACAGAAATAAAATACATTCCTGATCCACAACAGTCAGAGACAAGAACTATACATCACTTCCTAAACTGATGCTAAAGCAGTTTTAATTTAACTCACTCCAAATCTTAATCTTCAACCCTCTCTCATAATCCCCATCCCCATATATATTACATTTATTAGTTTTTTTAGTTATATATAAGGATGGCGGCGGCACGTGTGGAGCTCTCTGATAACGGAGAGGGGGAGTGTAATTATCTTTATCCAAACAACCTGCTGGAGAACATAAATTCATTCTGGCAGTTACAAAAGTTCTGTGATGTAGAAATATCAGTTGATGGATCAGTTGTGAAGGTAAGAAAATATTATTTTGTTTTAACTTTTTTATTATTTTATTGTTAAATAATTGAAAAAATATCTTGTATATGTATACAACCAATCAAATTCTTTTATTATTATTCCAGGCTCATCGTGTAATACTTTCGGCAGGAAGTAATTATTTTAAGACAATGTTTACGTGTGGATTAAGTGAGGAAACAACACAGTCTTCTTCTTCAATAGAAATGAAGTCTATCAAATTTAATATATTAAAACAGCTCATAGGATTTATATATACTGGTAAGGATAAGAAATATTTTAAAAGTTAATAGAGTGAGTGCTAATAAAATTAAAAACGGTATTTTTTATTTGTTGGTGATGGATTTGTTTTTTTAAATCTTCAGAAAACATCGAGGTAACAGTGGAAAATGTTCAAGAGTTAATTGTGGCTGCAAACATACTTGAAATTCACAATGCTGTACGTATTTGTACAGACTTTCTTAAGAGGGAACTTCATCCATCTAATGCTTTGGGAATTTACAGGTACGTACAGTATAATAAATAATTTTACTTTGAGAAAACTTTTTGGTTGGTTGTTTTGATTTGTGTTGTTTGTACGTGTTTGTACGTAGAAATAAATTCACATATTTTTTCTGAAAACAGGTTTGCTGAGGCCCATTATTTGGTAAGCTTGTTGAATAGTTCGCGGGACTTCATATTCTCCAATTTCGTAGAAGTGACAATGGAGCAAGAATTTCTTGAGATTCCGAAAGAAATTCTACTGTATTTTCTGGAGTCAGAGTATCTTCATATTGACTCGGAGTTTCAGGTAAATATTTAAATATATTTTTATTTTTATTTCATATTATTTATTGCAATTCAAAATTTTTTTTTTTGGTTTATTACAGCTCTCACTTTCTTTTTCTTTTCTTATATTACAGGTATTCTCTGCTGCCATCAGATGGATTACACAAGAAATAACTGATAGACTTTGTTGGATTCTTGACATTTTAAAACGAGTGAAAGTATCTTTAATTTCAAGTAAATTAATAGAAAAATCAATTAATGAGTGCTCTGATATCAGATTGAAGGTTAACCTTAAACAGCAGATAACCTTGGCTAAAGAGGAAGCCTCCTTTGATGTCGTCCAGCCAAGAATTTGTAATCGAAAGAAAATTTATATCATAGGTGGATCAAGGACAGAATTCAATATAATATGGAATAGATCGGAGGAAAATATACTTAAAAGTATCGAATGTTTTGATACCTTTAGGCAAAAATGGCAAAAAGTTTGTCCTATGAAAATTGGGAGAATTTCACCAGGAGTAGCAGTCTTACGTGGGAAAATTTTCGTTGTTGGAGGGGTTGGAGAGATAAACACTCAGATTTTGGCGGATGGCGAAGTTTATGATCCCCAGGAAGATACTTGGACTGGAATATCTTCTATGGTAACCCCACGGTGCGATTTTGGATTATGCGCTCATGGAGGTCATCTCTATGCCTTCGGTGGTTGGACGGGATCAATGGAAATAGGAAAAAATATTGAAAGATATGACCCTATTACAGATGAGTGGAGATTATTAGAGTCAAATATGCCAGAAGCTAGATCAAAGTAAGTATAATCAATAACCATTTAGATTTACTGATAGTGTGAATTACTAATAATAATAATTAGCAGTGGCCTGTACTGTTTTTTCCTTCTGTTTTTTTACAGCATGGGTATAGTAGAACATCGAGGTCTTATTTACATTATTGGTGGATATACAGAAACATACAATCACCTTCATGATTTTCTCTCATACAATCCTGTAACTGGAGAGTGGAAGAATCTAACACCAATGCAAGGTCCACCATCTAAGACGATAGGCGTTGCAGTTTTAGATAACTTTTTGTACGTAGTAGGTGATAGTACTCTGGATGAAAAATCAATCAAAAGATATTCTTTTGAGCAGGTAAGATTATTTACCGGTACTTAAAGTTTGATATTGTAGCCAGCATGTGAAAGAAGTTCTGTAATTCCCCCTCCCGCCCCCTTACCCTTCTTTTTAACCTTTTTTCTTTTACTTTCCCACAGAACCAATGGTTTAAGTGTTCGTGTTCAGAGTATTTGGGTCGAAGTAACCCAGCAGTTGTTGCAACAAATTCTCTGTTATATGTCATAGGCGGTTACTGGAGTGGTTTGAATGGAATTGGAATGGTAAGGAAAGAAGAATAAAAATACTTTTGATTAATAAAAATGATAAATATTAACAATAATATTTATATATTGTTTTCTTTTTTTTTTAGATCTCTCTCGCTAATGTGGAGTATTTCGACCCTAAGAATAACCAGTGGATAAGCTGTACACCACTCCCTGAAAGTCGATCTAATGCTATAGCAGTCACAATTTGACTACTCGAAACTTTGAAAACCTATATACTGATGTTCTCATTTATTTTTTTAGTAAATATACTCATTTAAAAGTAAAAAATGAAGTAATATAGTTTTTTACTACCCTATATGATATAAATAAAATTTTATTATTCTACTATTACCCAATTGGGATTTCCTGACAGGAAGCAGTAAAACAAAAAAAAATACTGCCAACTACCTGCTGGTCACATTGCAAATTTTAGATATTCGAGAAAACCAAAATTGTGAAAAAACAATGTAAAATGAGGAAGCTGTGTGTATGTGTGCGCCGACAATCCTCCTCCAACTACCTTCTAGGTTACATTGCAAATTTTAGTTATTTGAGAAAACCAAAATTGTGAAAAAAAAAATGTTTTAATTTTAATAGTTTATTTGGTTCCATAGTCAAGAAAGTCTACATTTGTATTATATGCGTTGCCGACACACTAAAGATCCATTTCTGCTGATCTGGGGGGACATCCACATTTGCCAATACATTTATTATACATTAATATGCTTGCCGATATACATTCGAAACTGAATTGTCTTATCTGGGGGGATACCTTCCTTATCCTGAATTTTTGTCTTGACATTTTTAATGGTGTCTGAAGGTTCTACTTCTAGGGTAATGGTCTTTTCTGTAAAGGTTTTCACAAAGATCTGCATTCCTCCTCTAAGACGCAATACCAAATGGAGTGTAGCTTCCTTCTGGATATTATAGTCAGAAAGAGTGCGACAATCCTCCAATTGCTTACCAGCAAAGATGAATCTCTGCTGGTCTGGGGGGATGCCTTCCTTATCTATGGGCCCCTGGAAGTCCACCACCACCACCACCACCACCACCACCACCACCCCCACCACCGCTGGTATTACCAGATATCATCACACCACTATAGTCTTACATTAGTATCTGAGGATGGCGGCTGCACGTGTGGAGCTCTCTCATCACGAGGAGAAGGAGGAGGAGGAGGAATGTAAATCTTATCCGAACTACCTGCTAGACTACATACATTTCCTCTGGCGGTCACAAGAGTTATGTGATGTAGAAATATTATTAGCTGATGCTCACTGCCACGCAGGACAGAGGTTCATACACAAAGAAATACATCATATTCACTATAAATGTATAGAGGTCAGATTCATATGAGTAATGTCACTGTTCACTGCCATGCAGGACAGAGGTTCGTATACAAAGAGATGCATCATATTCATTGACAGTACATATACATACAGTATATGTAAACACACACACACACACACATATACATGATCAGTTATGAAGGTGAGTAAGTGAAACATTTATGTGAGTGAAGAAACATTTACCTCTTTCTCTGCCTACTACCCTCCATTACCCACCCACCATTTAAACTTAACTACACCGCCCATACTCACCCTCCACTTAGAAGAAGAGAAGTCAGTGGAACATTGGTTAACAAAGTCTATCCAGTACAGTGGAAGAAATTTCCCTGTTCCCCCAACTTCCCTTCTCCTCCGACACAAATAAAGAGCTGTTTATCCAACTAAAAAAAGTGTATATTTTTTGGCTTTTTTTTATCCAGGTGGTCTCCTTTAATGGGCCCCAGGGTTGATGGCGCCTCTAGTCTTAATGGGCCCCAGTTTTAATAGGCAGGCACTCAACTAACCACAAATATTACATATTATTAAATACTCCAAATGTGATCTTCTCATACAATCCTGTGACTGGGGAGTGGAAGAATCTAGCCAGGATGTGGAACTATTTGTAATACTTAGTGAAAAGGGATAAAAAATTGTATAACCTCAATCCCTTCCTTTTACCTTTTTTCTTTTACTTTCCCACAGAACAAATGGTTTAAGTGTTCATCAATGTATTTCAGTCATGGCCCAGCAGTTGTTGCCACAAATTCTCTGTTATATGTCATAGGCGGTAGCAGTATAAGTTATGATGGACACCTGGTAAGGAAGAATGAAAAGAATGTTTAATGAAAACTGATAATATTTATTAATAATCTTTAATCCAAAGTTTTAACCTTAAACTAAGTTTTTTTTTTTAGGTCCCTAATGTGAGTATTTCGACCCTAAGAATAATAAGTGGATAAACTGTACATCACTCCCTGAGGGTCGGTCTGATGCTAGAGTAGTTTCAATTTGACAATCTTATCTGAACTGCCTGCTGATGTAGAAATATCATCAGCTGATGGAACAGCTCATCGGATTTATTCATATTTAATCCATTTAAAATAAAAAAAACTTACTTTCTATCTTTTTAACTTACCTAATATGAAATTTGAAAGTATTATAATTGTTTAATTTCAAATTTGCTAAACACTGAATAAAGAGCTGCAACGAGAAACTTTCAAGTCCTCTTCATTCTTCTCTTTAACATTACATACACACTTAAGATAAAAATAGAAATGTATTACCTATCTGTTTATCCAACTTTCTTCTAACGAGAGAATCAATGTTTTCAAACAGTAATTTGATTGGGGCGGCTTTTCCTTTAAGGGTTTTCATCAAGATCTTTATTACTCGAGTTTGACAATCCTCCTCCAACTTCTCCAACATCTTACCAGCAAAGACCAATTTCTGTTGGTCTGGGGGGATACCTTCCTTATCCTGAATTTTTGTCTTGACATTTTTAATGGTGTCTGAAGGTTCTACTTCTAGGGTAATGGTCTTTTCTGTAAAGGTTTTCACAAAGATCTGCATTCCTCCTCTAAGACGCAATACCAAATGGAGTGTAGCTTCCTTCTGGATATTATAGTCAGAAAGAGTGCGACAATCCTCCAATTGCTTACCAGCAAAGATCAATCTCTGCTGGTCTGGGGGGATGCCTTCCTTATCTTGAATTTTTGCCTTGACATTTTCAATGGTGTCTGATTGTTCTACTTCAAGAGTGATGGTCTTCCCAGTGAGGGTTTTCACGAAAATCTGCATTTTGTACTGCAAAGAATTTTCATTAATTAAATAACTACACTACACTGTTCATTTGCAATCTATCTTCAGTGTAACCTACCTATGAATAAACATAGTATAATAAAAAAAAACTAGTATATTTGTTTTGGGGCAGAAATGGCAGAAGGTGCCTCATGAAAATTGAGAGTAAGTAAGTGGGCCAGGAGTAGCAGTCTTACATATAGAAATTGAACCGGCAGATGATGAACTTAATAATCCTGATCTTCTTTTGGCGAATGGTAATAGATAACTGGACAGAGATGGATATCTTCTATGGTGCTCCCACGGTGTGATTTTGGATTATACGCTCATGGAGGTTATCTCAATGCCTTTGGTGGTTTGACTGTCGTAGGAGCATGACTTCAGTTTAGTTTTGTTACTGTTTGAAGAAGAAACGGAAGTACCACCACCACCACCACAGGTATTACCAGATATCACCACACCACTAAAAAACAAAACTGACAACTGGTTAGTCTTACATTAGTATCTGAGAATGGCGGCTGGACGTATGGAACTCTCTCATCACAAGGAGGAGGAGGAGGAGGAGGAGAAGGAGAAGGAGGAATGTCAATCTTATTCGAACTACCTGCTAGACTACATACATTTCCTCTGGCAGTCACAAGAGTTATGTGATGTAGAAATATTATTAGCCGATGGATCAGTTGTGAAGGTGAGTAAGTTAAACGTTTATCTGTGAGTGAAGAAATATTTACCTCCTACCTACACATCTTTCTCTGCCTGCCCTCCATCACCCCCCCCCACCCACCCACCATTTACACGGGAACTTAACTACACCGCCCACACTCACCCTCCGCTACCCTTATTACCGTTTAGGAGAAATCCGTGGAAATAATTCTTTCACTTTTACTTTTATGTAACTTTACAAAACCTATGCTATAACGACGACTCTTCACCCAGATTTTTACGAACGAATAAACTTAAGTGGGAATTACATTTTATTCCACAGGCTCACCGTGTAATACTGTCAGCGGGAAGCGAATATTTTAATACCATGTTTACATCTGAATTTGCTGAGAAAACAACACAGTCAATAGAAATGAAGTCTATGAAACCCAATATATTACAACTGCTCATCAACTTCATATATACTGGTAAGGGTAAATATTTTAAGTTTTTATAATGCTACTATACTTATATATAAAATAAAACTAAATAAATTATGAATATTGTTTTTTTTTAATACTTTAGGCAAAATGAAGATAACAGTGGAAAACGCACAGGAGTTAATTGCGGCTGCGAATAAGCTGGTGGTATCCCATGCTATACTTTTTTGTACAGACTTTCTCAAGAGTGAACTTCATCCATCTAATGCTTTGGGAATTTACAGGTACGTATAGTATAATAATTAGTTATTTTCAACTGGTTTATATAATTATGTATTTTTATGTACACCTATACGTATTTTTTTTTTTTTAAAAACAGGTTTGCTGAGGCCCATAATTTAGTAAGCTTGCTGCATTCTTCCCGGGACTTTATCTTCTCCAATTTCGTAGAAGTGACAATGGAGCAAGAATTTCTTGAGATTCCGAAAGAAATTTTTCTGTATTTTCTGGAGTCAGAGTATCTTCATATTGACTCTGAGTTTCAGGTAAAATTTAAATATTTTTTTTATTTAATATTTACAACTTTCAATTAACTTTTATTTACAAAAATTGGAACTCGAATTTATCTTTCTATTATTTATTGCAGGTATTCTCTGCGGCCATCAGGTGGATTACACAAGCACAAGATATAAATAATAGATTTTGCTGTTGGAATTTTGACATTTTAAATCGACTGAAATTGCCTTTAATTTCAAGTGAACTAATAAAAAAAACAATTAATGAGTGCTCCGCTGATATCAGATTGAAAGTTAACCTTAAAAAGCAGACAAACTTGGCTAAAAAGGAAGTAGCCGGCTTTTCTGTCCAGCCAAGAATTTGTACTCGGAAGAAAATTTATGTCATAGGTGGACGGAGATTACAGGAGCATGTATTTAAAAGTGTGGAATGTTTTGATACTTTTAGGCAGAAATGGCAGAAAGTTTGCCCTATGAAAAGTGTGAGAAGTGGGCTAGGAGTAGCAGTCTTACATGACAAAATTTTCGTTGTTGGAGGAGTTGATTTGGATCTTATTGTAAAAGGAAACGGTGAAGTTTATGATCCACAGGAAGATTCTTGGACTGGAATATCTTCTATGGTAACCCCACGGTGTCATTTTGGATTATGCGCTCATAGAGGTTATCTCTATGCCTTCGGTGGTTGGTCGGGATCGATCATCGAAAAAAGTATTGAAAGATATGACCCTATTGCAGATGAGTGGACATTATTAGAGTCAAATATGCCAAGACCTAAAGCCAAGTAAGTACAATTATAATATTAAAATATCAATATTTACTGATAGTGTGAACTTTACTGATAATAAGAAAGTGTAGGACTGTTTTCCTTTTTCTTCATTTTTTTTATTTCTTTTACAGTATGGGTATAGTAGAACATCGAGATCTTATTTACATTATTGGTGGATGTACGAACGATCTTCTCTCATACAATCCTGTGACTGGGGAATGGAAGAATCTAGCACCAATGCAAGGTCCATCATGTGACACGATAGATGTTGCAGTTTTGAATAACTTTCTGTACGTAGTAGGTGGTATTCATATGGCTAGGATTGCTGGGGAAAAATCAATGAAAAGATATTCTTTGGAACAGGTAAGATTATTTACTAGTGCAGTGCTTATGAGTATTATATACAATAAGGTTTGAATTTCAATATTGTAGCCAGAATGTGGAAGGAAAAATTTGTAATACTTAGTTAAAAAGGAATAAAAAATTGTATAACCTCCTTTTACCTTTTTACTTTTCCACAGAACAAATGGTTTAAGTGTTCATCAATGTATTTCAGTCATAGCCCAGCAGTTGTTGCTACAAATTCTCTGTTATATGTCATAGGCGGTTACGGTTCTCACAACTTGGTAAGAAAGAATGGAAATAGAAGAATGAAATATATTAAGAATTTCTACATAATCCTTTATCAATTTTAACCTACCTAAACTAATTTTTTTTTTTTTTTTTTAGATGTCTGTTGCTAATGTGGAGTATTTGGATCCTAAAGATAACAAGTGGAGAAACTGTACACCACTCCCTGAGGAACGGTCTTATGCTAGAGCAGTCTCAATTTGACCGACTGACTCCAATCAATCATCCATCCATTTAAAATAAAAAAAAAAACTTACTTCCTGTCTTTTTCAACTTACCTAACATGAAATTTGAAAGTATCCTTGTGGATTAATGGTACCTACCATTGTTTAATTTTGCATTTTGCCGAGATCTGACCCAGGCTGCCTAATCAACCATAAAAAAATATAAAAAAATGAAATCAATCTTTGAGAACAAATAGAGCTGAATGTTATTACTTTTTTGTCGGATGCTCAGAAATGATGGGGCGTAGTGTAACCCAATTGTACAAATAGTATTTTATTTTTTAATTTTACAATGAATCCACCCACCATCTTTTTCTTTTTCTTCCTTGGGTTCTAGGGGGCGGGTTGTTCCTCCTATTCTTTTTTCACTACATCAGGAAAATCCCATTCCTCCGCTTACAATTATCGTCTTCGTTGTTGGTATTCTTTTTCTAGTCGTCCTCATCCTCTGGTGGTGGTGATGGTGGTGGTTGTGGGGATATGTTTTTCCTGTGTTTAACCAGACTCTGGGGCCAATAATACTTTTTAGTACAGAATTCACATTCCACTGTTTTCTTTAAACTGTGACGCAACTGGTGATAGTGAAGACTTCTTGGAAAACTTAAAACCTTGCCACATGTGGCCTCATCTGATTAAAGGAAATAATCACATTATTTCTCTTTGTAAAAGAATAATTCTCCTTCTCTCCCTTTTCATGTGTATCTTCTTCTTCCTTCTCCTCCTCTTCATAATTATCTTCTATTTTCATTTCTGCATCTATTTCCTTCCCTTCTTCATTATTCTCCTTCCTCTCATAATTATCTTCTATTTTCATCTCTTCGTTGTTGTCTTCTTTAATTTCTATTTCTGAAGCAGAAGCAGATGAGAAATTTAGTTTAGTAGTAAAAACACTACCACAAACACTCCTCCTCCTATTAGTTTTCTGTTTAGATTTCTCAATAATAGCTTTCTCGACATTCTGCATTGTTGAGAGAGAGCATTAACTAAGGGTGTTGAACTCGGCT
>CAUDMG010002688.1:27500-135000 GCA_958450375.1 Homarus gammarus
ATTGTACAGATCTTCTGTGGGTAGGAAGATATTGGAGGTGGTTTCAGATGAAGAAGGCCCATTTCGCACACTCTGTGACCGGGTGACAGCACAAGATGGGAAAAGATGAGGAATAGTTTCTTTAAGGTCAGTGGTGGAGTGGACAGGTAAGTGAGAGTCGACTGTCTTTATGTTAGGAACCACTAGATCTCCTACCAAGTCATTACCCAATAATAAATGAATGCCGCACACAGGCATTGGGTTTTTCCTAATGGCTATTTGCACTTCCCCAGTAATCAAGGGACATTGGAGGTGCACTTTAGCTAAAGGATAGGAAGAATGGGACGAGAGATCTGAAATTAGAACACTCTCATTTGTAAATGCGGTAGATATATCAGGAATGACGTTAAACAGGAGGATAGATTGTGCTGCGCCCGTATCACGTAGTATACGAATAGGGAAAGAACGAGACCCCTCTATGATTGAAATTTTTCCCTCATAGGTGAATGAAGAGAAGAGATCCTGATGGGGCCTTTCCGCATTGGCATTTGCTATTGGTTTGGATTTGGGATCCAGGGAACTACTTTTATCAATTCTACACTTTGGGTGTTTACAAGTCTGGATCGTATGGCCTGGGTTTTTACAGTAAGAACAAGTAAGCTTGGTTGCATCGGGGGGAGTAGGTGTGGGACCTTTCGACCTACCACTCACGTCCCCAAGGTTATCATCAGAGGAGGACCTAACATGTCGGGAAGTACCACGTTCTCTACTGCCCAGTGACTCCACCAACAAAGCGTACGCATCAGCCAGCTCAGCAGCACGCCCTAAATTAACCTCTCCACGCTCCTCCACATGCTTCAAGATGTGAAATGGTATCTTGCTTTTCCACTCCTCCAGGACTACCAAATTTAACAAATTCTGAAATGTGGAGGTCTCTGTAGCCTCTAACCACTTCTTAAAAAACCTAAGCTTTTCTTGAGCAAACTCAACAAATGTGTGTGAAAATGGTTTGGTTCGTTTACGAAACTTCTGCCGGTACCCATCTGGCGTGATAGCATAAGAGGTGAGGATATTCTTTTTTACGTTATCATAGTCATCAGTCTGGTCTAAACAGTTATAAACTCTACGGGCCTTACCATATAATTTAGGAACTAACACCGACACCCACTGGTCCTTTGGCCACTCATTCTTCGCGGCTATTTTCTCAAAAGTCCTAAATGACCCGTCCATATCGGATTCATCAAACCCAGGAACAAGGGAAGAAGCAGTAGCAGGGTTAAAAGCAGCGAGTTTCTCTTTTAATGCCACTTCTTTTGATTTAAACTCCGATGTTAAGGTGACTTCTGTCTCTCTCACCTGTAGTTCTTTCAGTTTAACCGCCTGCACCAACTTGGCCTGTTCCACCCTTTCTTCATGGTCCAACTTGTACTCCAACTTGGCCTGTTCCAACTTGGCCTGTTCGATCCTTTCTTCATGGTCCAACTTCGCCTCCAACTTGGCCTGTTCCAACTTGGCCTGTTCCATCCTTTCTTCAGGGTCCAACTTGGCCTCCTGCTCCAACTTGGCCTGTTCCAACTCGAGTTCTTTCATTTTGATTTAGAACTCGAACCTAGCTCGTTCTAGTTCTAAGGGGTCTATTCGTTGTGTTTCTTCTTGAGGGCTAGCCAGACCTGAGGCAACTTCTGAGTGAGGAGGGGTGGTGGATAGTGGTTGAAGTTTCTTGGACACGGGCGTTAATCTGTCAACAGCGGATTCTTTTAAAACTTCTTGTTGAACCAACACTTCAATCACATGATTTTTTAACATTTCCTTAGTCAGTTGCTGTGAAAATGGGATATTGTAATAGTTGGCTATTTCTTTCCATTCTTTCTTCAGGATATTAACACGTAATTTAGCTACGGAAGGATTTTCAATAAAATCCTGAAGATCAAAACCTGAGGTGGCCATTGTTAAGAAAAATAGGATAAATTAACTAATGGTCAAAAGATAAGATAAGTGGATAACCCTAGAAAATATCACGGCAGTGGATAACCATAAAGTCCCGGAAACTAACCAAGTTATACCTAGGGAAATTACACTTATGATTATTGTTCTTCCGAGAAGATCCTTAGATAAGGATAAGAGACTTGAAAGAGGTAGGGCGTATTACGGCATTTATATAAAGACCCGGATTAACAACCCTGATATACTTGAAAGAGGTAGGGCGTATTACGGCATTTATATAAAGATCCGGATTAACAACCCCGATATACTTGAAAGAGGTGGGGCGTATTACGGCATTTATATAAAGACCCGGATTAACAACCCTGATATACTTGAAAGAGGTAGGGCGTATTACGGCATTAATATAAAGACCCGGATTAACAACCCTGATATACTTGAAAGAGGTAGGGCGTATTACGGCATTTATATAAAGATCCGGATTAACAGCCCTGAATGAGATAATGAGAAGAACAATAATTGAGGCTTTATAATTATGGGGTCCTGGTAGAGCAGGGCGTCCCAAGATATCACTTCACTCTAAACTAGTAACTATGGAACAGCCTACTCTGGAGTGAGGGTACGGCATTAAACAGATCCGGATTCTTCCCTACACTCGATAAGACTTACCACACGACTGCCACGTGTAATAACAGGTAAGCCTTATGACACTTGGAACCTAATATTCTACGTCTGTCACTCTTACTCTACGGTAATACCAATATATGCACACACACATATGAAGGAAACTTTTAACCACCGTAAAGCAATTGTGAACAGAAGTGACTGGGAGGAATAATTAACACTGAGTAACAAGGGAGGAAGGAATATGGTACTTAAGGTCGAATCCTGTCACGGTCGCCATTTGTTACGAGTTGGGGATTTAGAATATAGTTATACGTCTACCCAGATCCCAACAGGTAACAACAAAAAAAAACAAAGACAATCGGACTATAAAAGGGTAGACAAAGGATGCGAGTTTTTGTTGTATATAATAAAGTACCATAAATTCCTTAACAAAATATTCAGCTTATAAACTACCCTTAACCAAACTTAACCTAAACATGAACAGTATATACATAGTAATAAAACATAAAACAATAGTGAAGCAATGTGGAGGTGGGAGAGGCAATACAAGAATACAAATACTTAAGTGAGGAGCTGAGATGGCTGACGGGCAAGACTGAGTATGGTAGAAGACGGTAGGTAGTCACTGTGCCGTAGGGTTCCAGGATAGGTGATCCTGTGGTCGCTTCCCAGAATGAAGTCTGCTTTCCTCGAATTGGAGCTCACAAAGAAGACTGGGAGGAAGTGACGCAACAACCAGGATATGGAGAAGGGAAACCCGGGAGTGGTAACTAAGACGAGCCATACTCGTGTTTCGTCCCTAGATGGCGTTGCTCGTGGTGCTGGGTAGGTAGATGAAGACAATCGGTGGAGGGGTTCGTAACAATATATATACATATACATATACATATATATATATATACATATACATATATATATATATATATATATATATATATATGATAATATTGTTACGAACGACAATAGAGATAATGATAAAAATGGTGATGGTGGTGGACGTGATGATGATGAATTTAATGATGATGTACTGTACCTCCTCCACGTACGTGAGCACCTCTAAACTTTCCCAACTCAATCTGTTCGACTCTTAAGTGGCAATCCACCTGGTCAGTTTCCCGTCTTATACTATCCACTCCAAGGAGGGTCTTCGTAAATCGCTGTTGATTCTGCACTAATTGCAGTATGGCCAGCCTGTTCTCAGGACTTTTCCTTAACCTCTGTAGTGAGGCCTCTTACTGTAATTCCTGTTTGAGATCTTCTCCCCTTGTTTCATATTTCTCTCTCTTTACGTCTTCTTCTCAGCTTTCATCACTCTCCACAGGTCCCCCACCACTGAGGTCCAACACCACACAACTCCCCCACCACTGAGGTCCACCACCACACAACTCCCCCACCACTGAGGTCCACCACCACACAACTCCCCCACCACTGAGGTCCACCACCACACAACTCCCCCACCACTGAGGTCCACCACCACACAACTCCCCCACCACTGAGGTCCACCACCACACAACTCCCCCACCACTGAGGTCCACCACCACACAACTCCCCCACCACCACACAACTCCCCCACCACTGAGGTCCACCACCACACAGATCCTCCACCACTGAGGTCCACCACCACACAACTCCCCCATCACTGAGGTCCATCACCACACAACTCCCCCATCACTGAGGTCCACCACCACACAACTCCCCCATCACTGAGGTCCACCACCACACAACTCCCCCAGCACACACGTCCTTCACCACACAGGTCCTCCACAACAAAGTTCTCCTACCGCACAGGCTCCCCACCACACAGATTCTCCAACACACAAGTACTTCATCTCACAGATCCTCCACCACACAAGTCATCCACCACACAGGTCATCCACCACACACGTCCTCCACCACACAGGGCCTCCATCATACTCCAACGCCGGGAGGACAGACAAGAACACTATGATGACTTAGTTGACTGTTCTGGGGAAACCTATTCAACACACTCTGTCCCGCTGCTAGAAAAATACGAGTATATATTGTTTTGAATTAAAGTTGAAACCATCGTGACTTAATAGTGATAAGTTTCAGCATCTAGGAGCAGAAGACGCACAGAAACCTACAGTCAAGGAGTTTATAGCGGGTGGCCACTTCAGATCGAATCAGCCCTGTTCATATACGGTGTAAAGGTGCATTTTTGACGATGAGAGTCAGAGGCATTTCGTAAGTGATAAAAATGTCGTGAACAGTAACAAATACAAGATGGAAAGCCCATTGTTTATACTATCAGCTGACCTGCTCAGACGTTGCAGCATACACATGCAGAATATACTTCTTCTATAAATCTAAATATGCCCCGAATAAACCTACATAGCTTCCACACGCACCTTGTTTCTATTAAAGCACAATATTCGAGAAGATATGGGTCAGTATAGAAGTAATGGAGTTCGGTTTGAGAATGCTTGCTGCTGGGTAAACATTACAGCATATTTCTGCTTTTAACTTGGTGGTGCACTCATTAACTATCCTTATCTATGATTAGTCATTATTTCTTAGAGTGGACAAGGGAGAACTAATTCTTAGATTTATGGTCAAAGTGTACACCCAGTAAAAAAAAAAAATATCGCGCAGGGAAGGGTCTGCTGACTTCCGTAATGATCCAGACATTACCTGTATGCGTGACTGCATGGAAAAGGTTTCCACCTACCTATGGGAGGGCCACTGATATGTGAGAACACCCTCAGGTTAGGAAAACAGGACTACCACCATAATACAGGACCAACACGCATATTCCACTATCCCTTGTCAGTGGTGTCATACAGTTTCGCACATAATCCGTACAGTACTTTTTTTTACTGTGTGTACATAGGTTGGTAACTGGCTGTGAGGAAGGACACGGTGCTTGTATTCTAGATACTTAAATATTTGTACAGCTACCCCAAAAAGTTCGAATCTCCTTCCGAATGAATCAATCGAAACTAAATGAGATAATGCAACGCCAGCTGTGTTGAAATCCTGAACTACATACACCATTGACTAGTGAACATTCTTGGTTATAATGTCCCTTACCTGAGGATGTTATACACATTTCCTCTATCACATAGTAGTATAGGCCATGGGCCAGATGCCCTCCACGTGCACCCCAGTCCCCGAAACCTATCAATCGCACTCGGTGTTGTTTTTTTGCCGTTCTTGTCTCTTGGAGTATGAATGAAAATATTAACAGTGAACAAATGGGGAACGCTACCTTTAAGCTAGAGAAACCCCAAAAACAGGTATTGCTCGTTCCGGCGGCCCACTATTTACCTTATTTCTCTGATACACCTCTGAGCTACACCACTCATATTTATTATATATGAAAATAATGCATGTTTTGTAATTATTTTAATGGTATGCATGAAAGTAATATAAACACTCATAATTTTGAGTAAATCATAATTTTATTACCACTCCCTGTCCACCCTTGATGATATCTCAATGCACCCACAAATTAGTCGTATAAATTTTTTTTTAATTATATTCCACTAACCTTTAGCTTTCTTTGTAGAGCGAATTAATATATCTGTCATAACCGGAGAAGGAGTTATGACACTTGAAACATAAAGGGCGCTGTCAAAGGTTCCTCCAGTCTGAAACTGGAAAGAGCAGACACACTACAGTACCTGATCTCCAACAACACAGATCCGTCAACTCAGTTATCTTGATGCACCCAAGCTCGGCATTGCGCTTGACGATCTTCATATTGCTCAACTGTATTGTTAGGTTCTCAATCACTTTATCTACCCAGAAACATCTTTAATGTAAGCATCCCAGAAGTGATAACTATAATTTTCCACCAGCAAGTTTATGTGTGGTCTGCTCATAGGCGGCAAACAAAATCGACAGATTCAAGAGGATGCAGCCACCTGCTTCCAAATTACAGTAAAAAAACAAACACAAAAATCTATTTAAGTTTTCGTGTTTGGACGTGTCCCTGAAAACCGAAGAGCCTTTGATGAAAAGACAATGTTGGGGAACAATTTGTGCCTGCCAGGGATCACTATATTTTACCATGATTTATTTTATTTGAAAAGCAAAACACGACACTCAAATAGAAATATTGTGTTTCCTTCAATTAACTACCAGTGCACTCATGAGAGAGCAAGACCATAACAAACTGGAAGGAAGTCTTAAATAAAGAACCAGATAACCAAGAAACGCCCTGCTAATTTAGGGAAAGATCACCAAGATCTGACTGAATCCAGATTCAGTCCCGTATTGCGAAAAATGCAGAAAAAAATGACTTTTACATATTATGATACACTCTGGACCCGATTTTTGGTAATAAAGAAAAAAAACACTGGACAGCATTTCAGTTCCAAGGGGATGCATGATGTTGGAATGGCAAATGACTTAAAAGATCATGAAATAATGGCGTAAAGGAATTCAAAGTTCCCGAAGTTGTCTGACTTAATGTTATTTGCAAATCACTATCTAGAACATCACGGGATCAAGAAAATTCCCGAGGAGCTTTACACAGCAAACGTGATGCCGACCTTCAACACGGGAGGTAACGGCGACTTCCTTACTTAGCAGAGACGTAAGATTCCCAACCAATTACTGACTTGGACATACCTGAAGTGTGATGTGTTACGGTCCCTCGAAGAGCTGTTAACTTTCACCTACCTGGAAAGAAAATAAAATACTTAATCTTCCATTCTGCTCTACTCCTTTAAAACTGTTGGTAAATTTTAAGGAGAAAGTCGCCACTTATACCGGGCTATATATTGGCATGATTGTTCTAGCCATAAAGTATATGGGACTAGACATATATTATGTTGGGTAAGAGTAGCGAAACCCAATTGTTGTTTCTTCTTTTATTGAAAAAATATTGTTCATATAATTCCTGAGTGTAGATCAACCGTAACTTCCACTATTTATGAGTGTGAAAGGAGAGGACGGCGGCTATGTAAATAGACCGTTTAATCACGTTCGTTCGATGTAAAATTATGAGTGTGACTGCCGTGGGTGCCGGCTTACCCGAGCTGACCCATGTGCTGACATACAGTCAAACGGGCTGCGCCCCAAGAAGGCTACCATTCATGTGATATGAGCATGACAACTCATGGCAAGTGGAAAGTTACAGGGGGTGAATTAGTATATAAGTCAAATGTAATGAACCCATTTATACAATACTTCTGTTGATGAGGCAGGGGCCATTACATCTCTCGGTCACCTACCTGCCGAGCTCCGCTAGGACTAAATAAACTCGTAAACTACATCCTACATGACCCTAACCATGTTATAAACATATATGTAGACACTAAGCTGGGGACTCTACAACCGTAGGGTTTTTATCAACTACAGGGGTCCTAGACTTAAGTGTCTTACCGGTTAGAATGTTGTGGACAATTGTCAATTTGGATGATACTGACTTATAATAACAAAGGAGAAACATCACTGCCAAAATTAACATAATTGTGGGAATTGTGAGACCTGGTATTGCAAATTCCCGTGACAAGTAAAATGGCAAATTATTATTTAAATCAGCAAATTGGGTCTCTTTCAAGTATGAAATAACCTTTAATTTCTCTGAAACAATCTGAAGATCTTTTACAGTAAAGTTCATAGCAGGAAACATGGGAATTAAATCAGACTTGAGATTTAAATTCAAACAAAATATTGATGAGTAGGCAAGGTCCGTAATGAACTATAAGTGACTTCACAGTAATCCGGAGCACTACATAATTATAACACCTTCCATCATCACTACAGATAACAGCATCCATCATCACTTTACTTAACACCATCCATCATCACTACATATAACGTCATCCATCATCACTACATATAACGTCATCAATCATCACTACATATAACACCATTCACCATCACTACATATAACACCATCCATCATCACTACATATAACGTCATCCATCATCACTACATAATTATAGTACCTTCCATCATCACTACAGGTAACAGCATCCATCATCACTTTTCTTAACACCATCCATCATCACTACATATAACATCGTCCATCATCACTACATATAATAACCAAGGATACCTCTCATCACCACTGACCTGCCATTTGAGTTCAAGCGACTTCAGTTCCCGGTAAAAGTGAGCTTTGCCATGACCATTTACAAAAGCCAGGGACAGTCCCTAAAGATGGTTGGTCTAAACCTGGTGTTTCCTTGCTTCTCTCATGGACAGTACTATGTTGGATGCTCCAGAGTGGGAACTGGTAAAAATCTGTACATACTTGCTGCAAATGGCAAAACCAAAAATGTGGTCTACCTTAATGTACTACAGAGAGACAAGGTGGAGCCTCTTGGAGGGTGACGTCGTACTGTGGCCTATATATATATATATATATATATATATATATATATATATATATATATATATATATATATATATATATATATATATATATATATATATATATATAGAGAGAGAGAGAGAGAGAGAGAGAGAGAGAGAGAGAGAGAGAGAGAGAGAGAGAGAGAGAGAGAGAGAGGAAAATCCTTCACTCGTCACTCACCACATGTCCCCTGTGCAACCATGTCACTCACCATCAAGGGATCCCTTACATAACCCGTCCAGTTTTTTTCACGAGGTCCGTCTTGTCTATCATCTCAACACCCGGTGCTTAAATAACAACCATCTGTCAGTCGGGATTGTTTTCAGGCTAGACCCGTGTGTCACAGCCGTCTGCGGGTTTATGGAGCTGACAGTCTGACACACTCCCCTTCCTTTTCTATTATGCTCTTAGGAGACATCTCTATATCTGAGTGTCAAAGATCTTCATATTGTTTCACTAGTGTTAGTATACAATTTCTCAGTCTTTGACATTTAAAGGTAATACAACTTTCTATATGTTTATTTGTGTATCTCTCTTTTATAGAAACTGGCGGCTGAGTGGATACACCCCTCGTCTCTTGTCCCATGGATTCCTTTTTCGTGCCTGGGGCAGCCGTGTCCACCAACTTTATGGGGTACCTAACTCTACAGCTGAAGAAATATAGGCAGAAAAGTGAAGTTGATGGCCATATTGTCTCCTTGTGCTCATGCAACTTACAGTAGATTTTATAAAACAAATGGACAGGAATAGGATCAAATGTTTGAACTAAGTAATTCTCTATGCTTCAAAGGAGACCTTCCCCGTGATTTAAAACAATCTGTGCTTGTATATTACCTAAAACTCCAGAAGCCTTAGAGTGCACCCAGTTTAGAACAATTAGCTTAATAAGTCATGCCTGCAAAGTTATATTAAACATAATTTTAGGTAAAATGAAATTTACTTCACACACACGCTGAGTTATCTGAAGATCAAAATGGATTCAGAAAGGAAAAGAGAACTATAGAAGCTATATTAGGTTTGAGAATTTTGAGTAAAAGGGCTTTAGCGGTCCCCCCAAAAATGTTAATCTGATTTGTTGATTTTGAAGAAAAAAATTGATAAGGTAAAACACAATAAACTTATAGAGGTCTTGGGAATAATAGGCATTAATGAAGGAGTAGCAATAATTTCTATTTGGTTCACAGTTAGACAGGGAGTAAGACGAGGCTTTTTTCTATCTCCAACAATGTATAACATTCAAAATTCTTAATGAAAGAAATTATAAGTGACAATGAAGGAATATAAGTTAATGGTAAAGTAATATCAAATGTATGGATGTGAAGAAGCGTTAAAAAAATTGGTTAAAACATTAGTGGAAAAAGGAGAATAATATGGGTTGAGAGTTAATGCTGTAAAAAAGAAATACATAGTTGTTTCTAAATTGGAAATATATCCTAAAATATAAATTGTGGTAGTCAACAGAGAACTTAAACAAGTCGAAAATTGTATGTATTTGGGAAGTACATTACCTGTGACGGTAGATGTGCGGAAGAAATCATAACAAGAATAAGTGAAGCAAAAACAGTATTTAATATTCTAAAAGACGTAAAGAAAAGGGACATTGATTTAAATTAGAGAAAAAGGCTGATGAAAGGCTTTATATGGCAAGGGCTATTGTGTGGGTCAGAAGCGTGGCCACTTTCAGCAGACACCAGAAAAAGATTAGAGGCCTTTGAAATGTGGTGTAATAGGCGGTTAACAATACGATAAACTTACAGGGAAACAAATGAAGAAGTATTGAGGGTAGCAAAAATCAAGGGAAATACTTGAAATGTGCAGAAAAAGAAAACTGAGATACTTTGGTTATGTAAGCCAAATTAAGTATGAGAGGATAAGAGGAAAAATAAAACATGGGTCCCCAGAGAAATACAAAATCTTGAAGAATTGGTATAAACAGCAGGAAAACGTTTGTAGTGGAGGATTGTTGTTGCCATCAATCAGAAATGAGGACGGTACTCTGAGTGATTGATTGATCCACACTGCTCCTAATGGGTCGTCGTCAAATGTTTAGGAGTCACTTTCATCTAAATTTTGACGATAGTGCTTTGCTTGGCTTCTCCTTTACGCCTAACTACAACCAAATATTTTACACCATTGACACACTCCTTCTACACAAATATTTTATTCTTTGAACACAACAGCTGTCGCGCTGACACGACGCTCATGTCAACTGTCCTTCTCACTTGCACCTGAAACAATTACTTACTTGTTCACCAGGTGTTTCTAAAGCCTTCTTTCTCTCTCGGTAAAAGCTGCTCCCCGTTAACAATGGTCGCCCCTTGCAACAATACAGTCATTACCCTGCCACGCCTTGCCTTGCTCACCCCTTTGCTGCAATGTTTTTCATCACTAAGTCTTGTAAGCTACGTTTTCTTTCTCAGCAGAATTAAACACGCATTACAGTTGTGCACTTTTGCTGTACATATTGTAAATTCCACGAATCGTTCATCTTTGTGACAAGCTAGAGTGCAAGGTGATATGTTATCTGCCTTCACTCATCATAAATTTACCGAGCAGATCTCCATTGTTTACACAAGTGAGTATCATGGTAACCTTTAGGGTGTGATGACAATTCATTTTGCGTTAAGATGTCTACTGGATAAAGAGCGTCAGTCCTCCGACAGGCTCAGCGTCACACGAAGATCATCCCGATCCTCTACCGTGTTACGTCTTTCTTATCTCTCACAACCTCCTCCTCCTCCATGGACCGGGGACGGGTTGTCCTGGGTTGGAAAGTGATATTTAGACATTTTACGAATTGGTGAGATTATCGATATGAGGTTAGCGATTACTGCTGCCCGTGTTAGTTTTATTAGGGTAGCGTTAAGACCTACGGAGGGGGGGGGGGGTATATGTGGATATTTATTAATGAAAATCTGAAATTATTCGACGTTAATTAGAACGTTTGTGTGATTGACAACAATTCCCTACCTGCGGGTCCACTGTTTTCAAGAGAGCTGAAATTTGTGAAGGGAAGGGCGGGTGGACTAAGCGATGGTGTTACATTATTAACTTGTGTTCCTCAGCCAACGTAAGGCAGTAAGAACTGAACTGGTCTACCCTGATAAAACACAGGTAACGTCTGTTCCTTTAAAAAGAAGTAAATTGCACCATATATGGAATAATTTGAATTAAATTATAACAACACGGTAGGACGCCACCCTCCGGGAGGCTCCACATTGTCTCACTGTAGTGCATTAGGGTAGACCACATTTTTGGTTTTGCCATTAGCAGCAAGTATGTACAGAATTTTGCCAGTTCCCACTCTGGAGCATCCAACATAGAACTGTCCATGAGAGAAGCAAGGAAACACCAGGTTTAGGCCAACCATCTTTAGGGACTGTCCCTGGCTTTTGTAGATGGTCATGGTAAATCTCACTTTGACCGGGAACTGAAGTCGCTTGAACTCAAATGGCAGGTCAGTGGTGATGAGAGGTATCCTTGGTATAAACACGTCCTCTCCTTTAGCTTTTCCTGTCAGTATTGTAGCTTCCAGTACATGTGGCATCATGTTCTTCACCACCAGTTTTGTGCCATTGCAGAGCCTTGGTGGTTCAAGATTTCTTAAGAGCATTATAGGAGTTCCAA
The DNA here is from genome assembly GCA_958450375.1 of Homarus gammarus. Classification (NCBI taxonomy): domain Eukaryota; kingdom Metazoa; phylum Arthropoda; class Malacostraca; order Decapoda; family Nephropidae; genus Homarus; species Homarus gammarus. Next base: position 40,007 of record CAUDMG010002688.1, read on the forward strand.
TCCCTGGATATCCTTCAACATCGAATCCTTGAGCTCTTCTCTGGAACTTTTTAATTGAAGCCTGCCATATGTAGAACTTGGGTACGTCAACATACAGGAGGATTTGAGCAAACTCATCTTCCTGTGAAAGCTTGAAGAATGCAGTGAGGGTCGTATCAGCAGGATTTGCCATTTGATTTTGGAGGGACTCTTCTGTGAAGTATACTCTTTGTCCATTTTCCGGGTGAACAGCCAGATGAACTACTGTTGGACATCGTTCGTGGATGGGAAAACTAAAAATTCTTCTTTGGGCTTCACATTGATTTTAGCGCTGTGAAATATGTTACGTTTGGCATACCTCGTTAGAATGGACTACCTACCTACTTACCTTGTTAGAATGGACAGCCTAGAAAAGTTAGAGATCAAAGAAAATTAAGCTGTAATGAGAGAAAGCATAAGGATAAAATTAGCTATAATACTTGGGATGGGATACGACGTTTCAACCTCTGTGTGGTGTAACGGATGCAGAGAAAAGTAAGCCATAATAAAAGAGAACCTAAGGATCAAAATAGCTGTAAATCATAGGAGGGAATACGACTTTTCTACGTTAGTCTCTTCTCTCTTTCTCTCGTTCTCACAGGCGTGTCGGGTTGGGTCAGGTCGGGTTGGGTCGGATCTGGTTGGTTGGAGTTTTTTGAGATCCCCACATGACACTTGCTATCCATGCCAAGTTTGGTCCAGATCGGTAAATTAGTTTCCGAGATTCTCGTGCGGACACACAGACAGACAGACTTCTTTGTTTTATATATATAATAGTTTATTTTCTTAATAAATGGACAAAAGACTATGAAAACTTAACTTATAAACAGGATATGAATGTTACTACGAGCTGACCTCTAATACGACTCTTGATCAGTGATTACAGGTAAACGGAAGCTATAACAGAGGTAAGGTAAGGTAAGGTAAGGTAAGGTAAGGTAAGGTAGGGTAAGGTAAGGTAAGGTAAGGTAAGGCTGATTCTTAAAATATGTGGGGTGATGTTCACACTACTGTCACTTATTACACAGCTTTGTCACTATTCCTATATTTCATTATCACAACAACATTTTGTCACTACAAATTTTATCATTGATGAAAAGTTGAAGCGAGTGAGAGAGAGATCCGGTGGGCTGGTTAGGTTAAGTTGCGTGAGAGAGATACGGTGGGCTGGTTAGGTTAAGTTAGGTGAGAGAGATACGGTGGGCTGGTTAGGTTAGGTTAGGTGAGCGAGATACGGTGGGTTAGTTAGGTTAAGTTGCGTGAGAGAGATACGGTGGGCTGGAGAGTTTGGTCACGGTCTCCTCCTCGACCAACTGAATTACTGACTACAGTTCCTGCGGTGAGGTGAGCTGCAGCTCGTCCTTCACCTTCTGGGTCTCCAGCACACCATACAACTCCTAAGTGTCTAACTAGAGAGTTCTTACGGTGCAGTAGGCGCCGAGGAAGGCCGAGCAGTAGCACGGCACCACCACCCCGTTACCATCTTCACATTCTTGTCTCTTACATCACTACTGAAAGTTCCAACCTAAGTAAATGGAGGTATTTTTTTACATTTAGCCCCGATTTCAAATTTAACGTCTCAGTGCTCTTGAACACAATTTACTATATTTAACCAAAATGGAAAAGACCTCATATCCAGTGTCTGTCACCTACAGCCGGTGCCCTCGGGAGTTGTTGGTTTCGGGATACCTTTACGACGTAGATGAACAGAACCAAACAAAGCGACGCCTGAAAGTCACCTTCTGCCTCGACAGTGGTTCCAATATATCCGTTATACCATTAGATTTTGTCATCTCTGCCGGACTTCAGGACTATATAGTGGACCGTGAAAAGTTTTCAGTCGATTCCGGTAGTGGGTTAACGAAGAGTGGAGTTTATGGTCGGCTGGAAATCAAGGTACGGCTCGGTGGATGTAAACTCCGGCCTACTCTTATTGTGGCGAGGAAAGGCGCTCCTTTTCTGTTGGGCATGGAAGTGTTAAGTCAGTCCGTCTTAGACCTGTCTACCAAAAACCCCACGCTTACCCTACTGGCACCTTCCAAACACCTTCTCAAGGCCGTAACCCCTTTAGTTATGACATGTGAAATTAGAAACCAGACTGTTTCATGCCTGCTGGACACAGGCTGTAACTACTGCTACATAACACCCGAATACGTGCAACAGCTGCACCTCGACTACCGACCATCAGATTGTGTCCGCGAGTGCAACACGGTAACCGGGCAGGATAAGGTGCTTGGATATGTGTCCCCTGTCCCCATCACCTTCCTGGGAAACACTAACTGGGCACCTTTTTACGTTGCTAATGATAACAATTATGGGGTAATTCTAGGCATCAATATCCTCGTGAATGCTCGACTCACATTCAACTTCAAAAAACTTTGTGCCTGAGTAGTTTACGCAAGCCCTTTATGATTTATTGAACAGTCTCCAAAACTGGGCCACCAACAGCCCTGTCACCATCAACCATACAAAGACCATGGTTGTGCACATCAACCTCTCCTCCGGCCTTGTCCCACCTCCCTCCATTACTTTAGGTCCCAACACACTCCAGGTTGTAGATTCCACTAAGCTTCTCGGAGTCACCATAAACAACAAACTAACTATGCATATATATATATATATATATATATATATATATATATATATATATATATATATATATATATATATATATATATATATATATATATATATATATATATATATGCTGATAACCACCAGGAAAGAAGAAAACACGAAGTTCCCAAGCGCTTTCGTGTAATTCACATCTTCAGGGGTGGGTACAGACTAGCATATATATATATATATATATATATATATATATATATATATATATATATATATATATATATATATATATATATATATATATATATATATATATGCACGCAAAACGACAAGTTAAGGATGTGTAATAGGAACACCAGCACGTGAGAAGTGTTTCCTTTAGTAAACGTTTTAGTTTTTCAGATTTATTCCTATTTTATTAAGTTAAATCCAGAATTATGTTGAAACTTTAATTTTGCTAAAAAAAAATTCCAAACTCTCAAGCCATGGACCCTGAGGAGACCCCCCTGTGGACCCCTGGGGGTGCGTGGATTCTCGGTTGAGGGATGTCTACTTGCCATAATTTACTGAAGCGAAAAATATATAGGAGTTTATGTAAAAAAGTTCACAAGATTTGGAGGGTGACGATGACTGCAGTGTGAAGAAACTAAAAAAATTCTGGTGAGGACTTGATCCACGAAGTTATCGACAAAACGTATGTGATTTATATTTGCTTCCATATCACTGTTGACTGACGAGGTCCAATTTATTTAATCTAACTCAGATATATTATTGTCAATATTGATATAAATAATATCCCCGAAGTATATATTCCTACACGACGTAATATTAATATCGATAAAGAATCAGCCGATACTAATATCTTCCGCTGCATTGTAATCACGACGTTCAAAAGGATAGTTCCAGCTCCAATACGAAAAAAAAAAAATAATAATAACCACATAAAATTTATACATGGCCAAAATTGCTGAATAAAAATGTTTAGACGAGCATCACTTTAAATTCCGCTGCCGTTTCCGATAATTACATTTTAAACTTGCTATCAAAGTGCATTATAGCAAGAGAAGCCCTGAAGCGGCGTCTTGTGAAGTCCGTGGCATAAAAATGGTCGATTTGAACCCGATAATGAGGGACTTGGGAAGGAAAGTCGAAACTTTTAAAGGAATTAAAGAATGTTGGTTATTTGAGGTTCTTCTCTGGCCGAAAACTGCTCAATAATTTATTTCAGGTAAAAGTCATGAGGAATAATTAATATACAGTGTGTGTGTGTGTGTGTGTGTGTGTGTGTGTGTGTGTAAAATCAGTTCAATCTAAACAACCTTAATTCCCTCTGATGGTGTAGTTATCTGTTAACAAGTTGTTTACTCAGAGTGTACACGTCAGTCAACCTATCACGGTGAAGCTGTTGAGTGATGGTTTGTTTACTTTTTCCTCTTAAAAAGGGCCGCCAAGAATCTGTCTATTGCTCGAGATCTTCATAGTTTTGTTTCCTACCTGACTTCTTGTTATTCCCCTCAATTACCGTACATTTTAAACCCATTAATTGGTGGTGATGTTAATAGAACTTTCTGTTAAATATTTTGGGGGTAAGGGTGGGAAAGGAGGGCAGTAGGGAGGGACAGAGTGAAGAGAGGAGATGGAGGCAGAGTAGGGGGATGAAGGAAGGAGGGTGAAGAAGGGGGCTTGAGGGAGGGTGAGGGAGGGAGGAAGTCAATCGTCATCAACCAAGACGTGCGTTAATTTATCTCCTTTTACTAATGTTAACAGAACTCAAGTGTAGTTTGGTTCATCAACTTAGGTGCCATTTTTTACAGCAACTGAACTGCGCCAGTTAAATGCGTTCACCCACCTCCAATATATGGGATACGAGGTTCTTATACTTGTGTCCTAGCAACTTTGTCTTCCCGTTTATCTTAACAATACCTAAACTTGATTATTGGCCAGACTGTATACAAGAGTTGTCATAGGAAACAAGACTAAAAAAAAAATATTACAGATATATATTCATTATCGTGAACCTAATGTCACTAAAAATCAATACTACTGAATTTATGAGATACAAAAAAAAAATACGCGATACGGCCGCCAGTAGTGAGGGAAGGTTGAGGGGGGAGGGGGGGCAATCCCACGTAGTTCCAGTCGTCCCAAAGTATCAGACAAACTACCCTGACTGTAGTATGGGTACAGGTATGACTCTACAGGTATAATACTTCTTTAAGGCTCATGTTAACAGTACTCAACCCACAAGAGTCTACGGTCACCACAATATCCCAGCTATCATTCCACTCGTACTCAATGTCCTCCAGCACCACAGACTCCTCCAACACCACAGACTATACTCCAACACCACAGACTCTTCCAACACCACAGACTACTCCAACACGACAGACTATACTCCAACACCACAGACTATACACCAACACCACAGAATCAATCTCAACCAACTTTCTCCTTCCTTTCGCTCCATTTCTATCCACACTTTCTCTTTCTGTCAGTAGCCAATAAGCTTCTTCGACCGTGTGACGCTGTTGATATAACTTTCATCACGATGCCCGACCACTATGTTGGTCCCGTATCATGCACTCTCCTCTATCACAACTCTCCATTAATGTAGTCACCGCTGGAGACTATCTCTTATCGTTTTCTTTAACACAAAAAGCCCTGCTTGTGTCCCCATTACGCGAACTGTCACCATGTTAAAACTTGGTCAATTTATGGTGCGATCCGTCCTCTCTGCAAGACCAAAAACAATACCCCGCCTTATATTTGTCAGTGGGATAGCACTATTTAACTACTTATGCAACTTCCAAAATTCAACCTTATTTGCCAAGGTTCTCAGATGCCCCAACGTTAAATTTTCTCCCATGTTTGGTGAAATGAATCGTAAGTGATTCTCGTGAGCTATGGTGTATACTGTGTTCGTGAAGCCGCAACAACGCGTACAACCCGAGCATCCAGATGACAGTGTACTATGGGCAATAGGGTGTGTCATGCGGAGGCGAATTTTTTTTTTTTTGAGTTTGAAAAATCGGCCCATGGTATTAATGATGTAGTTCCATGTGCAGAATCATGTGATATCTTCAGATTTGAAAAGTTTTCATTTTTTGCTAGGTAAATTTTAACTTGAAATCTTATGAAAATTCAGTATTCCCACCCTTTTACCAACACCACTAAATAGCTTATTTAAAGTAAAGTAAATGTATCAGGTTAATTTATTAGGATGAAAATGATCCAGAATAGTGAAACGAATGATCTTGACACATTTATTAAATTTAATATTCCTTTAGAAAACAAAATCATCAAATACAAAAACCGGTTTTACTACTACGACCCGGTGTTGCTGCACACCATAGAGAACATGTCTTTCTTGCTTCTGTTTCTACTCATCACCTCCCTGCTGACCACCTGAGCTCGGATGTAGCCTTCCCTCCTCTCCTGGCTGTACACGTGACTGCTGGCCTCGCTCACTTGCTGTACACAACGCTCTATACTCTGGGTGTGCGAGGGCCAGGCAGGGACATGCATGGGGTTGTCCAGGAAAGCTCTGACTTGAACATTGGTGAGGCTGCAGGTAAGAGGGGGCTCACTGCTAGCCTGGATGTTATCCAGATTTATGAGATCAGTGAGGGTCTTGGCCTCTAGATTGACTTCAGGAGTCTTCTTGACCCTGAAGGAATCGTCACCAACTGATTCGTCATGCCCAGATCCTCTCATAATTTTCATATCCAAGATCTTTTTGACTGCCACTCTTCTCTCCTCCTCATCCTTACTGCAGAGCATTGTCTGCAGAATTGCCTCGGGATGAGCATACCAGGAAGATCTCCTCACAGTCTGTTCCACAATCTGAACAACCTTCCTTGGCTGACTCCTCAGGAGCTCAAGCTGGAAGAGAACATGCCTCGGACCTTCGGAGAACGATGACTTGACCTTGGTGTTGAACCAATTTGGCAAGTAGACACTCACGATGAATTGGACAATAAGTCTCAGGTTATGAAGCTGGTTCTCTTTCAGTTTATGATGAGTGACCCAAATTCTGCAGAACCTGAGAGCCGTTGTGAGCCACCTAGAATGTGAGACTGGACCTATCTGCAGGTAAGCAAGTCTATCAGGCATGACCCCAGTTTTGATGGCACTGCAAATCATGTAACCATAGTACTGGTCAGTACTCAGGTCGTCAATGACAGTATGTGCAAGCTCAACGAGTGGATTGCCAACTGTGATTTTTTCAAAGCTCGGATTTATTTCTAAGTCAGTGGCAGAGTCCAGCATCTTGCCAAGAGGACCAGACCATCTGTTGTTTGAAAGAGTCTTGCCATCCAGCTCCTGGATCAGATGTCTGAGTGGCAACTTGTTGGTGTGGAGGTCACAAACAATCCAGACCAGCTTCCTCCCAATCTTCCGCTCTATCCACTGTATGACCCCCCCCTTGCCACCCTGTGTTCGTGTTGGTGCTGTCCCCTCCAATGGCCTGCAGGGTCTGGTCTACGTTCCTCTCTCTGAGCCAGTTCACAATGTTAACTGCCACTATCTCAGCTGGTTTCCTGATGTTAATCTTTCTCTGGAGTGAAATGCCACAAATACTTCCCTCCTGGTTCACTGCAGCAGGAGTAGTGTTCCTCCTTCACCATGGCAGGGAACAACTTGTCAGAATCTCCAACTTTCATGAACACTTTAGTGTCATCCCTTCTCCCATCAAAGAACAAACAATTGAGTCCATTTTCTCTTATCCCCTTATCAAACTCCTCTTCTATGTTACTGACAAGTTTCTCCTGAGCTCTCCTTACTTTGTAATGATCTATCACCAGGTGAACATCATCAGGTGTTATCAAACCACCGTCAATCCAGGCAGCTGTTGCTATCTCTGCAGTTTCTCTGAGACCAGTGTGGTGTCGCATGCTGGCCAGAGCTATGCTCGGGATATCTTTCCTATTTCGAATCTTATGCCTGGAAGGTTTGGGATCATTATTTTCTGGGTTAGGGACAAAGTCACCATTCTCCTGGTCAGCACTCGGATCAGCCATGGGGAAGTCATTAAACTCTGAATCAGCTTGACTCCAATCATCGGCCTTTTTTACCTCACCCTGGGCCTTCTCAAGTCTCTTTTCCTCGGCAACTCTTCTCCTCTTCTGTCTCTCTGTGGCAGCCTCCTGTCTCTTGGACTCCGGAATATCTTGGCTAGAAATCATGAGAGCCCCTATACTGCCAGTCTTCTCTCTCTGTGCTTTGACAAATGCCAGTTCGATCACAGGAATCTTCAGTTCACGCTTGCAAATACAGGACATGTGGGCCTCGGATTTACAGTCACGATCGCATCCAAACTCAAGACAGAGAACAATTGGGCACTTGCAAGTAATTATTTCAAATAACTGGTCCAGTTGCTTGGCAAAGCTGTCCTTAACTGCAAGTTTTCCTCTCCCAAGAAAGATATCTCTTGCCTTTTCCCAACTGGCTAGCAGTCTCTCACTAATCTTCTTCTGACTTGTTATGACTGGAGGCTTGAACTGAGCGTTAGCCAGAGTGTACTGTGCCAAGACAGCTTTGGTCATATCACTGGCAATGTCTTTGTTTGTGTAAGTTCTTTGGTTCTTTTCACTGATTTGCCTGATTAAAACACCGTATCTCAAAGCATCTCTCAATGTAGGCAACTCCGACTTCAGGAGCTCTCTCCCAGACCCAAGATAGTGACTGAGATGGCTGGATTTTTGGTTCCTCGTCCTGACACAAGCAGCCATCGCAAATATTATCAACTTATAAATGCATCAGAATCTGAAACAGAAAAAAATATTGTGAGTTGGGTTGTTAAAGAATGAAGTCAGACAGCAATGTTCACTATTTAATTGTAATGCACTAATGCAGCTGTACGTTAGATTTTCGATAAATTTCACGCTACAATTTACCTAGCAAAAGGTTGCAAAATATTGAAACTGAAATTATTTTCTGTTTATATACACTAAAATCTACCAAAAAAGTGATGGGCCATTAGTTTTAGCTGATCTTCCCTCCTATGACACGACGTTGTCTGGGGGACTCGTCAGTAGAGAGAGAGGTCAAGGTAAGAGGGAGTTAAAAAAGAAGCAGGTCCTGGGGAGTAAAATTGGTTACTCAGGACAAGGGGTAAAGCAGGACCAAGGAAGGGTAGGTTTAAATATACAGTATACTATACAAACAGTAGGGGCGCTAGAAATAAAATAGACTTGCTGAGAGCGGTTGTATGTACCGAGAATATAGACGTCATAGCAATCACCGAAACTTGGATGAATCTGGCGAACAAAAACTTTTTATCAGAGTACCACATAGAAGGGCTGAACAAAGGTGATATAACAAAGGTACTCAAACTATCCAACCAGGAGCGAACTCGTAACAATGGTTTTATATTAGACAAATTTAGATTTAGGCGCGAGATAGGTAAACACTGGTTTGGAAATTGAGTAGTGGATGAGTGGAACAAGTTACCAAACATCATCATTAACTCGAACACGCTGGGTAGCTTCAAATATAGGTTGGGCGGATATATGAGCAATAGGGGTTGGGTGTAAACGTGGGCTGCCTAGTTTGGGCTGCCACTATTTACTGCTGACTTCACTGGCCTAAACACTGCTCATCACTGTTCAACATAGTTCCCACGCCTTTCCGAAGCGAAATTGTCACTTTATGAGGGATTTTGTTAACATCCCCGTGGGGAGGAGGGGTTGAGGAGTGGGTGTTGTGGGAGTAGCCCAACATTGGCCCTGGCAGCTGCCACAGCAGCAGACGCGTCGGAAGTCGGAAAGATTTTCACCCTACGGTTTAAGGCTGAAAATATACATAAATGACTTATTACATACGCTGACATGGGGGAGTTAACAAAAGTCTTCATTAGAGAAAGGAAAATGAACATACAGTGAACATACAAATTAATGTTTACAGTGTAGGTCACGTAGGACATGTGCGATGAGGTGTTGAGCAGCAAACACTTAGTGTAGTAACTCCCTCACAGATGGTGTTATGAGGGGCGTCACAAGGTGTAGTAACTCCCTCACAGACGGTGTTATGAGAGGCCTCACATGGTGTAGTAACTCCCTCACAGACGGTGTTATGAGAGGCCTCACATGGTGTAGTAACTCCCTCACAGACGGTGTGTGTGTGTGTGTGTGTGTATCATGTGAGTTTTATTTTAGTATATTAATATATAGGAACTGACTTTAATAACAAGTATTATATCCCCCAACAGATGTTGCTGCTGTGGACGACCGACGGCAGCAGTCGTTACACCACCACACAGGAGTCTCTTCAAAGAGGCTTCCTGCTCGACGACACCTTCATCAACGACCCTGGTGCCTCTAGCGGCGACGACCATTGCTTGGGGTTCCCCGGGAAATACGACCTGGACTTGGAGTATCCTGAAGACGATCTCCATGACCTCGGGAAGGACACAAGAGAGCGCTACATTCTCAGCGACTACCAGCGTGACGACTTGAGGCTCCGGGAGTCGCAGCAGACGTTGTATAAAGAATATTTAAAGAGGGCGTCATACCGAAGTTCGGCCGAGCTTGTGCCTCGAACCCGGGAGGAGCGTGAGGGGGGAGACTACACCAAACACACCACACACGACAAACAAAATACGTCAGTGGTGTCCGGCAACACACAGTTGCAGGAGAAGGTGGTGCAGGAGGAAGAGGAGGCACCAGCTGATCCGCTCGACGACAAAAACTCAGCTGTTGGAGAAGAGAGTAAAACAGCTGGTCCACTAGAGGAGAAGGAGGCAGGTGGTGGTAAAGTCGTTGATGGTGACCTACACAAAAGAATGATCTTGAGCGCAGGTCGTCCTCTGTGTAGATCAAAGGTAAGTGACTGAGAGTAAGAAAAGCTGAACAGGACACTTGTGTTAGGGCGGCTAGAGAGTTGATGAAAGATGATACAGTGAGTGTCTGTGGGTGGTCTCAGGACCTGCCATCTTGTATCAATGCTGGAGAGACTATGTGTGTGTGTGTGTGTGTGTGTGTGTGTCCGAAGCAAACAAAATAAACATCGCAGACGGTATAAAACAATTGAGAGGCAGAAATATATATACGATGACCTGACACACACACACACACACACAACAAACAATGTTATAATAGATCCTTCTACAACTACATTGATAACACCTAGTAATAGTAAAGTAAATATAACATTCATATAGTAGTTCTCTGACATTCTAAGACAAAAATAAACGTTTATATACACAATTGAGGAAAACAACACGATTAATAAATTTGAAAAGACCAGTGAAAATTATAGTTCTCTCTCTCTCTCTCTCTCTCATCACGTATCTTCCTCCCAGGAGAAGTACCTCCCGCCGGACATGTACAACGCTGACGCCTGCGCCCTCTGCTATTTCCACATCGTCAACAGGGAACTTTTCAACACCAAATGGATTACACTGGAGGTGCAGAAGGCGGTGGAGGAGGAAGACGTCACCTACAATGTCTCCGTCCTCCGCGACCCGATGAACTTCTCTCAGTTGGTGAGTGTTGTCTCTTTGTTTTGGAGACAGACAGACAGACAGACAGAGAAGTTGCTGGACGCCATCAACACGTACAAAGTATGCATTTCTTTCTACCTTTTGAGCGTCTTCCAGGTGGCGATTGGTTACCATTGTGTTTATCAGGTGAAGATAAGAGTGTGTGTGTGTGTGATAATAATAATAATTAACGGTTTATTGAAAAAGTCGGTAGCCCGAAGGCTGAAAATATACATCAGACAAAAATGACTTAATACATACAAAGACATGGGGTGGGTGGGTCGTTTAACAAAAGCTTTCATTACTAAAAGAAGAACGAACAATGATTGAACATACAAATTATTATAGTGTAGCGTCGATGGCCCGGGCGTGGGCTGGTCATGGAGACACCAGGTGGTGAGGTGTTCAAGTGGTGTAGTAACTCGTCCTCGGGTGTTGATATGAGGGACCTCACGTGGTCATGGAGACATCGGGTGGTGTGGTGTTCAAGTGGTGTAGTAACTCATCCTCGGGTGTTGATACGAAGGACCTCACGTGGTCATGGAGACACTGTGTGGTGTGGGGTGGTGTCACACAGTACCTCACTGAGCGGTGATGTGTTATCCCGTAGTCAGGTGCACAGCCGGCCGGGCCTCTGTTGTTCCCATGGTGGACGGATTAGCACCTCCTTGTCAGAAGATGGTGGTCAGTTCCTAGGGGTGCTTATCTCACTGGTGGGTCACGGCTTTCACTGGTACTGTCTAGTGCTGAATTCACTGGCTTAAACACTGTTCATCACTGTTCGGGGAGAGGGACTTGGGGAATGGGCCGACATTGACCAAGGGGGGCAGCTGCGCAGCGGGAGCAGCGCCTGAATAGGTCTTGACCTTACGGTGTTCAAGGATGTAGTGTGTGTGTGTGTGTGTGTGTGAGAGAGAGAGAGAGAGAGAGAGAGAGAGAGAGAGAGAGAGAGAGAGAGAGAGAGAGAGAGAGAGAGAGAGAGAGAGAGAGAGAGAGAGAATCTGTGCTATGAGGTAAGTTTGGTGTGCTATTTTTGAAGAGGGAGGAGGGAGAGTGGAAAGCGATAATGGGAGGGAGGAGGTAGAGTGGAAAGCGATAATGGGAGGGAGAATGAATACAAAAGATAGAGAGTAAGAGAATGAGGTAGTTTATGGGAAAAGTGGAGAAAAAGGAGAAGAGAGAATTAAGAGACGTTTGAGAATTTTGATGTAGAGAGAGAAATTTGTTGAGGAGAGAGACAGTGAGAAGGAGAAAGTGGCAGAGAGAGATTAAAAAAAACAGAGGAAGAGAAAGAGATAGAAAGAGATTGTAAAAGTGTCAACAATAGTGAGAGTGGTAAGAGAGGACAATAGATCATCGAGAAAGAAAGAAAGGAAATCATTAGGTATTTGGCACAATACTGTTTAGTTAGTGGTCATCGAACGCTAGACTCCTAGAAAATGAGAGTTTTACTGTATTTCTCAACTGTTCACTAGAGTACGAGTATCATTTAGGTTTTATAGAACATGTGGAATATATGAAGAGTAAACCTTCGTCCTCAAATGGTTAAAAAAAAAAATCGTCCTGAGATTTCACCATTACGAAAGGGGATGTTCTTGTGTAGAAAAAGAGGATTCCCTGACTGAAAAGAGGAAAAATCATCGGCTATAGAGGTAATTCCCTGATTTTCAAAAGGGTTCCCGTCTTAAGATAGGGATGCCCAATTATGGAAAGATAATATTCGCACCGCCTTAACAAAACAGCTTACATAAGGAGAGAGTAAAAAAATTTTTTTCAATGGTTTTAAAAAGTATTAAAACTTTAAAATAATTAGCTAAAGTCATTAAACTCCATACATGAGTTATGACGTGTATTTAGCTCCTTTGAAACCAACGTGAAACTCTTAATGGCGTTGCTAATGATGCATATAGGATACGTTTGCAGTTGTAAGTCTTAACACATTCTGAATAGATCTTTTTTTTTTAATGTGTTGATACAATTTCTGTAGGCTGCCTCCTCCACTCTCGCTGCTCACCGTCATGTAGTGTGTCCCTCACCTCACTAACTAGCTCAGGGAATCCACTCCTAATGACCCGCATTCGTGATAAAACCCTTGTTGTAATGAACTCCAATGCTCATGAGCCCAAGGTCTAATTAGTCCAATTCCTGACGAGTCCAATTCCTGATGAGTCCAAGTCCTGATGAGCTATAATTCCTAATGTACTCTAGTTCCTAATGAGGCCCAGACCTAACCAATAAGATTTGGAGTGAAACATCAATGACCATAAACATAGTGGTTAAGTTAGGTTAGGTTAGGGTGAGACTTATCTTTAACGGGACCATTTACCCCTCACCGTGAAATAACACACAACAGTTATACAGAAGAGTGGGTGACCATCAGTGAGGCACCACCACCACCACGTCCACCACCACCACGTCCACCACCACAACTTCCACCACCACCACCACGTCTTCCACCACGTCCACCACCACGTCCACCACTACCACCACAACTTCCACCACCACGTCCACTACCAACACAACGTCCACCACCACGTCCACTACCAACACAACGTCCACCACCACCACATCCACTACCAACACCACGCCCACCACCACCACGTCCACCACCACCACCACGTTCACCACCACCACGTTCACCACCACCATCACGTCGACCACCACCACCACCACCACGTCTACCACTACAACTTCCTCCACCATCATGTCCACCACCACCACCACGTCCACTACCACCACAACCACGTCCACTACCACCACCACCACGTTCACCACCACCACCACGTCGACCACCACCACGTCCACCACCACCACGTCCACCACCACCACGTTCACCACCACGTCTTCCACCACCACGTCCACCACCACGTCCACCACCACCACGTCCAACACCACCACCACCATGTCCACTACCACCACCACGTCCACCACCACCACCACCACCACCACCACCATGTCCACCACCACCACCACGTCCACCACCATGTCCACTACCACCACCACGTCCACCACCACCACCACCACGTCCACGACCACCACCACGTCCACCACCACTACGTCCACTACCACAACCACGTCCGTCCACCACCACGTCCACCACCACCACTGTTCATGTTCTGGGTAATAAGTTCAATATACAGGAGCGAACACAAACACCTGTATAGTTTTGTAGGTTCGATTTACTGGTTAAGAGATATGTACACAAAGGGAGTAGTGCTCTCCAACCTGTCTGCTTGTCAACTACTCTATAGACGACGTATGGCAAGTGATACATTAACGGCTTCCATACGTCGCCAGGCACATTAATTAAGCATGTGGGACATGGTAATTACATTGCCACACGCTGCTAGCTAGGCTGAATAAATAATACATAAATGGAGCACATACATAATATACATAGCATAATATAAATGCAGCATACAGAATATACATACACCTCCCTCCCCCCTATACGCTCATAGCAAAGTCTTGAGCGGACCTTTTCTTTTGGATCCGTTCTGAGCGTCGAGGGACTAGATCACTGGGAAGGGTATGGGACTCAACACTGGTGGCGGGATCAGCAGAAGGCATTGTTACGGGGCGGAGAAAACGGCGGTTCCTCCACCACACACGACCACTGGGTAACCGCACCTGGTAGTCCCGTGACCTACCGAGACCCATGACTACGCCTACTTTGTCCCAACGTAGGGAGGTCGGGTCCTGAACACGGACTTGGGTGCAGACACTCAACCTGGGGAGAGAACGGGCGTGGTCGTTGTAGCGGGCGACGACGTCCTGAACACGTTCGGCGGCTCGGCGATCACAATCCTCTGTCTTGGCCTGCCACTCCTTGGAGAAGGATTGAGGGTGAGCAGGGACACAAGAACGAAGGGGGCGTCCATACAAAACCTGGGCAGGGGAGCGTCCGGTGTAGTTAGGTGTGTTGCGGAGTTCAAGAAGACCCCGGTCGTAGACCTCGCAGTCAATGTTCCCAGAAGGGGCCACCTTAAGGATGAGGTGCTTCAGGGATTTGACAGCAGCCTCAGCGTGGCCGTTGGACTGCCGGTAATGGGGCGATGACAACACATGCCGGACTCCCCATCGGTCGAGGAACACAGCAAAGTCCCGGCTTGTGAACTGAGGCCCTCCGTCGGTTCGCAGGCGTACAGGAACGCCCACGTCACGGAAGTAGTGGCGGAACTTGCTGATGGTGGCGGCAGACGTCGTGTCATTACCGCACTTGATGACAATCGGCCAACCAGAGAGACGGTCGGCGATAACAAGGAAGGACTTTCCTGACACAGAGAAAAAGTCGGCCGACACAGACTCAAAGGGGCGGGTGGGGTTGTCGTCACTCATAAAGGGTTCCTGCTGCTGGCTGGGTTGTAATACATGGCGGGGCTTACACACCTGGACAGCATTGGAGATGTCGGGATCGATGCCAGGCCGGAACACAGTCTGTCTTGCACGTTGTTTGGTGGCCTCAGCTCCACGGTGACTGTCGTGAAGGCGAGCCAAGACGTGGGGACGTGATGCAGCAGGGACAACTACCGAAGGAGAGGTGTCACTGGCCAGAGGTAGGGGTAGGGCGGCAGCAAGGTAGTTGCTGCTCCTTTCGTGCACCCTGTTGGCGTATTTTACCTCGAGAATCGGTGTTGGGAAGTCCTGGGAGATGATGGCCAACTCTTGACAATGTCTGTAGGACAGCAAAGGAGTCGGGACACCATTATGCACGTCAATCCAGGTTTGACACGACCTGTTGCCAAAGGTGACATGTGCATAGAGTGAACCTAGGGCCGGGGTCATCTGTGAACCGTCTGCCGTAAAGCGGAGATCCTTGGGGGGCGGTCCTAGATCACTTGGAGAGAGCCCCAAGCATTGCAAATGCTGGGGACCGATGACTGTAGCATCAGCGCCGGTGTCGGGCAACATCTGAAGACGGGATGACACACCGCCGTAGGTCACGATGACGCTGATGTACTGGGGAACTTTGGTCCTGGGATGCGAGGAGTACACCCTCCTAATATGGGTCGAGCGTTGTCCAAGGTCGTCATGCTTCTGATTGGAAGACTGTGGGCGGCCCTCTCTGGTGGAAGGGAGCTGAAGCTTCCGCCGACGCTGTCCCTTGGGTTTGTTGGAAGGGCAACACTTGTCATAGTGGCCCAGACGACCGCACACATTGCACTGGACGCGTTTGGCAGGGCACCGCACTGTGAGTGACCAGTGGCCCTTACGGTCACAACTGTTGCATGTAGACTCAGCAGCTGGACACACCTGTGTTCCGTGCTGCTTACCACAGTTGTTACAAAATGAACCGGGCGTGGACGTGGTGGGCGAAGGCGTAGGAGCAGACTTCTTGTCCTTCTTGTACCGGGACACAGCGCGTACAGCTGTAGGGGGAGCTCGGATGGCAGAGGTGGCACACCTGGCAGCCTCATAGGAGCGACATATTGTCAACACATCCTTGAGAGAAAAGGAAGAGTCGAGGGAGGTGAGGCGTTGGACAAGTTCCTCGTCCTTAACACCCATCAGGATCACCTGCTTCAACTGGGTCTCCTCGCACTGCTGGTGGTGGCCTAGACATATATCTACCTCTTCCGAGGCTCTCTTAAGACGTACATAAAAGGCGTCAAAAGTCTCACCCTCCATCTGTCTGCAGCTAAACAATTCCCTCCTGCGCAGAGCTTCATTCTGCTGTCCTTCGATGTGCCGTTGTAGAATGTCCAGTACCTCCTCTACAGACAGCGAAGAGGTCGGAGGTACCTGCAGCATATGTTCTAAGACACGCTGAATTTCCAAGGACAGGCACATACGTAGCTGGATGAGTTGCTTAGGCTGTGACAAAGTCTGGAGATCCACCATTGTAGCGTAATCAGTCCACCGTCGCCGCCATTCACGAAAAGTCTGGAAATTCACATCAGGCTTCAAGATGGGCGGTGTTTGAGCAGCTGCTTTAGGTGGGGCTGGTGGGCGTGAAGAGAGCATTGATGAGGTATCTGAACCATTCAGTACCGAGGCAGTGTTAGAGCCAGGGGCTTTGTTAACAGTGAGGCGAGATATCAAAGCTTCAAACCGTGCACTGTCTTCCACTCTCCGTTGGTGGTCTCGTTCTGCTTGCTTTCTGTGTTCATCCGCCACACGTCTGCTAGCTTCATCCTCGCGCCTTTCATCTCTCATAAACTTCATTAAAGCAATTATCTCTGGAGACAACGCTGAATATCGAGGTGAAGGGCTGCTCGATGTTGTGGGAGCTGGAGCGTCATGGTCAGCCTGGTCATCCATCTCTGCGGAGCTATCATCCGACTGACTCATCCTGGCGCTGGCTCCACGGCTACGTAAGGCACGAGACATAACTACTTCATCTGTGTACTGTGTCTAAATCAGTGTTGACCGGTCAGCCCGTCGTATCAACAAGATCTCAGACAAAAAATTAATTAAATACACAGATAAGTAGGTTATATATATAAAATATATATAAGGGAGCCGCCGCGGTCAGTGAGTGTTAGTACATGTATGTGTGTGTGTGCGCGCGTCTGGGTGGGAGCAGTCTTCTCGAGCTGTGAGGGGGGGTGGAGACGGCGAGGAGCGTCAGTTACCCTCAAGGAATGATGAGAGGAGGATGTGAAAAACGTTACTCCTTACAAATGCCCAGAACATGCCGTGTACCTTGGGAATCCTTTAGAACAAGGTCACACATGAATGGCACTAAACACTTCACAGAAAATCACTGTCACTGACACTGCACAAAGTTGCTAAATTCTTCGAGGAGGGGTGGCGGGCGGCGGTTGGTTGACACAGGGAAGGAGTCCATGAGCCGGCTTCCCCACAAAGTTTGCACTGTCACTCGTAATTATCCAGTAAAAGTACACACTGCGCCATGTTCATGTTCTGGGTAATAAGTTCAATATACAGGAGCGAGCACAAACACCTGTATAGTTTTGTAGGTTCGATTTACTGGATAAGAGATATGTACACAAAGGGAGTAGTGCTCTCCGACCTGTCTGCTTGTCAACTGCTCTATAGACGACGTATGGCAAGTGATACATTAGCAGCTTCCATACGTCGCCAGGCACATTAATTAAGCATGTGGGACATGGTAATTACATTGCCACACGCTGCTAGCTAGGCTGAATAAATAATACATAAATGGAGCACATACATAATATACATAGCATAATATAAATACAGCATGCAGAATATACATACAACCACCACCACCACTACTACCAATAACACAACATCCAGCACCACCACTACCATGTCCACTACTACCAAGCCACCGCCAACCACCACCAACCCTCCGGTCCACAGTCCTGACAGAAATTTGTTTGGCATAAATTTGGGAACTTTAATCGACTGTAAAAACACTAGTCGCTATTTGGCCAACAAAATAAAATAAAGTGACTGAACTATTGCGCATTACTCGAAGCTTTTTCTATTAGTTATTTGGGTCACACTATCGTAGCTGATCCAAAAACTGCTTCAAAAGATGGACAGTTATAGATTTTGTTTTTCCTTGGGGTAACAGAGAAATGTATCTTTAATTCGTTTTATGAGTTCTTGTTTAGTGTATGAACTGATTTTTATTATTATTATATGACTCATTATCTCCTGAAACAAAGAAATTCGTTGTCGCGGCAAAATTCTTATATATTCTAAATATCTGAGTGTTGTAAGAGGTAAGAGTTAATTTGAGGTGTTTTATAAACTTGACTGGAAATACTGGAACCAAAAATAACAACAGGTCACAAAAATAACAACAGGTCACATATGATTCTCAGCGACTGGATTACGATCACTGAAACGTCGTAAGATAAAAATATTCCAGCGCTACAAACCATAAAAACTGTGAGTGAGGTTAACCGTCATCCACCGTGAAGGCAACGGAAGCACTTTTAGTTGCCGCTGCCCATCTTCGCGTGCTGCTCCGTGTACCATCACACAGAACTGTGCAAAATACAAGACTGACCAAAGTTTAACAGACAGACAGGCAGACAAAAACACAGACGCCTCCACATCATGATACACAGCGCCCCGTGGACTTATAATTAATCAACACTTGATTTCGAGAAATTAAATTTTTGGGGTTTGTTCATATGAATACATAAAAGACCTAATTACGTTTTTTAGCATATTACACAGAGATGGGTGAATTATAACCAATTAATTTAAGTTTTAATGATTCTCTCAGTGAGGCGGAATATTACGTCCCTGGGCTGGTGGTCTGCCTGTTCCTCTGTCCGTTACTCTGGTGGCTGCTGCTTTGTTGAGGCTGCCAGCAACAACCGCTAGAGTAGCAATAAATATTGTACATACACTGGGCAGGAGGTTTACTATATTTATTTTGATTTAGTGGTTTTGGTCTTGACCTGTGGGAGCATTTCACCAAGTACACAAGTAAGATGGCGCGTCCTGGAAATCAGTGAACTGTTTTTTCTTTTCTTTCCTTTTAAAAAGACTTGGGAACTGTTATCACTATGTCAATGACGGAGACTTGTCTGCATAAAGAACTTTTTGTTTGGGTGTGGCGTCAGTCAACGTGGATCACAATTTTAATCGACATCTTGATCGGTGTTAACGATGCTGGAACAGACTGTAGGCTACACACCTTTAAACCCAAATAAAAACCTGAAGGATACGTTTATGCATTGTGTAAAGTCAGACTCGCGATATGTCCATAAAACCCTTCGTCAGCCCTAAGGGTTAATGCTGAGTAGTTGCTGCTTAT
This sequence comes from Homarus gammarus, assembly GCA_958450375.1. Taxonomy (NCBI): domain Eukaryota; kingdom Metazoa; phylum Arthropoda; class Malacostraca; order Decapoda; family Nephropidae; genus Homarus; species Homarus gammarus. The sequence goes on from CAUDMG010002688.1 coordinate 59,782, forward strand.
GGAAATTGCATGAAGAAGCTGGCCACCAGACTTTCAATTTGAACTCGATCAGTGCAGCTGCAGAAGTCACTGGAACCTTTCCGACGACAAGCATCACTCACTGTTGAAGTAAATATGTCAACTCCTTCAAAAAGTTACTGCGTTCACCTGAAAATAAGATGACAGACCTGAACGCCTCGTCGGATATAATTAAAATTTTACTCCAAAGATGACGACACTGTGATATACTGTACAGCTAAGGTCTCAGTAGTGACCTGACTATCCTCGTGTCCTGACAACTTGGCTCTGAACAATTCGTGTGTCTGTTACACAGTTCCTGTAGCATGTACTACCTAACTCATATCTTGGAAAAATTTATTTTATATAATTCATTTACTCTACTATATTGTTATACCTTCCTGATAATATAAAGAGTAGTGTTTGTAAACAGTTTGTGTGTTAGTCAGCCGCTCACTTGTAAGACTCTACGGACACGTCAACCATTGTTTCACTATTCCTCGAGATGTATAGTAGCTCCTCTAACAGCTCGGTCAGAAGTGTATTATATTATATAGGTTGTAACTCGGGGCCAAGGGCTCACTAGTGAACCAACAAACTTAATATGACAGTTTAATTATTACCTTCAAATAAATCAATGGCTCAGGGCTTATGCATGTGTGTATGTATGTATGTGTATGTATGTGTGTATGTATGTATGCAATAATAAACATAATAATAATAATAATAATAATAATAATAATAATAATAATAAACGGTTTATTGCAGCCGGTGGCTGGAAATATACAGGCTTACATTTGATTTAGACATAATGATATAATATGCATTGAATACATTTACAGGGCTGTACAGTAAATAAATCAGGAGTTGTTTATTATTTTAGCAATAGATGGGAAGGTGCTATTCTTATATCTATGGGTGCGGGCTCTTATGGGCTGAATTTTGTTGTAGTGGCGGACTGCGCGAGGTGGGTGGGGGGCTGCAGGTGCGTTGATGACGAGGGGGGTGCATTAGTTGGCTGCCAAACCTTTCCAGTGTTTGGTGGTGGAGGTCATGAGGGATGGCATTTCCAGGGTGGAGAGAGCGTTGGTGAAGCCGGAGTATTCTGCGCTGAGCATGATTCTGCAGGCCCTTTTCTGTACCTTCTCTAGCTGACCTTGTTGGGTGGAGTTGAGAGAAGACGACCAGGCTGGTGACGCATACGTTAGTTTGGGGAGAATAAAGGCGTTGTAGATGGTCCTCAGCTCTGGCGTGTGTGTCCCAAATAACGTAAGTCGTCGTAGCATGTAGAGATTGTACGAGGCTGCCTTGACTGTGTTATTTACACGGGCCTTCCAGTCAAGTTGGTTGTCTATAGTTACACCCAGGAGTTTGGCAGACTGCACCAGCTGGAGAGGATGGGCACCCACTGTGACTGCTAGGGCATGCACTGGAGTGTGTGTATGTATGTATGTGTGAGTATGTATGTGTGTGTATGTATGTATGTGTGTGTATGTATGTGTGTGTATGTATGTGTGTGTATGTATGTGTGTGTATGTATGTGTGTATGTATGTATGTATGTATGTATGTGTGGTGTGTATGTAATAATAAAAAATAATAATAATTAACGGTTTATTGAAAAAATTCTGCAGCCCGAAGGCTGAAAATATACATTGGACAAAAATGACTTATTACATACATTGGTGGTTTAACAAAAGCCTTCATTAGAGAAAGGTAAAGGAACATACAGTGAACATACAGATTAATGTAGGTGTTGAACAGCAAACTCGTAGTGCAGTAACTCCCTCCCAGATGGTGTTAGGAGGAACTCACGTGGTGTAGTAGTTCCCTCAGATGTTGTTATGAGGGACCTGGCGTGGTGTAGTAATTCCCTCGCTGATGGTGTTATGAGGGGCCTCACGTGGTGTAGTAATTCCCTCACAGATGGTGTTATGAGGGACCTCACGTGGTGTAGTAATTCCCTCACATATGGTGTTATGAGGGACATGTGGTGTAGTAATTCCCTCACAGATGGTGTTATATGAGTGAGGTTTGGTCCCAGGCCTTCCTATCGTAGACGGATTAACACATCGGTGGTTGTTGTTGGGTCTCGCGGGGGCCGTTATCACTGGGTACCTGGGACCTCACTGTGTGAAGGTTAACTTGGGTACGACTGTTACTGTTGAGTTGTTCTCACTGACTTAAGCACTGTTCACCACTGTTCACCTCTGTTTATCACTGGTTTCGTTCCTTTCATAAATAAAATTGTAACTTCTGGCGAGAACTTGTTGATATTCCGGTGGGGAAGAGGGTTCAGGGGAGGGGGTTGGTACGGGCCAACTTAACAGTTGACCTGGCTGCTCCGAGAGGAGCGCCAGGTACGTCATGACCCTTCGGTGGTCAAGGATGTATGTGTGTATGTATGTGTGTATTGTCTATGATATCTTCAATCAAAGGTAAAGGGTAGGAGTCTGAGACAGTGACCTGGTTCACTTTACGATAATTGGTACAGAAACGAAAAGTGCCATCGGGTTTTGGAATGAGAAGGCAAGGTGAAGCCCAGGGGGAGGTACTAGGCTCAGCTAAGTTATGTTTTAACAAAAAATCTACCTCCTTTTTCATAATCTCTCTTTTTTGTGGATTTAGTCTGTATGCTGATTGCCTAATGGGTTGTACATCATCTGAGATTAGCTTAATATCATGTTTAAGTATATTGCAAAACCCTGGGAGGTCTGACGTGACTTTAGGAAATGTTGATAATAACTTAGTGAGATCTTTTGCTTGAGATGGATTCAGAACAGAAAAATACTCATCCAAGTTGTTGAGTATGTGACTGTTAGCAGGGTTATCTTTAGGTAGAGGGAAGTCTAAATTCTCCAATAGGTCCATGTCATCTGTCTCCGGCTCCGGCCCTGACAAAACCGTATGCAATACAGGTAGGCTTATAGCCTCTGGGATGTCTTCCTCTGACTGCCTGGAATGGTAAAGTTTCATGAGATTAATGTGAACAAGTTGTGAATCTTTTCGGCGATCAGGAGCATGGACTATATAGTTGAGGGGAGATAGTTTATCAGCAACTATATAGGGACCAGTAAACTTGCTTTTAAGGGGAGAGCCTGGAATGGGTAGAAAGAGTAACACTTTGTCACCTGGAGAAAATGATCTCTTAACTAATTTAGGTTGGGACTTCACCATTTTGTCTTTGACTTTTTTTAAGTTTGACTGAGCAATGGTTCGGACTTCAGTTAATTTGTCCCGTAAAGTGTCAATGTATTGGGAAACTTTTGCGGGCTTAATAGATGGATTGTCAAACCACTGCTCCTTTACTATTTTAAGGGGTCCCCTAATTTGTCTCCCATATAGTAACTCGAAAGGGGAGAAACCCAATGACTCCTGGGGACATTCCCTGATGGCAGAGAGTAACAAGTCTATGCTTTCATCCCATTCCTTTTGGTGTTCTATACAGTATTTTGTGAGCATTGATTTGAAAGTTTGATGGAACCGTTCCAAGCAACCTTGGGATTGTGGGTGGTAAGCCGAAGATGTACATTGTACATTGTACATTGTACAATGGTCCACACTGAGGTCTTTCATCACCTGTTTGAAAAGATTGCTCGTAAAATTGGTGCCCTGATCGGATTGGATCTCTTTAGGAATGCCCACTGAAGTGAAAAGGTGCAAAAGAGGTTTGATTACATTTTTTGAAGTGATGCTTTTAAGGGGAAAAGCCTCAGGATAACGTGTACTGGTATCCATAACTGTGAGCAGGAATTGATTTCCCTTCTTAGTCTTTGGTAATGGGCCCACACAATCCACAACAATCTTTTCAAATGGTGTAGAAAATACTGGGATGGGCTTAATGGGAGCTGCTGGTATACTTTCATTTGGTTTTCCTACCATTTGACAAATATGACAAGATTTTAGGTACTTTGACACATCCTTCCTAAGTCCAGGCCAGTAATAGTGTTGGAGGAGCTTTTTATATGTTTTCAGGATTCCCAAATGTCCTGAAAGACCATCATGGGCAAGGGCAATTAATGCTGGTCTGACTGAGGAGGGAATTACCACTTGATGTATTTCAGACCACGTGTCTAGATGGGCAAGCTCAGGGGGCCTATAGGCCCTCATCAAAACCCCTTCCTGATAATAAAAACACGGAAGGGTGTTAAAATCTTTACCCTCAACTGCTGCGTGATGAAGTTTATTCAAAGATGGATCAGATTGTTGGGCTTTAATGAGCTCATCCTTACTAATGGTCTTATTGTACAGATCTTCTGTGGGTAGGAAGATATTGGAGGTGGTTTTAGATGAAGAGGGCCCATTTCGCACACTCTGTGACCGGGTGACAGCACAAGATGGGAAAAGGTGAGGAATAGTTTCTTCAAGGTCAGTGGTGGAGTTGACAGGTAAAAGAGAGTCGACTGTCTTTATGTTGGGAACCACTAGATCTCCTACCAAGTCATTACCCAATAATAAATGAATGCCGCTCACAGGCATTGGATCTTTCCTAATGGCTATTTGCACTTCCCCAGTAATCAAGGGACATTGGAGGTGCACTTTAGCTAAAGGATAGGAAGAATGGGATGAGAGATCTGAAATTAGAACACTCTCATTAGTTAATGCGGTAGATATATCAGGAATGACGTTAAACAGGAGGATAGATTGTGCTGCGTCCGTATCACGTAGTATACGAATAGGGAAAGAACGAGACCCCTCTATAATTGAAAATTTTCCCTCATAGGTGAATGAAGAGAAGAGATCCTGATGGGGCCTTTCCACATTGGTGGTTGCTATTGGTTTGGATTTGGGATCCAAGGAACTACTTTTAGCAATTCGACACTTTGGGTGTTTACAAGTCTGGATCGTATGGCCTGGGTTTTTACAGTAAGAACAAGTAAACTTGGTTGCATCAGGGGAGGTAGGTGTGGGACCTTTCGACCTACCACTCACGCCCCCAAAGTTATCATCAGAGGAGGACCTAACATGTCGGGAAGTACCACGTTCTCTACTGCCCAGTGACTCCACCAGCAAGGCGTACGCATCAGCCAGCTCAGCAGCACGCCCTAAATTAACCTCTCCACGCTCCTCCACATGCTTCAAGATGTGAAATGGTATCTTGCTCTTCCACTCCTCCAGGACTACCAAATTTAACAAATCCTGAAATGTGGAGGTCTCTGTAGCCTCTAACCACTTCTTAAAAAACCTAAGCTTTTCTTGAGCAAACTCAACAAAGGTGTGTGAAAATGGTTTGGTTAGTTTACGAAACTTCTGCCGGTATCCATCTGACGTGATAGCATTAGAGGTGAGGATATTCTTTTTTACGTTATCATAGTCATCAGTCTGGTCTAAACAGTTATAAACTGTACGAGCCTTACCACATAATTTAGGAACTAACACCGACACCCACTGGTCTCTTGGCCACTCATTCTTCCCGGCTATTTTCTCAAAAGTCCTTAATGACCCGTCCATATCAGATTCATCAAACCCGGGAACAAGGGAAGAAGCATTAGCAGGGTTAAAAGCAGCTAGTTTCTCTTTTAATGCCACTTCTTTTGATTTAAACTCCGATGTTAAGGTGACTTCTATCTCTCTCACCTGTAGTTCCTTCAGTCTAACCTCCTGCTCCAACTTGGCCTGTTCCAACCTTCCCTCATGCTCCAACTTTTGTTCCAACTTGGCCTGTTCCAACATTTCCTCATGCTCCAACTTGGCCTGTTCCAACTTTTCCTCATGCTCCAACTTGGCCTGTTCCAACTTGGCCTGTTCCAACTTTTCCTCCTGCTCCAACTTGGCCTGTTCCAACTCATGCTCCAACTGGAGTTCTTTCATTTTGATTTGGAACTCGAATCTAGCTCGTTCTAGTTCTAAGGCGTCTACTCTTTGTGCTTTTTCTTGAGGGCTAGCCAGACCTGAGGCAAATTCCGAGTGAGGAGGGGTGGTGGATAGTGGTTGAAGTTTCTTGGACATAGGCGTTAATCGGTCAACAGCGGATTCTTTTAAAACTTCTTGTTGAACCAACATTTCAATTACATGATTATTTAACATTTCCTTAGTCAGTTGCTGTGAAAATGGGATATTGTAATAGTTGGCTATTTCTTTCCATTCTTTCTTCAGGATATTAACACGTAATTTAGCTACGGAAGGATTTTCAATAAAATCCTGAAGATCAAAACCTGAGGTGGCCATTGTTAAGAAAACTAGGATAAATTAACTAATGGTCAAAAGATAAGATAAGTGGATTACCCTAGAAAATATCACGGCAGTGGATAACCAGAAAGTCCCGGAAACTAACCAAGTTATACCTAGGGAAATTACACTTATGAATATTGTTCTTCTGATAAGATCCTTAGATAGGGATAAGAGACTTGAAAGAGGAAGGGCGTATAGTGGCATTAATATAAAGATCCGGATTAACAACCCTTGATTAAATAGGAAGGGCGTATTCCGGCATTAATATAAAGATCCGGATTAACAACCCTGAGTAAACAGGAAGGGCGTATTACGGCATTAATGTAAAGATCCGGATTAACAACCCTTAGATACTTGAAACAGGAAGGGCGTATTACGGCATTAATATAAAGATCCGGATTAACAACCCTGAGATACTTGAAACAGGAAGGGCGTATTACGGCATTAATATAAAGATCCGGATTAACAACCCTGAGTAAACAGGAAGGGCGTATTACGGCATTTATATAAAGATCCGGATTAACAACCCTTGAGTTTGGTATGATTGACCCCGAATGAGATAATGAGAAGAACAATAATGGAGGCTTTATAATTATGGGGTCCTGGTAGAGAGGAGCGTCCCAAGATGTCACTACACCCTAAACTAGTGACTATGGAACAGCCTACTCTGGAGTGAGGGTACGGCATTAAACAGATCCGGATTCTTCCCTACACTCGAAAAGACTTATTACACAACTGCCACGTGTAATAACAGGTAAGCCTTATGACACTTGGAACCTAATATCCTACGTCTGTCACTCTTACTGTACGATAATACCAATATATGCACACACACATATGAAGGAAACTTTAAACCACCGTAAAGCAATTGTGAACAGAAGTGACTGGGAGGAATAATTAACAAGGAGTTACAAGGGAGGAAGGAATATGGTACTTAAGGTCGTGTCCTGTCACGGTCGCCATTTGTTACGAGTTGGGGATTTAGAATATAGTTAAAAGTCTACCCAGATCCCAACAGGCAACAACAATAAAAAAACAAAGACAATCGGACTAAAAAAGGGTAGAGAAAGGATGCGAGTTTTTGTTGTGTATAATAAAGTACCATAAATTCCTTAACAAAATATTCAGCTTTCTATAAATTACCCTTAACCATACTTAACCTAAACATTAACAGTATATACATATTTATACAACATAAAACAATCGTGAAGCAAGTTGGAGGTGGGAGGTAATATAAGATTACAAATACTTGAGTGGGGAGCTGAAATGGCTGACGAGTAAGGCTGAGTATTGTAGAAGACGGTAGGTAGTCACTGTGCCGTAGGTTTCCAGGATAGGTGATCCTGTGGTCACTTCCCAGAGTGAACTGAACTCTCCTCGAACTGGAGCTGACAAAGAAGACTTTGAGGACGTAACGCAACAACCAGGATATGGAGAAGGGAAACCCGGGAGTGGTAACTAAGACGAGTCATACTCGTGTTTCGTCCTTAGATGGCGTTGCTCGTGGTGCTGGGTAGGTAGATCAGGACAATAGATGGCGTGGTTCGTAACAGTATGTATGTGTGTGTATGCATGTGTGTGTGTATGTATGTATGTATGTATGTATGTATGTGTATGTATGCATATGTGTGTGTATGTATGTGTGTATGTATGTTTGTGTATGTATGTATAATAATAATAATAGTAATAATAAACGGTTTATTAAGAAGAGTTGCAGCCGGTGGCTGAAAATATACAAACTTACAGGTGATTTAGACATAATGATATACATTCAATACAATTACAGGGCTGTGCAGTACATAAATCAGGAGTTGTTTATTATTTTAACAATAGATGGGATGGTGCTGTTCTTATATCTATCAGTGCGGGCTCTTATGGGTGTGTGTGTATGTATGTTTGTATGTGTGTGTGTGTGTGTGTGTGTGTGTGTGTGTGTGTGTGTGTATTTATGTATGTATGTATGTATGTGTGTGTATGTATGTAGGTGTGTGTGTGTGTGTGTGTGTGTGTGTGTGAGTGTGTGTGTATGTATGTATGTATATGTATGTATGTATGTATGTATGTATGTATGTATGTGTGTGTGTATGTATGTATGTATGTATGTATGTGTGTGTATGTATGTGTGTGTGTGTGTGTGTGTGTGTGTGTATGTATGTATGTATGTATATGTATGTATGTATGTATGTATGTATGTATGTATGTGTGTGTGTGTGTGTGTGTGTGTGTGTGTTGATGACAAAGGTAGTGACGTCACGCCAACACAGATGACACCCCCACACTGACAACTGCTCCCAGGGAACAGTCACACCCTCTCCTCAGGTGTCCAAAGGCCCAAAGTTTCTCACGTTAAATTCTCCACCCCGAAAAAAGGCATATTTAGGAGAGCTTCTAAGTGGCAAACTTTTTTTTTAGGACACAAAGCTGGCTGGTAAAATCGTCTCTAAATTACACTTAACACTATCGTAAATGGGCGTCTATTTATAATTAAATGGAGAAAAATAGACTTCCACAAATATAAGAATCCAGGGTCTGTCACTTTGATCATTTAATACTTCAAAATAAAGTCAGAAATCATTATGTAGTACATTATCAGTAAACGTGTGTAGGAATGGCTAAGAGGCAAGGGTTCGCATTTTAAACAATAGTAAACACGGTATGGTTACAACTGTGTGTTTTAACGAGTGTAAGTACTGTATTAACATGATATTTTAACGAGTATAAGTACCGTATTAACATGTCATTTTAACGAGTATAAGTACCGTATTAACATGATATTTTAACGAGTATAAGTACCGTATTAACATGATATTTTAACGAGTATAAGTACCGTATTAACATGATAGTTTAACGAGTATAAGTACCGTATTAACATGATATTTTAACGAGTATAAGTACCGTATTAACATGATAGTTTAACGAGTATAAGTACCGTATTAACATGTTATTTTAACGAGTATAAGTACCGTATTAACATGATATTTTAACGAGTATAAGTACCGTATTAAAGCTATATTCTAAAGGGAACAGGTACCACATTTATTACCCCCATAAAACTATACGATTATCTAACTCAGGCGAGGCGGTGGAGAACTTAAAATTTCTTTCCCAGGGCAAACAAGGGCTTGAGTAAGAGCAGTATTATCTACGGCGGTTAAGGCTATTAACAGTTATTTATTTGCATATTAGTGTAATTTTGTGAATGCTTTTTATATAATTCGGTTATTATTATTATTATTATTATTATTATTATTATTATTATTATTATTAATATTATTATTATTATTATTATTATTATTCAAGTTTATTTCCTTTTGGTGCACACATAAGACTCTCTCTCTCTCTCTCTCTCTCTCTCTCTCTCTCTCTCTCTCTCTCTCTCAGCAATATTCAACATCACTAAGCCAAATCAAAATCATGAAATTCCCAGAAGAGATTTATTTGATAGTTAAAAACAAAACAAAAGCGAGACTAAACAATGTGGATTAATAACGATGGCAGGGATAGACTGGCCAGGCCGCTCATTCAGTCAGTCAGTTGGTCGATTAATCATCGGTCACTCAGACTACCAAGCTTTCTGTAAAACCGTCACATTTATTGATTCTGTTCACAGTTACGGGCAATATCTAGCAGCTATTTCAGTATCCTACTGGTTTATAGCTGGTGATGCCGTTCTTCACTAATACATCTGACGATTAGCTTTTTTTTTCGGTACACAAGCTAGTTACCCATTCACAACTCGGTGAACTAGGGGTGAAGGACAAGAGGCGAGCGTTGTATCCACTCGGCTGCCGCACTCTATTATCTGAAATAACACAACTAATTGACTGAAAGCTGTCCGTCACTCCCTGTCCCCCTCCTAAGTGGTTGAAGGCTGTCATTCACTCCTTGCACTTAAGATGAGTGACCATTAGCATCCAAGAAAATTTATGGTAATGCTCGTTCCTCCCCATCACCACCGCTCCTCCCCATCACCACCGCTCCTCCCTATCACCATCGCTCCTCCCCATCACCACCGCTCCTCCCCACCACTACTCCTCTCGACCAGTACTCCCCACCACACATCAATAATCCCTTTAATTGGGTTTAAACATCAGAAGTGACGTTCTTCCTGGAATAGAAAACACCCAGTAGTGTGATGGCATACGAGAGAGAGAGAGAGAGAGAGAGAGAGAGAGAGAGAGAGAGAGAGAGAGAGAGAGAGAGAGAGATTTATGGGCGTGTATCATCAGGTCACAGCATGAAGAGGATTTAATTAAGAGCTACACACATTCATCAGTGTTGTGTTGGATGGTAGTGGCTATAACGACTCACATCAGACGACCCATTTGTATCAGCAGACCCCAAGGCGACACACACCCTCGGCAGTACACACAAGAGGACACACAGGGCAGTACACACACGGTAACACACACAAGAGGGCATACACGGCAGCACACACACGGTAACACACACAAGAGGACACACACGGCAGTACACACACGGTAATACACATAAGAGGGCATACACGGCAGTACACACACGGTAACACACACAAGAGGACACACACGGCAGTACACACACGGTAACACACACAAGAGGGCATACACGGCAGTACACACACGGCAACACACACAAGAGGACACACATGGGAGTACACACACGGTAACACACACAAGAGGACACACACGGTAGTGCACACATGGTAACACACACAAGAGGACACACACGGTAACACACACACGGTAGTACACACACGGTAACACACACAAGAGGACACACACGGTAGTGCACACATGGTAACACACACAAGAGGACACACACGGTAACACACACACGGTAGTACACACACGGTAACACACACAAGAGGACACACACGGTAGTACACACTCGGTAACACACACAAGAGGACACACGCGGCAGCGCACACAAGAGGACATAAGACACACACTTCAGGTCGCTCTTGACTCTCGATCGCAATACTAAAATGTCCTTTTTTTTTGTCAATATTCCCGATGCCTGAGCTTCCCGGGGTCAACAAACTTTTATCTGTTCTTGAGCCAATGAAAATACAGTTCTCAGGAAGTGGTGCTTGCGATTGGACATCCCCAGAGAGGTCCACCGAACTTATCCGAAGGCTTTTTTTTATTGGCGGGCTTATGTTGTTGTGTAGGTGGATGGTGGTGGTGTGTGTGGGTGGATGGTGGCGTGTTGTGGTAGTGTGTGGGTGGTGTAGGTTATGTATATAAGCTACTGTGCCGAGTAGCAACCCTGTACATAAGCTACTGTGCCAAGTAGCAACCCTGTACATAAGCTACAGTGCCGAGTAGCATTTATATATATTGTCACGTGGCAACACTGCACGTGTTATGTGGCAACATTGCCCCGAGGCTGCCATATGGCAAGGCGCCTCAGTCTGACTGTGTGAGCCGTGCATGGCACATGCGAGTCACCCCTTGTATTTCTCTCATCCACAATAAACGGACTCAGTGTTACACAGTGTTTCCCTAGCCATCACTGCATTCTTCAGGGCACACTAGTAACTTTCATGGCGCAGTGTCTAGGATCTGTGGACTTACAAAGTCTGTGAACAATGCCGACAGTTACGTCTGCCTGTGATGAGCGTCGACTCATAGTGTGTTGTGTTGTGTTGCGCTGTGTTTCGCCGCGATGTGCAGTGTTGCGCCGTCACAGTGCGTTTTAGTGACGGTGGCAGTGTTAGTGTCAGTGTATTAGTGTGTGTCTAGAGCTGAGTTGAGCATTGGCCTGTTTTTTTTGTGGTACCCACGGAGCACGCAGGCGTACACCCTTCTCGTGCGACATCCTGTGGGACACTGGTCTTGCCTCCGCCTCCACCAGCCACCACGCTCCGCTCTGAGACACACACACACACACACACGCACGCACGCACTCACTCACGGACAGAACAGTGGACCACAGGCGTGATTTTTGCGCTGTTTATGTCATATATATGTGGTTCGAGCTGTTGAGGCGCCACTTTATATATTAAACAGTGCAGTCCACGCACACACAAAGATGGGAGGTAAGAAGGGACGTCAAGATGGGAGACACGACTCCCCACCACCTTCCCCTTCACTGGGCCAGACTCTCATCCTCCACCTCCAGTGACGGACATCGCCACAATTCTGAAGTGGATGGACGACCGGGACGAGAGACGCAGAGAGATGGAACTTCAGAGGGAGGAGACACGAAGAGAGGAGGAAAAGTTGCGTTTTGAGGCGCTATTGGCGACCCTGGACGCTTCCTCCACACTCCAGGTGGTAGTGACTGAATGTCGGTCATACGAGGCCACCAAGTCCGCCACCTCTGCCTTACGGGCCCCACCTGCTGTGAGAGCCATCTCACAATACAAGAAGGATAAGAAGGCGGCCAACAACGCGAAGGCTGCCACACGTTCTTCCACGCCTCCGCCTAGTGCTTCCTGTGGCAACTGTGGAAAGCAGCACAGCCCCAAGACATGCCCGGCCGCCGACGCACTGTGTCGTGGATGTGACCGTAAGGGCCACTGGTCTAACACAGACAGGTGCCCTGCACGAGGCCACAAGTGTCAGGCCTGCTGTCGCTATGGACACTACGACAAGTGCTGCCGCCAACCCAATCCCAAAAGCCCGAGACGAGGAGGAAAGCAGCGCACTTCCCTCGGGGTGGTTCGCACACAGCCCCCTCCAGATGGCCCACGCAGCCCCAAGCAGCAGCGGAGTCACATCAGGAGGGTGGAATCGACCACACGCCCCAGGGCCTCCCCTTCCCCTACTATCCGCGTCGCCGTCACACACGGTGATGTGTCGGGTCACATCGAGGTGATACCGGACACCGGCGCCGATACTACGGTGATTGGGTTGAAGCACCTCCAGAAACTGGGCCTCACCAAACGCAGCCTGGGACCACCGCCGCAGCTGCAGTACTACAATGCGGACGGTTCCCAGATGCCGGACGCTGTGGGCTCCTTTCAAGCAGAGATCACCTACAGCGACAGGTCGTGTCACGGATGGATCGACGTGCAGCCTACTCTCGCTACACCCATGTTGTCGTGGGAGCACTGCAAGGAGTTAGGCGTGGTGCCCAGAGACTTTCCCGAGCAGATCCCAGGTGCTCGTTACACAGCCAGCAGGGTGCTTGAGTCGACGAGCGACGCGCCTGGCGCTGCCATACAGAGCTGCCCAGAACCTGCGTCCACTCCCTCCCCGCCTCCACCCAAGTCACGGCTGCTTCCTCTTCACATCGAGACGTCTCCTTCAGCCGCAAGGGCCTACTTCCTGAAGGAGTACGCGGATGTGCTGGTGACGAAGGAGGCCCTACGGACCACGCCACTGAAGGCTATGGCGGGTCCGCCTATGAGGATACACCTGCGGGAAGATGCACTGCCGTTTGCCATACACACTCCCCGGTTGATTCCTCTCGCCTTCAGGGATTCAGTCAAGAAGGAACTGGATTCCATGGTGGCCCAGGGTGTCATCGTACCAGTTGGTGACGACCCATCCCCTTGGTGCCACCCTCTAGTCGCTGTGGCTAAGACTAACTGTGGAGTGCGGATTACTACCGACTTGTCTAAACTTAACAGCCAGGTGTCCCGTCCCGCCCACCCTTCACCCACACCTTTTGCAGCTATACGGAGTGTGGATCCGAAGGTACGGCACTTCTCGACGATGGACGCCCTCTGTGGTTACTGGCAGATCCCACTGAAGAAGGAGGATCAGCCACTGACCACTTTCATCACGCATTACGGACGCTTCCGCTACTGCCGTGGCCCTATGGGATTCGCTGCTACGGGGGACGCCTTCTGTCTCCGTGGTGACATGGCACTTCAAGGCGTGACCAACTGCGTGAAGGTAGTGGACGACGTCCTCCTTTACGATGAGGACTACCTGACGCATCTTCGCCGCATCGACGAGGTACTGACCAGGTGTAGGACGCACGGCATCACTCTGAATGCCGAGAAGTTCGTCTTGGCCGCACGTGCAGTGTCTTTCTGCGGCTACCGACTCTCAAGGGATGGCATTGCTGTGGACCCGGAGAAAGTTCGCGCCATAGCGGACTTTGCGAAACCTGCCAACCTTACGCATCTCAGGTCTTTCATGGGCCTGGTGAACCAGCTGGCAGAATTTTCCCCTGACGTCTCCGCCGCTGCCGGGCTTCTCCGCCCCCTGATGAGCCCCAAGAGGACGTTCACGTGGACCCCTGACCACGACCTCGCCTTTCATAAGGTGAAGGAGGCCCTGTCAAGTCCACCTATCCTCGCTACTTTTGACCCAGCGCTCCCCACAGTCCTCCAGACAGACGCCTCGCGCCTGTACGGGGTTGGTTACGCCCTTCTCCAGGATCACGGTGGAGGAAAGTACCGGCTCGTACAGTGTGGCTCTCGCTTCCTCACCGATGCTGAGTCTCGCTACGCTACCATCGAGCTGGAGCTGCTGGCAGTGGTATGGGCCTTATCGAAGTGCAAGTTCTACTTAATTGGCCTACAGCACTTCGACCTCATCACAGACCACAGGCCCTTGGTCCCCATTCTTAACCACTATTTGCTGGACGCCATCGAGAATCCCTGCCTCCAGCGCCTGAAGGAGAAGATTTTGGCCTTCGTCTTCACCGCTGCTTGGCGCGCAGGTAAGGAGTTGTGCATCCCGGATGCCCTCTCCCGCTCCCCAGTCAGCCGCCCTACACCTGAAGACGAGATGCTCAGCACCGAGGCCGGTTTCTCCGTCAGCAACATCATCACCTTGCAGGCCGTACAGTCCCTCGCCAGCACCCAGGCCTCAGTGTCGCCACCTGACAGCGATCTGGCCCTTGAGGAACTACGTTCCTGCACACGCCAAGGCCTTTGCGAAGGAGCTGCGACCGCCGCGCCGCTTTACCTGCCCAGGACGCCAAGGCTCGGTATGACGACCGTGCCCGCCCTCTTCAGCCACTGGAGATTGGTGCCCTTGCCCGCGTCCAGGACCCGACGACGACACGTTGGGACAAGGTGGGCAAAGTGATGGGCGTCGGCCGGTCGCGGGGCTACAAGGTCAGGATGCCGAGCGGCCGTGTCTGGTGGAGGAACCGCCGCTTCCTCCGGCCAGTCCCACCCCCTGCTGCTGGCCCCTTGACCGAAGACGGGTCACCAACACCTCACGAGGATCCGCCCCACAGTGCACCTCGACGCTCGGAGCAACTTAGGACTAAGAAGTCCGCTCAAGACAAAGACTATGAGCGTGAGGGGGGAGGGAGATGTAGGTTATGTATATAAGCTACTGTGCCGAGTAGCAACCCTGTACATAAGCTACTGTGCCAAGTAGCAACCCTATACATAAGCTACAGTGCCGAGTAGCATTTATATATATTATCACGTGGCAACACTGCACGTGTTATGTGGCAACATTGCCCCGAGGCTGCCATATGGCAAGGCGCCTCAGTCTGACTGTGTGAGCCGTGCATGGCACATGCGAGTCACCCCTTGTATTTCTCTCATCCACAATAAACGGACTCAGTGTTACACAGTGTTTCCCTAGCCATCACTGCATTCTTCAGGGCACACTAGTAACTTTCAGGTGGATGGTGGTGTGTGGTGGTGGCGTGTTGTGGTAGTGTGTGGGTGGATGGTGGTGGTGTGTGTTAGTGTGTGGGTGGATGGTGGTGGTGTGTGTTAGTGTGTGGGTGGATGGTGGTGTGTGGTGGTGGCGTGTTGTGGTAGTGTGTGGGTGGATGGTGGTGGTGTGTGTTATTGTGTGGGTGGATGGTGGCCTGTGGTGGTGGCGTGTTGTGGTAGTGTGTGGGTGGATGGTGGTGGTGTGTGTTTGTGTGTGGGTGGATGGTGGTGGCGTGTTGTGGTAGCGTGTGGTGGTGTGTGTGGGTGGATGGTGGTGTGTGGTGGTGGCGTGTTGTGGTAGTGTGTGGTGGTGTGTGTGGGTGGATGGTGGTGGTGTGTGTTAGTGTGTGGGTGGATGGTGATGTGTGGTGGTGGCGTGTGTTAGTGCGTGGGTGGATGGTGGTGGTGTGTTTTAGTGTGTGGGTGGATGGTGGTGATGGCGTGTTGTGGTAGTGTGTGGTGGTGTGTGTGGGTGGATGGCGGTGGGGTGTGTGTGGGTGGATGGCGGTGGGGTGTGTGTGGGTGGATGGCGGTGGGGTGTGTGTGTGTGGTGTGTGTGTGTGTGGTGGCGTGTGGTGGTAGTGTGTGGTGGCGTGTTGTGGTAGTGTGTGGTGGTGTGTGTGTATGTTGGTGTGTGTGTGTTGGTGGCTTGTTGTGGTAGTGTGTGTGTTGGTGGCTTGTTGTGGTAGTGTGTGGGTGGATGGCGGTGGTGTGTGTGTGGGTGGATGGCGGTGGTGTGTGTGTGTGTTTTGTTCACTCTCGCACGACCTTCACTCTATATCGTACAGTGGTCGAAGTGAACAGTAAAGTCCAATATAGTTCAAGACCTCCGTCAATATCACCAGGTGTTCTGTGTCGGTAGCCTTCACGACCTAAGACCACGTCCAAGTTCCCGCTACACAACCTCCGTGTCACTCAAATAAAATGCGTCGTTTCTTGTCCATTCCTGAAATAAAATTGATTCTTGGAGTTAAAAGTGTCTTAGAAAAGTGTAATGTCCAGGAAATTCTTTCGTGAGACTTAGTCGAGGTTAACTTCTTGGAACACAGTCAAGGTCCCCTTAGAAAATCTGTCTCAGGCAAGTCTGGGTAAATATACTGGAGGTTTGATTTCATTCAACGCGTAGTTATATACCTAACCTAACTAAAGTAATTTAAACTAACCTAATCGAACAAAACAACGTAATCTAACCCTCAGTAACGTAACCTACACTAATTTAACCTTAATGTAATCATACTGGTGCAAACGATGTTCTTCTACAGTATCAGCGGAGAGTCACAGCTGTGGTTGCCTACAGAGTAACTCATCACAGTCAGAAGAATCCTGACTACCTGTTCTAGTATACAGTAACAACTCATCTCTATATTATAAAGAACCACAAGAGGGAAGAATTTTGTCATCTTATCTAAAACACTGAGCAGAATATTCAGGTAATGTTCGACAAGACGCTGAAGCGATCATGTAGGTTTTGTAGTGCTAAATCTTCTTTATTTTGTAACTTCAGCGACCGTCTTTCACCGTTTCTCTTGCAGTGATTACAATACCGCTCGTCCTGGTAAAAAAGAATGAAGGAGAACCAGAGAATAATGTTCCTCCCTTCTCTGTGTCCACGTCAGCAACAGAGGTAAAGTATGATAACAGGCAGGAGAAGAGACGGACGTGAAGAAACATAAAAAGGTTTACCTGAATATTATTAAGTGGTCGTGACGTCACGCAAGATCAGGATAAAGTCCTAGGGGGCTTTGTCCTTGGGGGCTTTTGTCTTATGGGCTTTTGTCTAAGGAGGCTTTTGTCGTAGGGGGCTTTTGTCGTAGGGGGCTTTTGTCCTGCACTCACCTGGGAGGGGCGCCACGTTGTAGGAAGGATGGCATAATAAAGGAAAAACCCTCACAGTATTAATAGGGAGAAAGCCTGGCCCAGACATTATATATATATATATATATATATATATATATATATATATATATATATATATATATATATATATATATATATATATATATATATATATATATATATATATATATATATATATATACAGTATGCACGTTCCCGACACAGGTGTTTAGCGAGGCTCCTGGCCCACCTGTGTGTCTCACCTGTTGTGTAACATGGGGGTGGGGGAGGGGGGGGGGTGAAGGGAATACACTGGCGGATGAAGACAATACAAGATGGACAAGCTAATACTTTAAACCCAACAAACTGGCCTATCGGCAGTCCATTACAATTCTCCCTCTCCCCAGTCGTTGCAGCTAATTGCACCACTGGATAAAGAAAAGGGAGAACCAAGGAATGTGGTTGCAGCCTGTGCTCTTGATTCACCAAATAAATTAACTCACGCGCAGCCATCATCCAGCTCATCATACTTTTCATCATCATCATCAGAACCCCTATACCCACAAAGTCCTATGGCGACGGACGAGTGGCAACGGGGACAGGCAGAGATAACTGCCGGGAGTCTTTAGTCACAGCTCTGCACATGGGCTGCATAGATAAGATGATCGTTTATGCACTGGGATCTAGGTAGCAGTGCAATCCGCTTCTGTCTGTGCGACTGAGCAGCCCTTTCCAGTAGCCACTCTGCTCACCCCACATGGCTAGAAAACGTGCCCAAAACATTCGCTGCCTAAAAAAAACCAGCCAGACTGGGCAACCGCATCTAGTTAGGTCATCCTAATGCGTTCGAAAACATAATCACAGATCAAAGCAAAAAACAAACACTATACAACCTCATATGGTCGCTGCATGAAATGTCAGGACCCTTCTGGATAATGGCATAAGAAACTCTTTACATCAGAGTCTTTTACATTTTCTTATTTTTTGGTAATACTAAAGTTTTGGCAGACGAAGTGACACCAGTAAAGATCAAAGCTTAGAGTAAGGGTACGGCTGTGTTCACGTAGCGTCTTCAGAGGGTCGTGTCTTGTGTTTAGAGGAGTTTCGAAGTTAGGTAACTAATGAAATGAAATCTGTGTGGTGTAGCAGACAGAGGGTAAAATGTTGACGGTGAAGTACAGTGACTTCCTCTACGTTAACTGCACCGTGAAAATCACGCCACTAATAAGATAATAATTTCCTTTAATGTAATTGTCTCCTCCTAGAAGAATCCTGACTCTCCTTATACTGTCTATCAGCAGAGAAAAATGGTAAGAAAAACAATATTACAGGAAAAAATGAAGAGAATATAAAATCCGCCGCTCTCAAGAGAAGAAACTGTTTTATTTTGAAATAATGAGAACGAAAGAAACTGTGTCTTTGATTCTTGAATTTACCAAACTCGGTGGGATTCGTATGATAGCTGTAAATCTCGAGGCGGTGAGAATTCCCATTTGTGTCAGCGGGTTCAACAAATGGCCGGGTGGGAGAGAGACTAAACGCTCCACTATTCTTTCTCTGAACCTCTGCTACAGACATCTGGGGACGTCTGCTTGAGCGGCAGTCTTCAGTTTCCATAGTCCTCTTGTCTGGGTGGGGAAGTCACTTCTTTTTTCTGTGATCTGTTCTCAAGTTCCGTGGTTCGAGTTAATATTGACATCATACTAATAACTATATGACACTAGCTAAAAATGCTTACAGTGACATCACCATGAAGTTATAATGTAGAACTTCAATACGTTCTTCATTTGTCTCATCTCTCCTCGTCATTCATTAGTTTAATTACGTTACTCTTAAGTCTTGTCTTTCATATTTAGTCATCATCTTCCATCATCATTTTCTACTACTTCCCTCACACTTTCAACGTGTCTCCATCACCACAACACACCATCATAACTACCCCGTTTGTTCTAGTCATCCTCCCGGTCTGTCCTCACCAAGCGTGTATTACCTGTACTTGTTAAACCAATACAAAACTACACATAACTAAATACCTGTCATATCAATAAGCCACGCCATTACCATATATTGAGTCATATTTATTATCAGTAAATCATGTCTACAGCCCCTTATTCACTTCTTAAGCCCTGTGGTGCATAATCGTCATGTTTGTATACCTTGTCATGTTCACACTACCTGCTATTTATAAACACTGTCATCATGCCCTACTCATATAGCTTCTTTACCTCTGTGTGCTGTTCTGTCCTTTCGGGTATGTCTGTCTTGTCCACGCCATCTTCAATGTCTGTTTATCCACCTAAACACACAAAGTTTTCTTGTCATTAACTCTCCACCCTTCCCTTCCTCCATCACCATCTTGAGTCACCTTCCTTCCTTCCATCACCATTTTGAGTCGTCTTCCTTCCTTCAATCACCATTTTAGTGGTCTTCCTTCCTTCAATCATCATCTTGAGTCGTCTTCCTTCCTTCAATCACCATTTTGAGTCGTCTTCCTTCCTTCAATGACCATCTTGAGTCGTCTTCCTTTCTTCAATCACCATTTTGAGTCGTCTTCCTTCCTTCAATCACCATCTTGAGTCGTCTTCCTTCCTTCCATCACCATCTTGAGTCACCTTCCTTCCTTCAATCACCAATTTTAGTCGTCTTCCTTCCTTCGATCACCATTTTGAGTAGTCTTCCTTCCTTCAATCACCATCTTGAGTCACCTTCCTTCCTTCAATCACCATTTTGAGTCACCTTCCTTCCTTCCTTCAACCACCATTTTGAGTCGTCTTCCTTCCTTCCATCACCATTTTGAGTCGTCTTCCTTCCTTCAATCTCCATTTTAGTCGTCTTCCTTCCTTCAATCACCATCTTGAGTGTCTTCCTTCCTTCAATCACCATTTTGAGTCGTCTTCCTTCCTTCAATCACCATTTTCAGTCGTCTTCCTTCCTTCCATCACCATCTTGAGTCACCTTCTTTCCTTCCATCACCATCTTGAGTCACCTTCCTTCCTTCCATCACCATCTTGAAGCGTCTTCCTTCCTTCCATCACTATTTTGAGACACCTTCCTTCCTTCAATCACCATTTTGAGTCGTCTTCCTTCCTTCCATCACCATCTTGAGTCACCTTCCTTCCTTCCATCACCATTTTGAAGCGTCTTCCTTCCTTCCATCACCATCTTGAGTCACCTTCCTTCCTTCAATCACCATTTTGAGTCGTCTTACTTCCTTCAATCACCATTTTGAGTCACCTTCCTTCCTTCAATCACCATTTTGACTCACCTTCCCTCTATACACTCTGCATACCAACCAGTCTCTGATGCAACGCCCCCCCCCTCCCCCTAACGTTTAGGTGTATTGAACATTATTGCAGCTCATTAAATAATTTAATATCAATATAATAACGAAACAAAGACGTACATTTTCCTCTTACAAACTCATTTAGTAATCTATATGCAACCAGCTGTCGTGCTAAACAGGACATAAATTTTTCAGAGGCAGGCATGTACTTATTAATGAAATGGATTATACTGGTTGTTTTACTTACAGTTTATATCACAATAAAAACAAAACAGACATGAACAAAATCTT
Source organism: Homarus gammarus (assembly GCA_958450375.1). Classification (NCBI taxonomy): domain Eukaryota; kingdom Metazoa; phylum Arthropoda; class Malacostraca; order Decapoda; family Nephropidae; genus Homarus; species Homarus gammarus. The sequence goes on from CAUDMG010002688.1 coordinate 80,920, forward strand.
TCAATAGTCACATAAATATCACTGTAAGTCCCTCATGTTAGGATCTCCCACCGATACCTCGCGCTTCCTTTGAAATCTTCGGGCGTTCCTCCACATTCTCTTTGTTCCGTCAGGTAGGTCTTCAGCGCGGAGTGAACGATGAACACTCAATGTCTACCATCTACCTATTTCCTTTATTTCTAGTGCTTCAAACAGTGCACCAAGAGTGGGTGAGAACAGTGCACCAAGAGTGGGTGAAAACAGTGCACCAAGAGTGGGTGAAAACAGTGCACCAAGAGTGGGTGAGAACAGTGCACCAAGCAGGGCCGGTTTTAAGCCTATTTGACCAATTTAATCAAATTGGGCCCCGCGCCACAAGGGGGCCCCGCACACACGTGTGTTAGTTTTAAACTGTATACGATATTGGTAAAAAAGCTAACGTTAGACACAAAATCATTGTTATTGTCATCAAAATAATAGATCCCAGTCACGTGCGAGAATTTTCTGTTTTGTCAAAAGTCCAAGGGAATTAACTCTGGTGTTGGTCCACACGCCCTGACTTTCATAATAATTTACAGGAGCGGGAAGGGTGCGAGCCAATCAGAACACAGTTTTCACTCTCTCCCAACGCTTGGACGGTGTAAGTGTGTCGGGTCTGTATTTTTGGCTGTTTTCAGGGGGAAATACGAATGATAACGTTGTGCTGTGTATATCAGCATGTCCTGTAATAACCAGTGAATCAGTGATCATCGTCAGACAGTGACAAAACTCCGGTCGTTGCCATAGACATGATTTGAGATGAGTTTTACAGTGTTGACCTTGAAAATGAGAAGCATGGCCACTGGGTGGCGACCGAGGCGTGGTTTGTTTATAATTTTTGTGCTGGACAGTGATGATAATTGTTGATCCTGAGTACATGATTGATAGCGACAATAGCGATGATGAATCAGAAAATGACTTGTGATTCTGAGCACATGCAAGCACATATAGTTCTATGTAGGTAACCGAATCTTTGCGTACGTAGCGGTGTGCTATCCATGCCAAAGTGTTATATGTCCGGTTAAAGCTTTTTTTGTCCGGTGAAGTGGTGATAAACATTGTGTGGTTTATATTTTATAGGATCAGTGTTTCGATTTTTTGTTTTAATTATAACATTCATATACGCACATACTTATTTTTTAAGTGCCAGGGACTTCTCATTGTGAATAATTTTGTTCGTTTTTTCATTTCAGTTTATTATATGTCATTTCTGAAAAGATAATATAAAAAGCCCTTTCATCATGGCAAGCACAAGCAGAGATAGAGGCAGAGGGCGTAAGTATTTAAATGGCAACCAGAAGCGAGCACTGGCAAAGGCAAAGGTGGCTGAAAATGAAAAACATCGAGGTGCTATCAAAAAATATCTTGTCACTCCACCTTTGAAACGCCCATGTATTGAAGATGAAGAAGACAAAAACGATTCAGAAAATGACAATACAGCCATTAGTCCAATTACAGTTGATGAATACAATGAAGAAATTGATATTCAGTTTGAAAAAGTTCAAGTTGACACACAGACACAGTTGAATCAAACTGAAGACGATCTTAATACAACAGAAGACAGTGCCAAAGTGAGAAGTTCACTTATAGCTAAAGAAGAGTCAGAAGGCCAAGCCCAAACATCAAACAGTGATGGATCATCCACAAGTACAGTTGTAATAAACAGTTTGTCTGTAATTGTCTTAACTTGTAATAAAAAATCAAAACTTTTATACTGTTTTTAAACTTTTAGTATATCAAGTAATTAATGCTTTTTGGCTAAGGCGGGCATACTACACGAAATATAAAACATCAATCTTCGACTTTGTAGAGTAGAGGGCCCCACTATCAATTTTCTAATTGGGCCCCGCAATTCCTAGCACCGGCCCTGGCACCAAGAGTGGGTGAAAACAAAGCACCAGGAGTGAATGAAAACAGAGCACCAGGAGAAGATGAAAACCGTCATCTGTGCAAGACTTCTGAGCCCCACACACACATATAACCTAAACAGGACAATAGCTCCCCGCTGTCTTCCAAAACAAGAGGAAGAACTGAACACACTCACCGAGTCAACAGTGTGAACTAGCCAAGATCATTATTTCTCTTTATGGTCTTCTTCAGATTAGTTATGGGCTACTGGCTTAAACGTAAGTAGCTAAAACAACTATCTGTGCATACTTTGTGGGAAACAATATGAGACCATGGAGGAGAAATATTGGTATATGAGGGCTGTCACTAGTCACACGATATCGACCCCCACCTGCACAGATAGTTGTTTTAGCTCCTGTACAATGATTTTTAATTTATTATGTTTTTTTTTTTCAATTCCAGTTTCTGGGCTAGAGTGTGAGTGTGTGTTTATCATCAGGTTAGGTTTTATTCGGTAACGGAGAAGATACGAGTGTAAACTGTTTGTCAGAATTCTCCTGCTGTTTTGGGAGCTGTTTTATACACAGAGAGAAGACTGTATACGTGTCGATGGTCACTGGTACACAGAGGGGAGACTCCGAGGATGTGCCACGTGATTTATATATAACACAAGCCTTGTAGGTTGTGTAGCCATTACTTGTACACAGCAGAGACGTATAGACGACCAGAGGCAATAGTCATTTATCAGGAAGTGAGAGGCGGTGTGTGCATTGTACTAGACAGGAGTTATATTGTTCAACCCGTGAGTAGGAACTGTTAACATTACATTCTATAAGACTTTAGTGTATCATCGATCACCCACACGCGGTAGAGAACTAGTTAATAGGTAACTGTCACGTACACACTTCACTCCTTAATGAACAACTCAACAAAGCGTAAGGGTTCGAAAGCATGGTGAATGCATTATTAACACGCAACAAAAACCTTTTAACTTTTCAATGACAAAATTATTAAAACTGAATTGAAATCCAACACTATTTTTTTTTAATATGGATCTTTTACACTAGTACAAATTTAATGTAACAATACACAAACCACCAGCTTTAAAAATTATAAAAATAATACCACCTAATCCCAACACAACTACACATATGGTCAACACACTGGATCATGAACACACAACCAATAGGTACAGAGACTCACTGCATCTCATCATGACCCAATATAGAGACAATAGGCAGCGGAGACAATGCCTTTAAGAAGCAGCTGCTGGTAGTAACCTCCCTACTTACACACACACAAATAACTATGTGAAGACGATCAAAGCCAAACCCCGTTGAGCCAAGGCACTGTTATTGACTCTCCCATTGTATCACGTTAAAGAATTCATTGTTATTCGTATAGCTTGCATGTGTGTGTGGTCAAGGGGGTGTTGGATTATTTCCCTCAGTTTATAACTAAAGAGAAGAAAATAAACAAGTTAGCCGTCAGATGTTTACAGAATACGAGATCCTCTTTTCGGTTGTTTTCCCTCCCTTCTCCTCTGTTTTTCCCTACAACCTCCCCGTCCCCTCCCCCCCAAACCTTCCCCACTTATACCCTCTTCTCTTCCCCATCACCTCACCTTCGTCACTTTCACTCTTTCCCAGCACCTCCCCTCTTTCCACCTTTCCCCAGCACCTCCCCTTCTTTCCACCTTTCCCCACCACTTCCCCTTCTTTCCACCTTTCCCCACCACTTCCCCCACCTGTCTCATAATATTCCCCAACCACCTATTATTTTCCCCACCATCTCCTCCTACCAAACCCCTCCCCATATCCTCCACTTTCCCTCCTCCTCTACATTCCCAACCACGTTTCCCTACTCGATATTTTTCCTCACCATCTCCTTTCACTTTTCCCTCTTTCTCCCCCTCTCTCTCTTTCCTCCCCTTACACGTTACTTCCCACCAGCACACTTCATGGTCCTCTCCTCCTACATCTAAAACACCCTGGGAGCCCCCCGAGTCTATTCACATACCTAGTGTTGAAATTCTCTCTCTCCAAGTATTTTTTACCTTTTCCTCTCTCTCTCTCTCTCTCTCTCTCTCTCTCTCTCTCTCTCTCTCTCTCTCTCTCTCTCTCTCTCTCTCTCATCACCTGCTACAGATCGTAATGTTTGTTGAGAGTAAAAACACAATAACATTTATAAGGCCATTTAAATAAGCTGTTTTCCTGCCTAAGTAGACGAGAGATCACCTTAACATTAGCCACCAAAGTTAAATTCACTTTGATTAACCAGCTTAACCCTACCTAACCTAACACTAACTTAACCTAATCCTAATCTAATACAAACTTAAACTAACCTAACCACAATCTAATGCTAACTTAACCTAACCTAATGTTAACTTAATCTAACTTAACCTAACCAAATAAAACGCTAACCTAGCCCCATGATCGAGAAATATAAAAGCTTAAACAAGGTGATGTTATAAAAGATATCTCTCCTCCAGTAGTGACTCCTGAAGGTATCTCTCCCTCAGTAGTGTCTCCTGAAGGTATATCTCCCCCAGTAGTGACTCCTGAAGGCATCTCTCCCCCAGTAATGTCTCCTGAAGGTATCTCTCCCCCAGTAGTGTCTCTTGATGGTATCTCTCCCCCAGTAGTGTCTCCTGAAGGTATCTCTCCCCCAGTAGTGTCTCTTGATGGTATCTCTAGGGGGCAGTGAAATTTTGCTCAATGCTGCACTCTTCAGGCATTGTTCCTTATACATATCTAAGACTCCATGCCAAATTTGAAGCTGGTATGTCGAGGTTTAGTCTGCCGCATTTTCTACTGAAATTTTTAAATTTACCTACAGTACTAGCCAAACAGCCGCTGTGGCGGTGCAATGTTCTGTTCAGTGTTTATCAACTTTTTTTTTCATATCTGGTAGCTGGAGATATTCCTTATGTTGAGGATAATTCAGATGTTTCAAGAGATATGCCTCTCGTCAATACTGATGCTGATTTTGTCCCTGATCCAAGGGCTCTGACAGACACCAGTTCACAAAACCGGACAAGACTCCCTACACTGGCTGCCGCTTGTGACCGATACTTGATTAGTGATTATGCTGGAGCTGCCATTGCTACTGCCACCTTAAATGACTATGGCATTATCACAAAGGATGACAAGAGTCAGGTTATTGGACCACATAAGCTGCGGGATGCGAGACAAAAATACCGATTTAAGAGGCAAGAAATTGAGATGGCTAGTTTAGATAATTTGACGTCACCCTATTTTGATGGTAAGAAGACCGCCACTCGTGTGATGATAAAGAATGAGAAGACCGAGAAATGGAGTTCGAGGATGATGGTGAAAGATCATTATGTCATCATGGTTGAGCCTGGCAATGAATATCTCACACATGTGACTCCCAAGACTGGACACGGAAAGCAGATTGCCAAAACTATTCACGAGTTTCTGGTGGAGAAAAATCTAACCCAGCAGCCCATTGTGTGTGTTGGTTGTGATGGAACCAATGTAACTGTAGGATCAGAAAATGGAGTCATTCATCATCTTGAAATGTTACTTGGTCACCCGCTCCATTATTTCATATGTCAGCTTCACGGAAATGAGCTGCCTTTCCGCGCAGTTTTTTATCACTATGATGGTAAACCAAGTGGTCCTGAGCATTGGCGTGGTCCCATTGGAAAGCAGATCAAGGAGTCTTTGTCTGAGCTTCCAGTTGTCGCCTTCCAGCCAGTCAGTTTCCCTGATTTCCCTGTGTTTAATGATGAAGTGGAGAAAGATCTGTCCTGGGATCAGAAATACCTGTATAGGATTTGTAAAGGAGTTATCACAGGTGTTGTTGAAGATGACTTGGCTGCTATTGAGCCAGGTCCTCCCTGTGTGTCAAGGTGGAACACCTTATGGAGTAGAATCCTCAGGCTGTATGTAGCAACATCAAGACCCAGCCAAGAATTGAAAAGAATTGTCATTACAATAATAAAGTTCAGTGCTCCAATGTAGTTTTACATCAAGATACACCCTTACGTAACACACGGCTCAAGGAACGTATTCCAGTCCCTGCTATATATGAAACACCTGAATAGTGAGGAGGAGACGATAGTGAAGAAGGCTGTCCAGAGAAATGCATACTTCGCCCACACAGATCAACTTCTTCTTGGTATGTGTGCAGATGAGGACATGACTGTTAGAGAAAAAGCTGTCTCAATGATAAGAAAAATAAGAGAGGAGAATCAGCAAAAGGAAGAATGCACTGGCAGATCTGAAGAGGAGGAGGAAGATTCTGGTGCTGCTGTTGACGAGAATTTGTTAAACTATACTGATGAGGAGGGTAAAGATGGAGATGGGAATGAGGATGTGCCTCCTGTAGTCAACATAAGAAAGGTGGTGACTCCGAAACTAAAGTGGCAAGCAAAAAACTATCATTCCATGATTAACTGGAGGAATGAACTCAAGACTGAGCCTCCTTACATTGCTTCTCTGTCAAATCTACAGGTTAATGACATTCTTGAGACACCATTAATGGTGACCAAGTGGCCAAACAGCACTCAGGCGGTCGAGAGAGGCATAAAAGTGATGACTGAAGCTTGCACTGAAGTGACGGGATACGAATCGAGAGATGAATATATTAGGCAAAGATTATTGTCTAGGAAAATGATGCCAAGGTTCCGCACAAAAAAGAATTTCAATATGAACTTGTAATGATTTTCTATACGGTGTACCTGTAAAATAACATGAGAATTAAATCGATGTCATCCATGTAAAATTTATCATTATCCTAGAAAACATTAAATGACACCTATTTTTTGGTATACACTAAAAGTTGACAAAAAGTCGTTCGCGATGGGGCAGGTTAAGTATGCATGAAATAGCATGAAATTTTGCACAGGTGTTTGTTACAGCCATACAAACGATGCCTGAAATGTGCAGCCTGCAACTCAAATAAAAGTGTTGTTTCCCTGCCCCATACCAGGTATCTCTCCCCCAGTAGTGTCTCCTGAAGGTATCTCTCCCCCAGTAGTGTCTCCTGAAGGTATCTCTCCCCCAGTAGTGTCTCCTGAAGGTATCTCTCCCCCAGTCGTGTCTCCTGAAGGTATCTCTCCCCCAGTAGTGTCTCCTGTAGGCATCTATCCCCCAGTAGTGTCTCCTGAAGGTATCTCTCCCTCAGTAGTGTCTCATGAAGGTATCTCTCCACCAGTAGTGTCTCCTGAAGGTATCTCTCCCCCAGTAGTGACTCCTGAAGGTATCTCTCCCCCAGTAGTGACTCCTGAAGGTATCTCTCCCCCAGTAGTGTCTCTTGATGGTATCTCTCCCCCAGTAGTGTCTCCTGAAGGTATCTCTCCCCCAGTAGTGTCTCCTCAAGGTATCTCCCCCTCCAGTAGTGTCTCCTCAAGGTATCTCTCCCCCAGTAGTGTCTCTGAAGGTATCTCTCCCTCAGTAGTGTCTCCTAAAGGTATCTCTCCCCCAATAGTGTCTCTTGATGGTATCTCTCCCCCAGTAGTGTCTCCTGAAGGTATCTCTCCCCCAGTAGAGTCTCTTGATGGTATCTCTCCTCCAGTAGTGTCTCCTGAAGGTATCTCTCCCCCAGTAGTGTCTCCTGAAGGTATCTCTCCCCCAGTAGTGTCTCCTGAAGGTATCTCTCCTCCAGTAGTGTCTCCTGAAGGTATCTCTCCCCCAGTAGTGTCTCCTGAAGGTATCTCTCCCCCAGTAGTGTCTCCTGAAGGTATCTCTCCCCCAGTAGTGTCTCCTGAAGGTATCTCTCCCTCAGTAGTGTCTCCTGAAGGTATCTCTCCCCCAGTAGTGTCTCTTGATGGTATCTCTCCCCCAGTAGTGTCTCCTGAAGGTATCTCTCCCCCATTAGTGTCTCTTGATGGTATCTCTCCTCCAGTAGTGTCTCCTGAAGGTATGTCTCCCCCAGTAGTGTCTCCTAAAGGTATCTCTCCCCCAGTAGTGTCTCCTGAAGGTATCTCTCCCCCAGTAGTGACTCCTGAAGGTATCTCTCCCCCAGTAGTGACTCCTGAAGGTATCTCTCCCCCAGTAGTGTCTCTTGATGGTATCTCTCCCCCAGTAGTGTCTCCTGAAGGTATCTCTCCCCCAGTAGTGTCTCCTGAAGGATCTCTCCTCCAGTAGTGTCTCCTGAAGGTATCTCTCCCTCAGTAGTGCCTCCTGAAGGTATCTCTCCCCCAGTAGTGTCTCCTAAAGGCATCTCTCCCCCAGTAGTGTCTCCTGAAGGCATCTCTCCCCCAGTAGTGACTCCTAAAGGTATCTCTCCCCCAGTAGTGACTCCTGAAGGTATCTCTCCCCCAGTAGTGTCTCTTGATGGTATCTCTCCCCCAGTGGTGTCTCCTGAAGGTATCTCTCCCCCAGTAGTGTCTCCTGAAGGTATCTCCCCCCCAGCAGTGTCTCCTGAAGGTATCTCTCCTCCAGTAGTGTCTCCTGAAGGTATCTCTCCCCCAGTAGTGTCTCCTAAAGGTATCTCTCCCCCAGTAGTGTCTCCTAAAGGTATCTCTCCCCCAGTAGTGCCTCCTGAAGGTATCTCTCCCTCAGTAGTGTCTCCTGAAGGTATCTCTCCCCCAGTAGTGTCTCTTGATAGTTTCTCTCCTCCAGTAGTGTCTCCTGAAGGTATCTCTCCCCCAGTAGTGACTCCTGAAAGTATCTCTCCCCCAGTAGTGTCTCCTGAAGGTATCTCTCCCCCAGTAGTGTCTCCTGAAGGTATCTCTCCCCCAGTAGTGTCTCCTGTAGGTATCTCTCCCCCAGTAGTGTCTCCTGAAGGTATCTCTCCCTCAGTAGTGTCTCCTGAAGGTATCTCTCCCCCAGTAGTATCTCCTGAAGGTATCTCTCCCCCAGTAGTGACTCCTGAAGGTATCTCTCCCCCTGTAGTGTCTCCTAAAGGTATCTCTCCCCCAGTAGTGTCTCCTGAAGGTATCTCTCCCCCAGTAGTGTCTCCTAAAGGTATCTCTCCCCCAGGAGTGTCTCCTGAAGGTATCTCTCCCTCAGTAGTGTCTCCTGAAGCTATCTCTCCCCCAGTAGTGTCTCTTGATGGTATCTCTCCCCCAGTAGTGTCTCCTGAAGGTATTTCTCCCCCCAGTAGTATCTCTTGATGGTATCTCTCCTCCAGTAGTGTCTCCTGAAGGTATCTCTCCCCCAGTAGTGTCTCCTGAAGGTATCTCTCCCCCAGTCGTGTCTCCTGAAGGTTTCTCTCCCCCAGTAGTGTCTCCTGTAGGTATCTATCCCCCAGTAGTGTCTCCTGAAGGTATCTCTCCCTCAGTAGTGTCTCCTGAAGGTATCTCTCCCCCAGTAGTGTCTCCTGAAGGTATCTCTCCCCCAGTAGTGACTCCTGAAGGTATCTCTCCCCCAGTAGTGTCTCCTGAAGGTATCTCTCCCCCAGTAGTGTCTCCTGTAGGTATCTCTCCCCCAGTAGTGTCTCCTGAAGGTATCTCTCCCTCAGTAGTGTCTCCTGAAGGTATCTCTCCCCCAGTAGTATCTCCTGAAGGTATCTCTCCCCCAGTAGTGACTCCTGAAGGTATCTCTCCCCCTGTAGTGTCTCCTAAAGGTATCTCTCCCCCAGTAGTGTCTCCTGAAGGTATCTCTCCCCCAGTAGTGTCTCCTAAAGGTATCTCTCCCCCAGGAGTGTCTCCTGAAGGTATCTCTCCCTCAGTAGTGTCTCCTGAAGCTATCTCTCCCCCAGTAGTGTCTCTTGATGGTATCTCTCCCCCAGTAGTGTCTCCTGAAGGTATTTCTCCCCCCAGTAGTATCTCTTGATGGTATCTCTCCTCCAGTAGTGTCTCCTGAAGGTATCTCTCCCCCAGTAGTGTCTCCTGAAGGTATCTCTCCCCCAGTCGCGTCTCCTGAAGGTTTCTCTCCCCCAGTAGTGTCTCCTGTAGGTATCTATCCCCCAGTAGTGTCTCCTGAAGGTATCTCTCCCTCAGTAGTGTCTCCTGAAGGTATCTCTCCCCCAGTAGTGTCTCCTGAAGGTATCTCTCCCCCAGTAGTGACTCCTGAAGGTATCTCTCCCCCAGTAGTGACTCCTGAAGGTATCTCTCCCCCAGTAGTGTCTCTTGATGGTATCTCTCCCCCAGTAGTGTCTCCTGAAGGTATCTCTCCCCCAGTAGTGTCTCCTGAAGGTATCTCCCCCTCCAGTATTGTCTCCTGAAGGTATCTCTCCCCCAGTAGTGTCTCCTGAAGGTATCTCTCCCTCAGTAGTGTCTCCTGAAGGTATCTCTCCCCCAATAGTGTCTCTTGATGGTATCTCTCCCCCAGTAGTGTCTCCTGAAGGTATCTCTCCCCCAGTAGTGTCTCTTGATGGTATCTCTCCTCCAGTAGTGTCTCCTGAAGGTATCTCTCCCCCAGTAGTGTCTCCTGAAGGTATCTCTCCCCCAGTAGTGTCTCCTGAAGGTATCTCTCCTCCAGTAGTGTCTCCTGAAGGTATCTCTCCCCCAGTAGTGTCTCCTGAAGGTATCTCTCCCCCAGTAGTGTCTCCTGAAGGTATCTCTCCCCCAGTAGTGTCTCCTGAAGGTATCTCTCCCTCAGTAGTGTCTCCTGAAGGTATCTCTCCCCCAGTAGTGTCTCCTGAAGGTATCTCTCCTCCAGTAGTGTCTCCTGAAGGTATCTCTCCCCCAGTAGTGTCTCCTGATGGTATCTCTCCTCCAGTAGTGTCTCCTGAAGGTATCTCTCCCCCAGTAGTGTCTCCTGAAGGTATCTCTCCCCCAGTAGTGTCTCCTGAAGGTATCTCTCCCCCAGTAGTGACTCCTGAAGGTATCTCTCCCCCAGTAGTGACTCCTGAAGGTATCTCTCCCCCAGTAGTGTCTCTTGATGGTAATTCTCCCCCAGTAGTGTCTCCTGAAGGTATCTCTCCCCCAGTAGTGTCTCCTGAAGGATCTCTCCTCCAGTAGTGTCTCCTGAAGGTATCTCTCCCCCAGTAGTGTCTCCTGAAGGTATCTCTCTTCCAGTAGTGTCTCCTGAAGGTATCTCTCCCCCAGTAGTATCTCTTGATGGTATCTCTCCTCCAGTAGTGTCTCCTGAAGGTATCCCTCCCCCAGTAGTGTCTCCTGAAGGTATCTCTCCCCCAGTCGTGTCTCCTGAAGGTATCTCTCCCCCAGTAGTGTCTCCTGTAGGTATCTCTCCCCCAGTAGTGTCTCCTAAAGGTATCTCTCCCTCAGTAGTGTCTCCTGAAGGTATCTCTCCCCCAGTAGTGTCTCCTGAAGGTATCTCTCCCCCAGTAGTGACTCCTGAAGGTATCTCTCCCCCAGTAGTGACTCCTGAAGGTATCTCTCCCCCAGTAGTGTCTCTTGATGGCATCTCTCCTCCAGTAGTGTCTCCTGAAGGTATCTCTCCCCCAGTAGTGTCTCCTGAAGGTATCTCTCCCCCAGTAGTGTCTCCTGAAGGTATCTCTCCTCCAGTAGTGTCTCCTGTAGGTATCTCTCCCCCAGTAGTGTCTCCTGAAGGTATCTCTCCCCCAGCAGTGTCTCCTGAAGGTATCTCTCCCCCAGTAGTGTCTCCTGAAGGTATCTCTCCCTCAGTAGTGTCTCCTGAAGGTATATCTCCCCCAGTAGTGTCTGTTGATGGTATCTCTCCCCCAGTAGTGTCTCCTGAAGGTATCTCTCCCCCAGTAGTGTCTCTTGATGGTATCTCTCCCCCAGTAGTGTCTCCTAAAGGTATCTCTCCCCCAGTAGTGTCTCCTGAAGGTATCTCTCCTCCAGTAGTGTCTCCTGAAGGTATCTCTCCCCCAGTAGTGTCTCCTGAAGGTATCTCTCTTCCAGTAGTGTCTCCTGAAGGTATCTCTCCCCCAGTAGTATCTCTTGATGGTATCTCTCCTCCAGTAGTGTCTCCTGAAGGTATCTCTCCCCCAGTAGTGTCTCCTGAAGGTATCTCTCCCCCAGTCGTGTCTCCTGAAGGTATCTCTCCCCCAGTAGTGTCTCCTGTAGGTATCTCTCCCCCAGTAGTGTCTCCCGAAGGTATCTCTCCCTCAGTAGTGTCTCCTGAAGGTATCTCTCCCCCAGTAGTGTCTCCTGAAGGTATCTCTCCCCCAGTAGTGACTCCTGAAGGTATCTCTCCCCCAGTAGTGACTCCTGAAGGTATCTCTCCCCCAGTAGTGTCTCTTGATGGTATCTCTCCCCCAGTAGTGTCTCCTGAAGGTATCTCTCCCCCAGTAGTGTCTCCTGAAGGTATCTCCCCCTCCAGTAGTGTCTCCTGAAGGTATCTCTCCCCCAGTAGTGACTCCTGAAGGTATCTCTCCCCCAGTAGTGACTCCTGAAGGTATCTCTCCCCCAGTAGTGTCTCTTGATGGTATCTCTCCCCCAGTAGTGTCTCCTGAAGGTATCTCTCCCCCAGTAGTGTCTCCTGAAGGATCTCTCCTCCAGTAGTGTCTCCTGAAGGTATCTCTCCCCCAGTAGTGTCTCCTGAAGGTATCTCTCTTCCAGTAGTGTCTCCTGAAGGTATCTCTCCCCCAGTAGTATCTCTTGATGGTATCTCTCCTCCAGTAGTGTCTCCTGAAGGTATCTCTCCCCCAGTAGTGTCTCCTGAAGGTATCTCTCCCCCAGTCGTGTCTCCTGAAGGTATCTCTCCCCCAGTAGTGTCTTCTGTAGGTATCTCTCCCCCAGTAGTGTCTCCTAAAGGTATCTCTCCCTCAGTAGTGTCTCCTGAAGGTATCTCTCCCCCAGTAGTGTCTCCTGAAGGTATCTCTCCCCCAGTAGTGACTCCTGAAGGTATCTCTCCCCCAGTAGTGACTCCTGAAGGTATCTCTCCCCCAGTAGTGTCTCTTGATGGCATCTCTCCTCCAGTAGTGTCTCCTGAAGGTATCTCTCCCCCAGTAGTGTCTCCTGAAGGTATCTCTCCCCCAGTAGTGTCTCTTGAAGGTATCTCTCCTCCAGTAGTGTCTCCTGTAGGTATCTCTCCCCCAGTAGTGTCTCCTGAAGGTATCTCTCCCCCAGCAGTGTCTCCTGAAGGTATCTCTCCCCCAGTAGTGTCTCCTGAAGGTATCTCTCCCTCAGTAGTGTCTCCTGAAGGTATCTCTCCCCCAGTAGTGTCTGTTGATGGTATCTCTCCCCCAGTAGTGTCTCCTGAAGGTATCTCTCCCCCAGTAGTGTCTCTTGATGGTATCTCTCCCCCAGTAGTGTCTCCTAAAGGTATCTCTCCCCCAGTAGTGTCTCCTGAAGGTATCTCTCCTCCAGTAGTGTCTCCTGAAGGTATCTCTCCCCCAGTAGTGTCTCCTGAAGGTATCTCTCTTCCAGTAGTGTCTCCTGAAGATATCTCTCCCCCAGTAGTATCTCTTGATGGTATCTCTCCTCCAGTAGTGTCTCCTGAAGGTATCTCTCCCCCAGTAGTGTCTCCTGAAGGTATCTCTCCCCCAGTCGTGTCTCCTGAAGGTATCTCTCCCCCAGTAGTGTCTCCTGTAGGTATCTCTCCCCCAGTAGTGTCTCCCGAAGGTATCTCTCCCTCAGTAGTGTCTCCTGAAGGTATCTCTCCCCCAGTAGTGTCTCCTGAAGGTATCTCTCCCCCAGTAGTGACTCCTGAAGGTATCTCTCCCCCAGTAGTATCTCTTGATGGTATCTCTCCTCCAGTAGTGTCTCCTGAAGGTATCTCTCCCCCAGTAGTGTCTCCTGAAGGTATCTCTCCCCCAGTCGTGTCTCCTGAAGGTTTCTCTCCCCCAGTAGTGTCTCCTGTAGGTATCTATCCCCCAGTAGTGTCTCCTGAAGGTATCTCTCCCTCAGTAGTGTCTCCTGAAGGTATCTCTCCCCCAGTAGTGTCTCCTGAAGGTATCTCTCCCCCAGTAGTGACTCCTGAAGGTATCTCTCCCCCAGTAGTGTCTCCTGAAGGTATCTCTCCCCCAGTAGTGTCTCCTGTAGGTATCTCTCCCCCAGTAGTGTCTCCTGAAGGTATCTCTCCCTCAGTAGTGTCTCCTGAAGGTATCTCTCCCCCAGTAGTATCTCCTGAAGGTATCTCTCCCCCAGTAGTGACTCCTGAAGGTATCTCTCCCCCTGTAGTGTCTCCTAAAGGTATCTCTCCCCCAGTAGTGTCTCCTGAAGGTATCTCTCCCCCAGTAGTGTCTCCTGAAGTTATCTCTCTCCCAGTAGTGTCTCCTGAACGCCTTAAAGCTCTCGTCACATTGCCTATTTAAGACATGGTTGACAATTTTCTGTCTGATTATTCTTTGATGAAAGTTTCATAATTACTTTCTCTCTTTTTTTTCAAAAAATATTTCTTTAATATTTTTTTTCATCCACTAAAGTTTGATCATCTAATTCATATTTTCTTTCATAAAAGATATAATAACCCACTTGTCGTTTTCTTTCACATGAGTTTAAGTTTGATCATCTAATTTTTGTTTTCTTTCACAGTAGCTTTATTATATTTTTTCTCCCAAGTCTTGTTTAGTTATAATATAAATTAATAATGATGATAATAACAATAATAATAATAATAATGTTCAAGGGTCTTGTATAACACTCATTCGAGTAAATTAGTTCTTCTTTAACTAACACCAATCTTATTCTCACCTAAAAAGTTATATAACATTTAGTATGATGGTTTTGAGATGTTTTGTTAAAAAAAATATATATATACATATATTTAAAAGAAAAATGAGCCTTCTATGTTATGATAGATACCAACGAATACCAATCTATTTTTCTTTTCACTCACTAAAAGAAACAAATTCTCTTCGTCTTCCCCAAATCAAAATTCCTTAAATCTCAATACAGAACGATACAACCTCAGTTTGGGACCTCACATATAACGTCCTGAGTCTTGTACCACGGGACTACGACCCTTCACAGGACAGCCATCAAAGAACTCAAACATGGGCGTCCTATTTTACAATTCTAAAACGGCCCTTTCATGTCGGCCACAGACAATGGCAGCCATTGCAAATATCTTAGGCAAAATGTTCGTCTCTCCCGAGTACTGGACGGCCTATAGTCAGCAGGGAGCCAAGTGGAGGTGAATATCTGGAATTGGTGTGTGTGTGTGTGTGTGTGTAAACAAAACTTACTCTTAACCAGGCGGGCGAGGGCGGGAACAGGTACAACTCCTCCATAACTACACTTACGTGACTGGACGGCCGCCAGAGGGATTATGGAACGACGGTTGGTTCATCCTTCTTGAATATTGACAAAGAAAAATGTATAGAAGTCTCGTATCCTCACACCACCACAACTGATCTTTCCTTGCAACATGGACTAGAACTCACTCAGTAACAGCCGTGGGATTCGAACCCATGGCTCTCAGGAGTTTACAGATATATTTCATTTGAGGACATTGAGAGAACTTAGGATCAGAGTTATTAGAGAACAGGGCGAAGGCTGAGTCATGCTTGTGTTAACTATACAATGCTTAATGGAAAATAAGTCCGCTCACGCTATGGACTCCTCGCTGAACCCGGGGACCCCACTTAGGCCACTTACGGTTAAAATGCCAACTACGGAGAAGACTTCTAGAATGAAGTCCAGAGATGACAGACAAGAGATGCACTAGTAAAGTTGTCCAAGAAAATATCGATGAATTACAGACCTCAGTGTTCCCTCGCACTCACTTGACTTGACTCTACTGACATTTTTCTGTTTTCTGAAAATAAAATAATGTCTCGAGGCAGCCGTTGTAAGTCCTACAGAGAACTTATCACCGTGATGGGTGTACTCGGCACACTGAGTATACCTTCACAGTCCCCCACACACAGGTACCATCCCTCTCTCTCTCTCTCTCTCACAAACGCCCACAACCCCAACATAAAGTTTACCACACACACACACGCCCACACACACAAACGTCCACACACACACACAAATGTCCCCACACCCGCCCTCTAAGCACACACACACGCCCACACCCACAAACGCGCCCCCCACCACACACACACTACCAAAATTAAAGTACAGTTTTTAGAGTCTGAATTGTTGTATTCATATGAATTCCTCAGCATCGTCCAGAATCACCAACACCACAACACCGCTTTTTCAAAATTTATTCAGTTTTGGAAATCGACTGTGATTGACTGTCTAATTGACTGTATGCCTTCCTTTGTAGCTGAGTGAGTAGTTGACTGTGTATGACTGTATGTGACTGTGGCTGTGAATGTGCGAGTGGCTGTGAATATGCGAGTGGCTGTGAATGTGCGAGTGGCTGTGAATGTGCGTGTGTGTGTGTGTGTGTGTGTGTGTGCGTGTGTGTGTGTGTGTGTAATAATAATAATAATATTTTATATAATAATTAGCTGGGGAGAAGCTCAAACTACAGGACATTTCAACACAGTGACAGTGCGAGAAGTAAGATTGACTGAGAGTGAATACACTGGTTGATTACAAGTTGTTGATAATTTTTACAATGGTTGGGACTGGGCTGTTCTTATAGCGATCAGTTCGTGCACGTATGGGCTGGATGCGGTTGTGGTGTCGAACAGCAATTCTCGGACGAGGGATGTCGGGTGGTAGTTTGAGCCGGTGTCGAGGATGGTGCAGAAGCTTCTCACCAAATTTGCAGATGAGGTCGTGGTGATGGTCAGAAAGAGCCGAGAGGGTCAGTGTGTTGAGCGCTTCTTGTTATGTGGAGTAGGAAGGGGACAGAATAATCTTGCATGCCCTCCTTTGCACTTTTTATAGGCGTTTACGTTGTGTGGCATTTAGGGAAGAAGACCAGGTACGGGAGGCATAGGTGAGCTGAGGAAGTATGAATGTTGAGTAAACACTGAGGAGCTCAGGTGCAGGAACTCCGAGGGACTTGAGTCGGCGGAGGAGGTGGAGACGGAAACTGGAGGATTTGACAACTTCACTGACATGTGGTTTCCAATTTAGTTTGTTGTCTATGGTGACGCCGAGGAGCTTAGTGGAATCTACAACCTGGAGTGTGTTCGGACCTAACGTAATGGAAGGAGATGGGACAATGTCGGAAGAGAGGTTGATGTGCATAACCATAGTCTTGGTATGACTGATGGAGACGTGGTTGTTGGTGGCCAAGTTTTGGAGACTGTTCAATAAATCCTGAAGGGTGGTATAGTCGGGAGCAGAGTTGTTGACACTGATCCCATTGGTGGAGTTGTCGACATATTTCCAGCGAGCAGGGGTTTCTCTTAGGGCATCATTGATGGACGCCACAGGTGAGTGGCTGAAAGTTGGAGACAGCTCCTCGGAAGCTTACAGCTTGGCGTCGGTTACTGGGGAAGTCTGTAAGCCATGGTATAAGACTTCTCCGAAACCCGAGGTCAATAGCTTTGTTGATGATTAAATTGTGGTCGAGTAGGTCAAATGCCTTGTCAATGAAGGTGACAGCTACAGACGTTTTTCGTTTTTCCAGATGGCGGTATAAAGTATGTAGCCAAGAAAGTTGACAAGACAGTGAGTGGTGGAGGAAGTTTTCATATTACCAAATTGCTGAGGATCTACGGCGCCTGCAATATCAGCATAAGCCCAGTTAAACACAAAACTTTCACAGATTAAGCTGGGTATTGGGGTGATGGCAATGGGTCGTAGTTGATTTAAGGATTGTGGGCTGGTTGACTTGGGCACTGGTGACACATGTGAAGAAGTGGTGGTGAGCTTCCATGGTTGTGTTGCTGTAATTTATCCATTTGGTGTCCACGTCATCCACACTAAGTGTGTGTGTATGCGTGTGTGTGTGTGTGTGTGTGTGTGTGTGTGTGTGTGTGTGTGTGTAAGTGGCTGGTGCGCGTGGCTGGTGTGTGGGTGTGACTGTGTGGGAAGCTGTATGTGTGTGTGTGTGTGGGGGGGGGGGGGTGAGAGAAGAGAGCCAGGAAAGTTGAATTTAGATTGAAATAAATCAATTGTCGGGGGCTTTTTGATAAACACTTCACCGTAATAGGAAACAAACTTTTGGAAAACGATAAAAAATGCTAAATTTCTCTTCAAACTTTGTGAATTATATGAGAGAAAAGGAAAATATGGCTGTATAGGAGGAGATTGGCGCCTTAGAAATATTAATTTGGTTTACATTAGTTTTCAGTTTTGTGTCGAAAGTTGTGTAAAAATGTATACAGTTTCGAGATACTTTTGTGTGACGTGTGTGTTTGAAGGTGTGTGTGTGTGTGTGTGTGTGTGTGTGTGTGTGTACGTGTTATGTGGTCTATGTGTGCCATGTACAGTCACTCAAAAAACTATCTATACAACATTGTGTTGAAAAAATATGACACAACAGACGAAGGATTTTGGCAACCTTGCCGAGACAACAGGAGTCACAGTGTTCATTCTGAAATTCATCGGTCACCCAAAGCAGAGATAGTTTTTTGAGAGTGGCAGACAAAGAGAGAGAGAGAGACAGACACAGGCAAACAGACAGAGAGGCAGACAGGATAAAAGGAGACATGGAGAAAGTAAAACAGACAGAAAGACAATATTAGTGTCCTCAAAGGGCTAAATCATCATCCTCAAAGGGTTAAACCATTACAATCATCTGGTCAAACTATCGTTCTCAAAAGGTCAAACCAGTCATGAAAGGACGATGGTTTAACCTTCTGAGGACGACGCTTAAACTCCTAAGGACTAAGGTTTAAAAATGTTTACGATTTAAGATTATCTTTAATCTTGTTCTGCTGGTTTCATCCTCTAAAACTTTTCATCTCATTTTCGGGATGAGAGGAGTCATAAAGTTATCAAAGTCTCCTTCACTTTTTTTCATATTTTCTCGTAATTTTTCACTTTCTTGACATTTCCTCCACTTTAGTATTCCTCCATGCACTTTCTCCTCCATTACCACCTCCTCCATGCGGCTCCTCACTCTGGGGTGTTAATGTCGCCCAAGAAAGATGGTCGATTCGCCTCAAAGTGACCACTTGTATGTAAAGTGTTGCTGCTCGTGTGTGTGTGTGCATGAGAATGTGTGTGCGTGTGTTTACTATTAATGTGTATGTGTGAGTGCCATAATTTATTATTCTTGAAATTAAATTCATAATTCTTCAAGACCAATTCAATTTTCTTCAAGAACTATAACTGCAAATATTCACGAAAGAACAAACACATTACATTACGACAAAAAGTTTCCCAGAATCAGGGACCTTCAACATTGTCTTCAACTTCTCCACAAAAGTCAGGGTTTACATAGCGTTAATACAATAATGGTTCGACTTGAAAACACGGGGATAATTTTTGTCAAGGAACAGATCAGGAAAGACAGATGGCTGAAAGTGTCTATAATCCTGTCTGGATATGTTTGGTAATAGACAGGGGTGTGGTTAGACAGGGAGGAGGGGGGGGGGGTATATTGCATGTATAACAGAGGGATGACTGTATGATTATGCAAATTAGACATGAACGACCTTGTTTGTACAGCGTGACAAGACTGTTGACCTTTTTACATGAACCCAAACACAAAGATTAACCACTTTACATGAGTGAGAGTGAGGTGAGAGCGAGAGAGTGTGAGAGAGAGAGCGGGGAGAGTGAGAGTGTGAGATAGGGGAGAGTGAGAGAGGGGAGGGTGGGAGTGAAAAAAAAGGAAAATCAAGAATTAAAGAGGAGAAGGTCAAAGTGAGAGAGAAGCGAGAGAGAGAGAGAGAGAGAGAGAGAGAGAGAGAGAGAGAGAGAGAGAGAGAGAGAGAGAGAGAGAGAGAGAGAGATGAGAGTGTATGATATGGACACAAAGTAGTACCTTCAGCTGAGTATTATCATATTACTCTTATATTACTCCATTAATTATGTATAGTAAAGTATTAGAGAACATGTATTAATTCTATGTAATATTCCCATTTATTGTGCACCATATTATGTATATAAATTATCATATTTATACTTTATGTATTCAGCTTGTGAATGCTGGCATCTGTACATCCCAGCATGCAGTAATACATAGACAGATAGAGAGTGAAGACAGAGTCTTTGTGGTGTGGAAGCGAGCTTCTGGGTCCCTCTGTATATATGTATCTCCCGTACGAGAATAGAACCTACTTTTAAGATAACAAGTGTTTGTGTATACCCTCAGCAGTATAGAACATTTTGTGGGTATTCAAGACGAACGTCAGAGAGAGAACGAGTAAGTCAAAGATGAAAAACAAGGTTGAGAAGAGACAAAAAGCCAAGAATAACATATGAGAGAATGTACACTACGCCTGGCGCTGTCAACTGCTCACACTGGCGCTTATTTTTATGATATGCGTCACTAACGAAATGAGAAAACAAAGGGCGAAGGTTAAAGAAGAATAGCAGGTAAAAAATATTACTTTGAGACGTGGAGATGTATTTTGAAAGTTATTGAGTAAAAAACAAGGAGTGGTGACGTTGGGAGAGGGGAGGTGAGGGAGTGAGGGGAGGTGAGGGAGTGAGGGGATGGTGAGGGAGTGAGGGGATGGTGAGGGAGTGAGGGGATGGTGAGGGAGTGAGGGGATGGTGAGGGAGTGAGAGGAGGTGAGGGAGTGAGGGGATGGTGAGGGAGTGAGGGGATGGTGAGGGAGTGAGGGGATGGTGAGGGAGTGAGGGGAGGTGACAGAGTGAGGGGAGGTGACGGAGTGAGGGGAGGTGAGGGAGTGAGGGGAGGTGAGGGAGTGAGGGGAGGTAGGGGAGTGAGGGGAGGTAGGGGAGTGAGGGGAGGTAAGGGAGTGAGGGGATGGTGAGGGAGTGAGGGGATGGTGAGGGAGTGAGGGGATGGTGAGGGAGTGAGGGGATGGTGAGGGAGTGAGGGGATGGTGAGGGAGTGAGGGGATGGTGAGGGAGTGAGGGGATGGTGAGGGAGTGAGGGGATGGTGAGGGAGTGAGGGGATGGTGAGGGAGTGAGGGGATGGTGAGGGAGTGAGGGGAGGTGAGGGAGTGAGGGGAGGTAAGGGAGTGAGGGGAGGTGAGGGAGTGAGGGGAGGTGAGGGAGTGAGGGGAGGTAGGGGAGTGAGGGGAGGTAAGGGAGGGAGAGTGGGAAGGGAGGGAGAGAGGTAAGGGAGGAAGGGAAGTAAGGTCACTAACTTGAGCGAGTGCATTAGGAAGATGCTGCAGCTGGTGCTACAGAGACAACACAAACCTCCGGGGGAAATTGACAGCATCCTGGGAGAGGCAGAAGAGAGAGATGAGGAGGAGGAGGAAGAGGAAGAAGGGGAGGCAGAAGAGAGAGATGAGGAGGAGGAGGAGGAGGAAGAGGAGGAGGAGGAGGAAGGAGGATGTAAAGTTTTTTGAGGGATATCTTGTTACACTGAGTAAAGGTAAGAGGAGGGATGGAGACGGTGCCTAATGGAACAGAACTCAGGAAATGAAAGTCTTTAACTGGAGGTGGAACTCAGCAGGTGAGGATGTCTAGTTATGTTAGGTTAGGTTGGGTTTAGGTTAGGTTAGGTTAGGTTTGGAACTCAGCAGGTGAAGGTGTGAGGGTGTCTAGTTGGGATGGTTTAGGTTAGGTAAGGTTTAGGAACTCAGCAGGTGAAGGTGTGAGGGTGTCTGGTTGGGATGGTTTAGGTTAGGTTAGGTTTGGAACTCAGCAGGTGAAGGTGTGAGGGTGTCTGGTTGGGATGGTTTAGGTTAGTTTAGGTTTGGAACTCAGCAGGTGAAGGTGTCAGGGTGTTTGGTTGGGATGGTTTAGGTTAGGTAAGGTTTAGGAACTCAGCAGGTGAAGGTGTGAGGGTGTCTGGTTGGGATGGTTTAGGTTAGGTAAGGTTTAGGAACTCAGCAGGTGAAGGTGTGAGGGTGTCTGGTTGGGATGGTTTAGGTTAGGTAAGGTTTAGGAACTCAGCAGGTGAAGGTGTGAGGGTGTCTGGTTGGGATGGTTTAGGTTAGGTTAGGTTTCGAACTCAGCAGGTGAAGGTGTGAGGGTGTCTGGTTGGGATGGTTTAGGTTAGGTAAGGTTTAGGAACTCAGCAGGTGAAGGTGTGAGGGCGTGTGGTTAGGGCCGGAACTCAGGCAGGAGATAAAAGAGCTCACCCAACACTATGGTATAAGACATGTGGTTGTGAAGAAGTCTCTCATTAACATTACTTTTTGGTCTTAATGAAGGATCTCTTGAGGGACTCCTAATGGGGGTGAAGGTCGTCCTTGATGATGACGTTTGAAGAAGGATTTTAGAAGGAAAATCCCTAGTGTGTATCTTCGAGTCATATGAATATTATGATTTACGTAATGTATCTAGTTCACAGACAGACAGACAGACAGACAGACAGACAGACTCACAGACTCACAGACTCACAGACAGACAGACAGACAGACATGAAAAATAAAAAAGAGGGAAAATATAAGACAAAGAAAAAAGCTGAAGACAAATGACATAAATGGCAAAAAACACAAAAAGTTAAGAAAGACAAAGACAAAAAAGAAGAAGTAGATAACGGATAAAAAAGACAAAGGAAACAAAAAGGACAAAGTAAAAACCAAACAAAACAAAAAAAGACAAAAAACAACATTTGATCTCGTCTTTTTTCTGCATCTGTTGTGGTATAACCGTGTCTGTTGTGGTATAACCGTGTCTGTTGTGGTATAACCGTGTCTGTTGTAGTATAACTGTGTCTGTTGTGGTATAACCGTGTCTGTTGTGGTATAACTGTGTGTTGTGGTATAACCGTGTGTTGTGGTATAACCGTGTCTGTTGTGGTATAACTGTGTCTGTTGTGGTATAACTGTGTGTTGTGGTATAACCGTGTGTTGTGGTATAATCGTGTCTGTTGTGGTATAACCGTGTCTGTTGTGGTATAACCGTGTCTGTTGTGGTATAACCGTGTCTGTTGTGGTATAACTGTGTGTTGTGGTATAACCGTGTGTTGTGGTATAACCGTGTCTGTTGTGGTATAACCGTGTCTGTTGTGGTATAACCGTGTCTGTTGTGGTATAACCGTGTGTTGTGGTATAATCGTGTCTGTTGTGGTATAATCGTGTCTGTTGTGGTATAACCGTGTCTGTTGTGGTATAACCGTGTCTGTTGTGGTATAACCGTGTGTTGTGGTATAATCGTGTCTGTTGTGGTATAACCGTGTCTGTTGTGGTATAACCGTGTCTGTTGTGGTATAACCGTGTCTGTTGTGCTATAACCGTGTCTGTTGTGGTATAATCGTGTCTGTTGTGATATAACCGTGTCTGTTGTGGTATAACCGTGTCTGTTATGGTATAACCGTGTCTGTTGTGGTATAACCGTGTCTGTTGTGGTATAACTGTGTGTTGTGGTATAACCGTGTGTTGTGGTATAATCGTGTCTGTTGTGGTATAACCGTGTGTTGAGGTATAACCGTGTCTGTTGTCGTATAACCGTGTCTGTTGTGGTATAACCGTGTGTTGTGGTATAATCGTGTCTGTTGTGGTATAACCGTGTCTGTTGTGGTATAACCGTGTCTGTTGTGGTATAACCGTGTCTGTTGTGGTATAACCGTGTGTTGTGGTATAATCGTGTCTGTTGTGGTATAACCGTGTCTGTTGTGGTATAACCGTGTCTGTTGTGGTATAACCGTGTGTTGTGGTATAATCGTGTCTGTTGTGGTATAACCGTGTCTGTTGTGGTATAATCGTGTCTGCTGTGGTATAACCGTGTCTGTTGTGGTATAACCGTGTCTGTTGTGGTATAACCGTGTGTTGTGGTATAATCGTGTCTGTTGTGGTATAACCGTGTCTGTTGTGGTATAACCGTGTCTGTTGTGGAATGACCGTGTCTGTTGTGGAAGGACCGTGTCTGGTGTGGAATTACCGTGTCTGTTGCGGGATGACCGATTTGACCTGTTTGTTGTTGGTATGACCGACTTGACCGTGTCTGTTGTGGCATGACCGTATCTGTTGGTGATGCGCCAGGTTCATCATCGTTGTTGGTGATGACTGACGCGCCTCATTGTGTTATTATCAGCATAAAACTATTTCCAATTTACCCAGCCCGGAATTTTGCATTACGAAATTACACGCGGAAAAATTACTCTGCCTTTGTTTACCGAATTTTGCAACAGGTATTAGCGATAATTCACTACAAAGAGCATCAAATTAAGCTACTTTTTTTTTTTTGGCGTTTTACTTTCGGGTCTTTGCATAGCTATTTTCAGTCGAATAATTTCCGATCGTCGAACTGAATATTTTTTGATGTTTGAGTATCATAATATTTTTCATCGGTTCAGATATCCCTTAGATATTCGGTGAGATTAACAATGTTTTATAATGTAGAGGGTGTAAACAGATTATGGTGTGAGGGCCATCATACTCAACACTTTTATAAAGCTTTTTTTGGAGGGGGGGGTAGAAGAATTTTGTAGTTAGTTAATACTATATACAAGTTGACAAGACTCATCCACCTCTCAACATTATCATGACTAACACCAACCATCCTGGAATGAATTATTGGTATACTTGGTGGAATTTTAGCAGCAAAAAAATATTTATATAATTTGTGGGGAAATTTCTCACCGTGGGTAAAAATGATTGCTACTGATACGATCAATGATGACCTGACCCACAAGTATTTATGTTGATGATTCACTACACTACCGGGAGTATCATAAGAGAAATACACAACACTTCCACGAAGAATGTACTTTACTACATAAGTGTATCCACAAATAGATAGATAGATACAGATATTTTATTGACCACAAATTATGAATACAGAGCTTAGAATAAAATTTTACATAAAATGGTCCAAATACAAATGCTTTAAAACACCAAACATTAATAAAAGTTCATTGATTCAACCAGTAACACAAAAGAACAGAGGAAAACCAGGAGTAACCAAAGAAAAAAAATAACTTAAATTAAAATGAAATAAAACATACAAAATAGTTGTGGGTAATTGTGTGTCCCTGTGACTTGTAACTAAACACAGGAAGTATTCGACGAACTGCACGACAAACAGTTTCATAATCAGTTCTTTCAGTTAGCAAATTTATAAAAGTTGAAATACTATATTGATGGCGTATATCTATTGTTAGGGGGCACTCTTCAACAACAAGCCTTTCAGACTGAATAACACCACATGAACGCAATCTCTCTTCAATGGGCAGACGGCCCCTGCCTCGTCTGTTCCAGCGCCCCTCCTCTACAGCGAGGGAATGGCCACTCACTCTCATTCGTGTCCACGATACTCGTTCAAGCTCATTCACCTTTTTCTTTGTATTGTCCCCTATAACACCATCTGCGAAGGAATTACTACACCACGTCAGGTCCCTCATAATACCATCTGTGAGGGAATTACTACACAACGTCAGGCCCCTCATAACACCATCTGTGAGGGAATTCGTAAACCACGTGATGCCCCTCATAACACCATCTGTGAGTGAATTACTACACCACATCAGGTCACTCATAACACCATCTGTGAGGGAATTACTACACCACGTATTTGCTGTTCAAAACCTACATTAATCTGTATGTTCACTGTATCACGTGGGCAGCCAAAACGGCTGAGGGTCCACCAGAGTGCTTCCCTGTTGACCGAGTCGAAGGCCTTAGTTAGGTCGATGAAAGCTATGTACAGGTCACAATACAATTTTCCTGTATCTGGCGGGCAAAAAAGATGATGTCAGTGGTGCCACGTGATGGTTTAAAGCCACAATGAGATTCTGGGAGGAAGTTTTCCGCCTCAGCAAGGAGTCTGTTTAGGAGTACTCAGGCGATAAACTTGCCAGCTACGGACACCAGCGAGAAATGAATTGAATTTGAATTGAAACAGTTTATTTAGCCAGAAAAACACAGATACAGTCAGTGTGTGACTCGTACCATTACAGTTGACAGCACGAGGTAATGTTGGGCTCGTGGTGTGTGAGTCCCAAATATCAAATTCATTTATGTAAGAAAAGATAAATCAAAGTTTATATTCTTTGACACTGGTGACAAAAACTGACGATCCTCTTAGTGTTGACTACAAACTTTCGTGCTCAGGTGTACGATTCGAGTACCTAAGTGTTACCCCAAAACCAACGAGTCGAGTACATAACGCATACTTGAAATTTTATCGAAATGACAAGGAAATAAAACGAATTGGTCATTTCGTTCATAACAGTTAATCAGTATTTCAATTTTCAAACTTCACAAGACTTTTCTCAATGATATAATCACCACGGAATAGCCTAAATATGTAGACTTCTCCCAGAACAGTTTAACTTATTCACTTACATCAATTCGATATCTGAGACTTAATATCTGAAAACCGTTAGAGTAGTATTATCGAAATCGTTTTCACAAGTCGTATACCGACACTGTGTCGCAGCAGATATATTGGAGGTTCGCAGGGAGGGAGCGGGGGAGGAGGGTAGCTCTTCCTAAACTCAATACCAACAACTATAGATTCGCCTATTGATAACCTGCCGGTTTACCTAACCAGCGTCGAACCAGATTCGTTTGTTTATCTTTACACACATTGGTTAAGTTTAGTACGTGAGTGATGCTAAATTGTACACTCTTACGAACATATGAGCATTATATAGTGACTCTCTCCCTGACCACTAACTAGAGGAGGACCATCCCTGACCACTCACTAGAAGAGGACCATCCCTGACCACTCACTAGAGAAGGACCATTCCTGACCACTCACTAGAGGAGGACCATCCCTGACCACTCACTAGAGGAGGACGATCCCTGACCACTCACTAGAGGAGGACCATCCCTGGCCACTCACTAGAGGAGGACCATCCCTGACCACTCACTAGAGAAGGACCATTCCTGACCACTCACTAGAGGAGGACCATCCCTGGCCACTCACTAGAGGAGGACCATCCCTGACCACTCACTAGAGGAGGACCATCCATGACCACTCACTAGAGGAGGACCATCCATGACCACTCACTAGAGGAGAACCATCCATGACCACTCACTAGAGGAGGACCATCCATGACCACTCACTAGAGGAGGACCATCCATTACCACTCACTAGAGGAGGACCATCCATGACCACTCACTAGAGGAGGACCATCCATGACCACTCACTAGAGGAGGACCATCCATGACCACTCACTAGAGGAGGACCATCCATGACCACTCACTAGAGGAGGACCATCCATGACCACTCACTAGAGGAGGACCATCCATGACCACTCACTAGAGGAGGACCATCCATGACCACTCACTAGAGGAGAACCATTAGTTTTCGCTCAGGGATCCCAGTTACTCGTCTCCTCCACCAGTAAACAAAACACTGTCACTACTGAGTCACGGTTCATCAGTAGAACAAAGCAAGTCTCAGTAACATTCTCAGAGAAACATTCTACTGAACGACGATCTCTTTAGTGGTTGGAACGTTCTTTGAAATGTAACTAGAATGATTAACTTTATTACATATTTAGTATATACATCATCCATTTCTCTCAGCGGAGGAGAAGAATCATGACTAACAAACATGTGTGTGGAGGTTTATATGGCAGCAAGAGGCTCAATAACCAGTTTTTAAGAGATGTTTGATTACACGAGTATATACTACTAGTTAAATACCGTCTGCCCTGCCTGAAACACTTGCCCCACGACGTGTACACCCTGTAAGTGTCTCAACATCCGGTATCTTACTTGACCAATACTTGAACTCACTTTAGTTAATAACTAATTCAAAATCACTGTCTCCTAAGGGCTGGAACATGAAGTCGGAAATACTACTACCCTGTATACACGATCACGTCTCCATCACCGCTTCCTAGAGAGCAACGCCAAGCAATTTTACTCTTACAATCCTTTGAAAGCCTGTTACTGGATCGCTGTGATTACCTTTAAGGGCTTTAGTCTCGACCACCGATATTGATTGCACGTCTGAGGAGATTTCATCCGTAACCCCAAGGTCAATGTTGCGTAAACCGAGTGGGGTCATGTCGAGGCCTATAGGCAGGCTTAGGATTTATTCACTCTGTAATAGTTATCATCTGTTTATCAATATGGAACACTTTGAACATTTCTGAAATATCTTTTAAATTACAATCTTTTGGTAAGTTTTTATTGACGAGCTACTGTGGTCGAGATAGAAGGCTGGGGTCATTATAATCTTTAGTCGTGGTTCCAGACGTGTGACCGCGATCCATCTTACATGATTAAGTTACGTTCAATAAGGAATACTAAATAAGTACAGTAATATCAAGGAAGAAAATAAACAATTATATAATAAGTCAAGGTATAGCTTCTGAGACTATAAACACGGCGGGTATAATGTTTATCTCGGGAATACAAACAAACGATCATTAAAGGGGTGAATTGGAGTTGAATACTACACAGTTGAACTAATTTGTTACATTATTCTCCTGTCAAAGGGTTTATAAAGTCATCGTAAAGGAAGACAACACCAAGGTTTTAAATGGTTACATATAAGAATCTGGACGTTCTTTTTTCGACGACCATGTACTGTATATGTTAGGTTAGGTTAGGTTAGGTTAGGTTTGGTTAGAGAAATTTCGAGACCATCAAAAGTTGTGTTCAGAGGGAAAAAGTTTACAAACGATCTCAATTCATCCTCACTCCCATCTTCCGCTCGTGTATCTACTGTCACTACCTCTCTCCCTCTTCTACCACTTTCCCTCCTACAGTTTATATTCCAGCTCTCACTCACTCCTCCCTCTCCCCTCCCACACCACCAATACTCCCAATCTCCCCAACAAAGAGAAAAAGTTTTATCCTAGCCTCGAGGGAAGAGAGGGGGCGGGGATGATATTTCTGTTGTAAATTCAAGAGATATAGACGTATAGGCGTTAAAGAGTCGCTCGAGTGAAACACACACTCACCCCAAGTCATCCGTGAAATATGCTCTGCAAAGAAGTCTCACTACCTAACCAAGCTGCAACACCTGAAGCAGACCAACATCAGTCAGTGGTACTGTAAGCTTGAAGAACTCTGTGGACTAAACAATAAGACACAACTCCCCTTCCTTAGCCATCTCACTGATGATGACGCAGCTGAGTAATCAAACGACCATCTCGCGAATATATGCCAGGCGTTCCCCCGGCTTGACACAACCAGTCTCCCTGCTTACCTCCCAGCCCCCTTTCCCACTGACTTAGTAGAAGAATTTGAAGTAGCAAACCGTCTAGACAAACTCAAGTTAAAGCGCTCCACCACCCCATTGACTTACAAGGAGTTCTCCCTGGAGCTTGCTAAGCCCCTCTGCTCCATCATCAATGCTTCTCTCAGCCAAGCAGGATGCCCAGCTGACTGGAAGACCTCGTATGTGTCACCAGTGCCCAAGTCAACCAGCCCACAATCCTTAAATGAGCTACGACCCATTGCCATCACCCCAATTACCCAGCTTAGTCTGCTAAAGTTTCTTGTCTGACTGAGCTTATGCTGATATTGCAGGCGCCATAGATCATTAGCAAATTGGCAATATGAAAAACTTCCTCCACCACTCACTGTCTTGTTAGCTTTCTCAACTACATATACCGCCATCTGGAGAAACGAAAGACGTATGTGGCTGTCGTCTTCATTAACTTCACTAAAGCATTTGACCTAGTCGACCACAATTTAATCATCAACATAGCGCTCGACCTCAGGTTTCGAAGAAGTCTTATATCATGGCTTACAGACTTCCTTAGTGACCGACACCAAGCCGTACGCTTCCGAGGGGCTGTTTACACTTTTCAGTCACTCACCTGTGGCGCCCCCTAAGGCACCAAGATGGGACAGCTCTGCTTCCTTATGCTTACCAAAGGTGCTCTAAGAGAAACCTGTGCTCGCTGGAAATATTTTAACGAATCCACCAGTGGCATCAGTGTCAACAACTCGGCTCCTGACCACACCGCCCTTCAGTATATATTGAACAGTCTCCAAAATTAGGCCATCAACAACCATGTCACCATCAACCATACCAAGACCATGGTTAGGAACAACCTCTCCTCCGGCCTTGTCCCACCTCCCTCCATTACTTTGGGCCCCAACACACTCCAGGTTGTGGACTCCACTGAGCTCCTCGGCATCACTCTAGATAACAAGCTAAATTGGAAAACACACGTCAGTACAGTTGCCAAAGCCTCCAGTTTCCGTCTCCACCTCTCCCGCCGACTCAAGTCTTCTTCCCTAAACACCACACAACGGAAACACCTAGAAAAGTGCATAAGAGGGCATGCAAGCTTATTCTCTCCTCTTCCTACTCCACATATCAAGAAGCTCTCAACACACTGACCCTCTCGGCTCTCACTGACCATCACAACGACCTCATCTGCAAATTTGGTGAGAAGCTGCACCATCCTCGACACCGGCTCCTACTTCTCGTAGTCACTTCTGTACGCCTGGTGTCTTTCGCTCCGCTAATTAACAAGGTAGTCTCATTATAGTTCACTTTGTTTGACTCCCTACTTGAATACCGGACAGGTTATTACGTTCATTGTATCATTAAGTTTGTCAGCTTACGTCCATTGTATCATTGCATTTGTCAGCGTATTACACGCATTGTATCATTACGCTTGTCAGCTTATTACGTTCATTGTATCATTACGTTTGTCAGCTTATTGCGTTCATTGTACCACTTCGTTTATCAGCTTATTACGCTTATTGAATTATTAAGTTTGTCAGCTTATTACGTTTTTTGTATCATTGCGTTTGTCAGCTTATTGCGTTCATTGTACCATTTCGTTTATCAGCTTATTACGCTTATTGAATTATTAAGTTTGTCAGCTTATTACGTTCATTGTATCATTACGTTTATCAGCTTATTACGTTCATTGTATCATTACGTTCGTCAGCTTATTACGCGCGTCGCATCATTACGTTTATTAGCTTATTACGTTTATTTAAGTGTCAGCTTATTATGTTCTTCTTATCATTACGTTTGTCAGCATATTACGCTCATGGTATCATTACGTTTGTCAGCTTATTACACGTTTTGTGTCATTACGTTTATCAGCTTATTACATTTAATTAATTTTGTCAGCTTATTATGTTCTTCTTATCATTACGTTTGTCAGCTTATTACGCTCATGGTATCATTACGTTTGTCAGCTTATTACACGTTTTGTGTCATTACGTTTATCAGCTTCTTACATTTAATTAATTTTGTCAGTTTATTATGTTCTTCGTATCATTACGTTTGTCAGCTTATTACGTTCTTTGTATATATCATTGCCTTTGCCAGCTTATTACGTTCATTGTATCATTACGTTTGTCAGCTTATTACGTTCATTGTACCATTACGTTTATGAGCTTATTACGTTTTTTTAATTATGTTTGTCAGTTTATTACATATATTGGATTATTATTGACAATACACACATGCCCAGTACTTGCCAAGAGTATGTAACAGAGACGTGACTGACCGCCCAAGCAGCTAACAAGCCGATCAGAGGCGAAGAGGAAAAAGTAAACGAGTTATTACCCACATCAGCTTATTACGTTCATTGAATTATTGACGTTTATCTGTTTATTACGTTCATCAAGTTATTACACTAGGTCAATCCCCTCTGTATCCAGTTCTCATTTCAGTCTCTTAAATTTTGTAAACAACCTCTCTCTCTCTCTCTCTCTCTCTCTCTCTCTCTCTCTCTCTCTCTCTCTCTCATTACTTTAATCATTTCATCACACTTGATTTTCCTCCCTCAATCTCATTCACTATTTACTCTTCCTTCTGTCGGGTGCAGTGTCATTTTTTTCCTAATATTGATGAGATTGAACAGGTAATGCTAATTAAATGTTCAATGAGCCAAGTTCATGATTACATTTTCTCAATAGTGTCGCGTCAGCTGGTTTTATTTTAATCATTATATTCCCCCACATTATCTGCTTCCTGTCTATTTATTCCTTGTAATGAAATGTCAATTCTATAAGAAGTTTATTTTATATTATCTCTATATTCAGGTGTATTTTCCACAAAACATATCTCTACTTAAGGGAGGGGGGGTGGAGGGGGGGGGGGGTCGATGAATCTCAGAATGAACACTGCGACTTCAGCTGTCTCGGTAAGGTTGTTAAAATCCTTTGTTCGTTGTGTCATGTTTTCTCAACGCAATTTTGAAAAGCTTTTTTTTTAGTGACTTACAGTACACCAGTTAACTTCTTGTCTTAGGTTCGTCTTACAAGAGTAAAATATTAAGCATCAGGTGATACGTATCTTGTTTTAGTGACTCGATTTGAACATTTTGTTTCCATCTCACCGCTTCCTCTTTGTGTGTGTGTGTGTGTGTGTGTGTGTGTGTGTGTGTGTGTGTGTGTGTGAGTGAGTGAGTGCGTATATGCATGCAAGCAAGCATGTGTGCTCGTGCGTGCATGTGAGCGTGTGCTACGAGCGTGCGTTCGTATGAACGTGCGCTTGTATGCTGATAGAAAAACTCGCCAATTATTTTTTTTATTTACTTATTGTTTTTTTACAAAATTGACCAGCTTCGCTCGGATACCACCTCAACCTAACCTAACCTAAACTTCGCTGTCACAGTTTGTCCTCCAAGACACGGGAAACCACCACCCAAAATCGCCGTGGTGATATCTCAGTCGGGGAAAATTTTTGGTTCTTGCCCGGACCACCCGGGGTCCCTGGTCATAGGGTGTTTCATACGGAGGCGATTTTTTTTTTTTTGAGTTTGAAAAATCGGCCCATTGTATTAATGATGTAGTTTTATGTGCAGAATCATGTGATATCTTCAGATTTGAAAAGTTTTTATTTTTTGCTAGGTAAATTTTAACTTGAAATCTTATGAAAATTCAGTATTCCCACCCTTTTACCAACACCACTAAATAGCTTATTTAAAGTAAAGTAAATGTATCAGGTTAATTTATTAGGATGAAAATGATCCAGAATAGTGAAACGAATGATCTTGACACATTTATTGAATTTAATATTCCTTTAGAAAACAAAATCATCAAATACAAAAACCGGTTTTACTACTACGACCCGGTGTTGCTGCACACCATAGAGAACATGTCTTTCTTGCTTCTGTTTCTACTCATCACCTCCCTGCTGACCACCTGAGCTCGGATGTAGCCTTCCCTCCTCTCCTGGCTGTACACGTGACTGCTGGCCTCGCTCACTTGCTGTACACAACGCTCTATACTCTGGGTGTGCGAGGGCCAGGGAGGGACATGCATGGGGTTGTCCAGGAAAGCTCTGACTTGAACATTGGTGAGGCTGCAGGTAAGAGAGGGCTCACTGCCAGCCTGGATGTTATCCAGATCTATGAGATCAGTGAGGGTCTTGGCACCTAGATTGACTTCAGGAGTCTTCCTGACCCTGAAGGAATCGTCACCAACTGATTCGTCATGCCCAGATCCTCTCATAAGTCTCATATCCAAGATCTTTTTGACTGGCACTCTTCTCTCCTCCTCATCCTTACTGCAGAGCATTGTCTGCAGAACTGCCTCGGGATGAGCATACCAGGAAGATCTCCTCACAGTCTGCTCCACAATCTGAACAACCTTCCTTGGCTGACTCCTCAGGAGCTCAAGCTGGAAGAGAACATGCCTCGGACCTTCGGAGAACGATGACTTGACCTTGGTGTTGAACCAATTTGGCAAGTAGACACTCACGATGAATTGGACAATAAGTCTCAGGTTGTGAAGCTGGTTCCCTTTCAGTTTATGATGAGCGACCCAAATTCTGCAGAACCTGAGAGCCGTTGTGAGCCACCTAGAATGTGAGACTGGACCTATCTGCAGGTAAGCAAGTCTATCAGGCATGACCCCAGTTTTGATGGCACTGCAAATCATGTAACCATAGTACTGGTCAGTACTCAGGTCGTCAATGACAGTATGTGCAAGCTCAACGAGTAGAGGGCCAACTGTGATTTTTTCAAAGCTCGGATTTATTTCTAACTCAGTGGCAGAGTCCAGCATCTTGCCAAGAGGACCAGACCATCTGTTGTTTGAAAGAGTCTTGCCATCCAGCTCCTGGATCAAATGTCTGAGTGGCAACTCGTTGGTGTGGAGGTCACAAACAATCCAGACCAGCTTCCTCCCAATCTTCCGCTCTATCCACTGTATGACCCCCCCTTGCCACCCTGTGTTCGTGTTGGTGCTGTCCCGTCCAATGGCCTGCAGGGTCTGGTCTACGTTCTTCTCTCTGAGCCAGTTCACAATGTTATCTGCCACTATCTCAGCTGGTTTCCTGATGTCATCTTTCTCTGGAGTGAAATGCCACAAATACTTCCCTCCTGGTTCACTGCAGCAGGAGTAGTGTTCCTCCTTCACCATGGCAGGGAACAACTTGTCAGAATCTCCAACTTTCATGAACACTTTAGTGTCATCCCTTCTCCCATCAAAGAACAAACAATTGATTCCATTTTCTCTTATCCCCTTATCAAACTCCTCTTCTAGGTCACTGACAAGTTTCTCCTGAGCTCTCCTTACTTTGTTATGATCTATCACCAGGTGAACATCATCAGGTGTTATCAAACCACCGTCAATCCAGGCAGCTGTTGCTATCTCTGCAGTTTCTCTGAGACCAGTGTGGTGTCGCATGCTGGCCAGAGCTATGCTCGGGATATCTTTCCTATTTCGAATCTTATGCCTGGAAGGTTTGGGATCATTATTTTCTGGGTTAGGGACAAGGTCACCATTCTCCTGGTCAGCACTCGGATCAGCCATGGGGAAGTCATTAAACTCTGAATCAGCTTGACTCCAATCATCGGCCTTTTTTTACCTCACCCTGGGTCTTCTCAAGTCTCTTTTCCTCGGCAACTTTTCTCCTCTTTTGTCTCTCTGCGGCAGCCTCCTGTCTCTTGGACTCCGGAATATCTTGGCTAGAAATCATGAGAGCCCCTATACTGCCAGTCTTCTCTCTCTGTGCTTTGACAAATGCCAGTTCGATCACAGGAATCTTCAGTTCACGCTTGCAAATACAGGAGATGTGGGCCTCGGATTTACAGTCACGATCGCATCCAAACTCAGGACAGAGAACAATTGGGCACTTGCAAGTAATTATGTCAAATAACTGGTCCAGTTGCTTGGCAAAGCTGTCCTTAACTGCAAGTTTTCCTCTCCCAAGAGAGATATCTCTTGCCTTTTCCCAACTGGCTAGCAGTCTCTCACTAATCTTCTTCTGACTTGTTATGACTGGAGGCTTGAACTGAGCGTTCGCCAGAGTGTACTGTGCCAAGACAGCTTTGGTCATATCACTGGCAATGTCTTTGTTTGTGTAAGTTCATTGGTTCTTTTCACTGATTTGCCTGATTAAAACACCGTATCTCAAAGCATCTCTCAATGTAGGCAACTCCGACTTCAGGAGCTCTCTCCCAGACCCAAGATAGTGACTGAGATGGCTGGATTTTTGGTTCCTCGTCCTGACACAAGCAGCCATCGCAAATATTATCAACTTATAAATGCATCAGAATCTGAAACAGAAAAAAATATTGTTAGTTGGGTTGTTAAAGAATGAAGTCAGAAAGCAATGTTCACTATTTAATTGTAATGCACTAATGCAGCTGTACGTTAGATTTTCGATAAATTTCACGCTAAAATTTACCGAGCAAAAGGTTGCAAAATATTGAAACTGAAATTATTTTCTGTTTATATACACTAAAATCTACCAAAAAAGTGATGGGCCATTAGTTTTAGCTGATCTTCCCTCCTATGACACACCCTACTGCCGTATGCCTTATAAAAAGAATGTACAGAACATCATCAGGATTACTTTGAGCTCTGTTTTAAGTCAGACTGTCTAGGAATGTGAGCAAATCTATTAAGAAAAAAACTTAAATTCTATGGTTACTTTGGCGAAACTGTGACCTATTATATTGTAGAAGACGGACGACAGTTTCCCTCAATGTTTTCTTGGAAGATCTTGAAGACACGTAAGGAGTAATTGATTGTTCGGTACTTTACTGCTGTACTTCTCCAGGATGATATGGATGACATTAGCTGATTTTCATTCCCGAGACAATTTTATTTAATTCCGGAATCTCTGAGCAGTCCCGGAGCTTTGAATTCCTCTGTCTTTCTCTCAGTTATTTTATCTGTGGTGGTAAGTTTCTTAATTAAAATTTCATCCGTCAAACTTTTATGGCCACTTTCTCCTTATCTATCACTTTTTCTCTCCCCAACTTTCAGTACCATTTTCTCCCCTTTCCTTTCACTCTTCCCCTGTCCTTCTCTTAACCTCTCGCCTCCCCGTCCACACCCTTGCAGGCGTCTGGCATCTGGCAAGCCATTTGGGATGACCAAATGCGACCACATGGACAGTGTACAAAGCTGCCCGGTGCTTGCTAGAGTGTTACATGGGTGGTGTAGTGTTACATGGTGCTCTAGTGTTGCATGGTGCATGTTACAGTGCTATTGGGTACTTGGAATACCGCTGCATGATACTTGTAGTGTTGCATGGTGTTACATTGCTATTCAGTGCTTGTTATAGTGCCACATGATGTTTGCTGTAGTGCTGCATTCTACTTGTTAACTGCTGCATGGTACTTGTTATACTACTGCATGGTGCTTGTTATACTACTGCATGGTGCTTGTTATACTACTGCATGGTACTTGTTATACTACTGCATGGTGCTTGTTATTCTACTGCATGGTGCTTGTTATACTACTGCGTGGTGCTTGTTATACTGCTGCATGGTGCTTGTTATACTACTGCATGGTGCTTGTTATACTACTGCATGGTACTTGTTATACTACTGCATGGTGCTTGTTATACTAATGCATGGTGCTTGTTATACTGTTGCATGGTGCTTGTTATACTACTGCATGGTGCTTGTTATACTACTGCATGGTGCTTGTTATACTACTGCATGGTGCTTGTTATACTGCTGCATGGTACTTGTTACACTGCTGCATGGTGCTTGTTATACTGCTGCATGGTGCTTGTTATACTACTGCATGGTGCTTGTTATACTACTGCATGGTACTTGTTATACTACTGCATGGTGCTTGTTATACTACTGCATGGTGCTTGTTATACTACTGCATGGTGCTTGTTATACTACTGCATGGTGCTTGTTATACTACTGCATGGTGCTTGTTATACTGCTGCATGGTACTTGTTATACTGCTGCATGGTGCTTGTTATACTGCTGCATGGTGCTTGTTATACTGCTGCATGGTGCTTGTTATACTACTGCATGGTGCTTGTTATACTACTGCATGCTGCTTGTTATACTACTGCATGGTGCTTGTTATACTACTGCATGGTGCTTGTTATACTGCTGCATGGTGCTTGTTATACTACTGCATGGTGCTTGTTATGCACTGCATGGTGCTTGTTATAGTGCTGATCAGTGTTTGTTTTACTGCTACATGGTGCTTGTTATATTGTGCTGCAAGGTGCTTCCCGTAATGCTGCATGGTTCAATCTGAGTAGCTACGCGGTACTTGCTGTAGTGCAACACTTGCTGCAGTGTTGTAGGGTGCTTACTGTGGCACAGGTACGTACTGTAATGGAGGTAAGCTTTAACCCTTTAGAGGGGCAAGGTTTTTTTCACCCGAGTCAAACCTCCTGGTGTAAGCCGAAACAAAATCGTCTGGTGTTAGCAAGAATAAAAGATCTAAGTGCTACACTGCTCTCTAAGGGGTTAAGTTTCAGCCTCACAGCCTCTCTCTTTCTCACCTTCATAAATCCCGTTTAATACATCTCACCCGCCTGCGTTAGGAAGCTGCACTCAATACTTCGTCTCTCAGTAATAACATTACTTTAAAGGCTATACTGCGGACGCCTTCGAAAAAATGAATAGTTCAAGAGATAGAAATTGATATATGGGTAAAATAACACACACACACACACACACACACACACACACACACACACACTACATCCTTGACCACCAGAGGGTCCAAACCTATTCAGCGCCTCCTCCTGCAGCGGCAACTGCCCTGGCCAATGTTGGCCCAATCCTACAACCTCCTCCCCACTGGGATGTCAACAAAATGCCGCCAAAGGTGACAATTTCGTTTCGAAAAGGCGTGGGATCAGTGTGGAACAGTGATGAACAGTGTTTAACCCAGTGAATTCAGCACTAGACAGTGCCAGTGAACGCTGTGACCCACCAGTGAGATCCACACCCAGAGATAAGAACCCCTGGGAACCCCTGACCAGGCGGTGTTAATCAGTTCACTCTCGGAACAACCGGAACAACCGTGGGTCAGCTTTACACCTGACCACGAGATAACACCACTTAGCAGAGTGAGGTACTGTGACACCACACTACATGGTGTCTGGTACCATACCACCCAGTGTCTCCATGACCACGCGAGTCCTTCATATCAACACCTGTGGACGAGTTACTGCATCACGTGGCCTACGTGATCTCACACAGTAAGGCAAGAGACCAGCCCCTGTCATCAACTGTAAACAATAATTTGTATGCTCAATTCATGTTCCTTCTTCTTTCAGTAATGAAAGCTTTTGTTAAACGACCCACCTATCCTATGTCTTTGTATGTAATAAGTCATTTCTGTCCAATGTATATTTTCAGCCTTCGGGCTGCTGAAATTTTTTAATGAACCGTTAATTATTATTTTTATTAATATTATTATTAATATTATTATTATTATTATTATTATTATTATTATTAATAGCAGAATCGTCGCCCTCCGGCGGCTCATCCGCTAGGCAACGGTAGGACGCCACTCTCCGGGAGGCTCCACATTGTCTCACTGTTCAGTCCCCAAAACTTCTTCTTCCATCAATAGTTCATTAACGGTGTATGTAAGTTCCACCATGTTTTTCACTACAACGGTAAAGCAAAGTATATTTTTTTAGCATTAAGCTGTTATTATTTTATTGTCTAATCATCACTACATATAACACCACACATCACCACTACATATAACATCATCCATCATCACTATATATAACACCATCCATCATCACTACATATAACACCATCCATCATCACTACATATAATAACATCCATCATCACTACATATAACACCATCCATCATCACTACATATAACACCATCCATCATCACTACAGATCGGTAAAGCAGTTTCCGAGATTCTCGTGCGGACACACAGACAGACTTCTTACACCAACACACAAACTTACACACACACACAAACACACACGCGCACACACGCGCACAAATAAAATACAATTATGGTTGCCCTTTGTGTAATGAGGATGGCCGGCCCAAGGGCCACCTAGGCGTGAATTTGTTGAAAGTGTAGAAGTTGTCGCCAACACAGTAATCATACCCTGAGTTAACGAGCAGCATGACCCAGTGTCAAGGAATAGTCGAGAAGACCGGACAACTCGCCAACTGCACTGGCTAACCATTACTCCGGAATACAATCCGTAAATCGATTAACATCCAGGTCCCCAATTACTGCTGGGTAGACAGAGGCACACCCTGCCCAGCGAGCATACTGACCATTACACCACACACACACACTTAAAACCACCCACATACAGACACTTACACCTACCCACTCGCACACACAAACTTACACCCACCCACCCACCCACCCACACACACACACTGTTAATTCATATACAACTTCAGTGAAAAAATGTACAGATCCCTTCACTAGTGAGTTTACAGGGGCTTGTCAGGTTTTGTGCAGTGTGGCAGTGTTGTGTTTGTTGACATTCGAGAGAAAAATCCAATCAAAACATTAAAACAAATATCGCAAAGATAATGATTTATGGAATGTTATATGACGAGCCCCTGTAAACGCACAAGTGAAGGGCACTGTACATCGTGTCGTCTGTTCAACAAACGCAAAAAAGAACAACAAATAAAGCCAGGAGGAAGACCGAACAGAAAACCATCTTGATTTTTTTTGTGTGCTTCGAGGTAAAATACGCGACAGAAAAATGAGAATAGAGGGCGATAAATTATGGTAACAAGGGAACTCGAAGATGTGGAGGAGGGAGGAAGACTGGCCCAAGTGATCACTCCCAGGTGAATCCTTTTGTACGATATTGGTGTCGTTAAGGTTGAACGACATCAGCAAGGACACGCTCATGGTGGAGGGGTGGAACGAGATGTTGTGCCAGGAGGCGATGAGTGCCCACCAGCAAAGATACTGGTTCTGGCCTCCAGCCCTTGACCTCCAACAAGAACAGTTCGTGTCTGAGTGGCAACGAGTTCCAATCCTTAACATAATCGTTACTATGGCACTTAAAGACCGACAAAGGCGTCACCTCGAACAGGTCGTGAAACACTTGCACGAGACGAAGGTGTCGAGACTAGTGTGGCCCTTCGTGTCCGCCGGCTTCTGTTGCCTGGCGGTGTTTCTCTATGTTATTCGTAAAAAGACAAAATTTTCAGAGGGTTTGGCATCATTCCATTCCTTAGAGGATGAGTACTGCCAAGCCGATTTAACCTTTGTCCTAGACTAAGACCACAGAAGCCCCAGGGCAGTTCGGAAGAACAGCCCCAAGGCTCTGTGGGTAAAATACCCCAGGGCAATTCGGATGAATTGCCCAAGGGCTGTCTGAAAGACCAGCCACGGAGCAGCAATAGGTCAAGTGAGAAGAAGAGCACAGGCACTGCCAAGGGGCTCGCTTCCATTCTGGAAAAGTGGGTCACTGAGGACCTGTTTAAAAATCTGGGTCCGCTTTCCGCCAAATTATTTAATTCCTATCACGCCTCTGAAGCGGCGTACAATATGGGGTTACCAGCACTCAAGAAGCTCGTGACCATCGAGGTGGTGCCCCATGTGGTGGCGTGGTGGCTTTATCAAGGTATGGACATATCGAAGACCTGATTCTCATGAGAGCCATACTCCAAATGATAAATGCTGTGGACGCGATCCATAAACATGGGATTAGATAAAATTTTCTCTTTGACGAGAACGTTATGATAAACCATGTTGGCAAAGATACATTCGTAACTGTAGATAACTTTAGTTTAGCTACAAAGTTAGATAAGCAGGGGCGCCATCCATATGCCGAATGGAGTGAAATTAAACATAAATTGTGGTGGGTCGCACCAGAGCTCTTCCATGGGGTTAATACTTCAACAGCCTCCGATGTGTTCGCCATGTGCGATATAATCTACACTATAAAAAAGAGGATATGGAAGAAGCCTCTTCCACTCGACCTTCTTCTTGAGCTAGGTAGATCTAGTAACCCCGCTCAGGCCAACCCTCGCTCAATTCCGAGAAAAGGTCATCGAGTTGCTTGAAAGCACCCTCTACCCTGACTGATTCTTTATCTTTTTCACTTTTACTTAACTTTCAACTTTGTTATTATAAATAATACTTTTATGAATACTATGCTTCCTCCATATAGTCTTTTGTATAATCTTTTTATTTTTACGGAGGGGGAATGAGAGGAGACAGTGGAGGCGAGAACAGGATCACCACTGATATATTGAGAGCTACACACACACTGACTCACTCTCTCTCTCTTTACGTGACCCTTATAAATGTTTATACATTATACACCCGCTATTTATGTCCTAATACAGCAGTCAGCTACTATTCGAGACTTGTACTTAACCCACTACCTGCATGATGACCCGTACAGGTAAACCAAACTATTTTCTGACCTTCTATACAACGAACACCTGCCTAAGGCAACCAAAACAACTTATACAATACTAAACACCGCAGAGATAAAACCCAACATTATTGTCCTCCCTCTCATACAGCGACCACTTGTTTTTAGCGACCAGATCAAGTCACACACACTGACAAAGTATCTGTTGGCAGGCAGCTACAGGTAAAAATTGGTATTCCCGTCTCCTCCCAGAACGGCCACCTGTCTGTAGCGATCTCAACAACAAAAATTTGCCATACCGGTAAAGCCACGCGTCAAAGGTTATCTCGACCTTCCATAGAACCACCACCTGGAACCAGCTGTCTAGTGTTAGGTTAGGGTAAATATAACAGCGAAATGGATCACTTGGAGATGAGGCTTTAGACCATCACGTGGCACCACCGACAAGATCTTTACTGCCAGCTAGATACAGGAAAGTGCAGAGAGCAGTATGATGACTTGTACATGGCCTTCATTAACCTTACTAAGGCCTTCGACTTAGTCAATAGGGAAGCCCACCAAAATTCATTGACATTATGAGGCAACGCCACGATGGCTTGAACGGCAGTGTCCTGCACAATGGCACCCAGTCTGAGTTCTTCCCCATTCAAACGGGGGTAAAACAATGATGTGTACTGGCACCAACTCTCTTTTCCATTTCCTGGCTGCCTTCCTTACTCGTCCCAGTGCCAATTTACCCGGTAGGGTGGACATCCAGTAACTGATGAAGGGACTTTTCAACATACGACGACTCCAGGCAGGAACAAGGGTGTCAGCCGCTTCCATCACTGAGCTTCAGTATGCAGACGCCCGCACACTGAACACGACCTACAGGAGATCCTGAACACCTATACAGATGTGTATGCACACTTCGGTCTTGAGGTGAATGCACATAAATCTCAGATTCTCTTTCAGCCTGCCCCTGGTTCAGCCACACCTCCACCATCCATCCAGCTTAACGGTACTACCATCTCTAATATTGCACACTTTCAGTACCTTGGCTCCCACCTGTCTACCCTCGCAGACATCGATGAAGAGATTCAACATCGGCTCAGGCCTTTGGCAGCCTCCGAAACCGTGTCTTTAGCTGTAGGGAGCTGAAAATATCAACAAACCTGCACGTGTATCGAGCAGTGGTCCTCCCCACTCTGCTGTATGGCAGCGAGACATAGGTCACATACAGAAGGCATCTCAAGGCACTTGAAAACTTTCACCTCATCAACGTAGTCTGCATTCCATCCTCCGAGTTCGCTGGGAAGACAAGTGAACAAATGCCAGTATTGTCAATGACACCAACTGTAGGAGCATCGAGAAGCATCCAATACACGTTTAAGTGCCTACATGTGTATGTGTGTGTGTGTGTGTGTGTGTGTTTGTGTGTGTGTGTGTGTGTGTGTGTGTGTATACCTGCATCCAATCCACGTTTAAGTGCCTACATGTGTATGTGTGTGTGTGTGTGTGTGTGTGTGTGTGTGTGTATACCTGCATCCAATCCATGTTTAAGTGCCTACATGTGTTTGTTTGTGTGTGTGTGTGTGTGTGTGTGTGTGTGTATACCTGCATCCAATCCATGTTTAAGTGCCTACATGTGTTTGTTTGTGTGTGTGTGTGTGTGTGTGTGTGTGTGTGTGTGTGTACCTGCATCCAATCCATGTTGAAGTTCCTGCATGTGTGTGTGTGTGTGTGTGTGTGTGTGTGTGTGTGTACCTGCATCCAATCCATGTTCAAGTTCCTGCATGTGTGTGTGTGTGTGTGTGTGTCTGCGTCCAATCCATGTTGAAGTTCCTGCATGTGTGTGTGTGTGTGTGCGTGCGTGTGTGTGTGTGTGTGTGTGTGTACCTGCATCCAATCCATGATGAAGTTCCTGCATGTGTTTGTGTGTGTGTGTGTGTGTGTGTGTGTGTACCTAAAAGCATGAGTGAGTACCTGCATGTGTGTGGGGGGGGGGGGGGGGATATACAATGAATATTCAGTGGCCCAATACCCCGCGAGCATAATTACGTCAACCAGAGCTTTGTCAAATGTCTCCAAATAATCATCCTCGTATGCTAGGCAGCGGCAGCCGGGAGATGTCAGGCACCTGCCGAATCCCGAGTTGTAAACTGTCGTACACCCAAAACAATAGCAAAACAGCACAGACAATACGGCCGAAATGTAGATTATTGTAAATATGTGTGTGTGTGTGTGTGTGTGTGTGTACGAGCATGAGCGTGTGTGGTGTGTGTGTAATAAATAATAATAATAATAATTAGCGGTTTATTGAAAAAGTTCTGCAAGCCGAAGGCTGAGAATATTCATTGGATATAAATGACTTATTACATACATTGGTGGTTCAACATAAGTTTTCATTAGAGAAAGGTGAAGGAACATACAGATTAATGTTTACAGTGGAGGTCACATAGATCTTGTGCGCTGAGGAGTTGAACAGCAAACAGGTAGTCCAGTAACTCCCTCACATATGGTGCTGCGAGGGACCTCACGTGCAGTAATTCCCTCACAAATGGTGCTATGAGGGACCTGATGTGGTGCAGTAATTCCTTCACAGGAACAGATTAGCGGTGAGGAACAGATTAGCGTAAGGAACAGATTCGTAAGGAAAAGATTAGCGAACCTTCGTAAATTACGAAATCATTAGACACGGGAGTTGTGCCAGACTTGTGTAAACAGGCCAATGTAGTACCCATATTCAAAAAGGGAGACAGAGCATCAGGGTCAAATTACCGGCCGATCTGTTTGACGTCAGTAGTGGGGAAATTTCTTGAATCAATTATAGCAGATAGCATCCGATCGCATCTAGAGAAAAGCAAATTAATCTACGACTCTCAACATGGGTTTACAAAGGGAAAATCTTGTCTAACAAATCTGCTGACGTTTTTTTAGGAAAGTCTTCGTGGTAGTGGATAATGACGAAAATTACGATGTTATTTACTTAGACTTTAGCAAAGCGTTTGACAGAGTACCGCATCAGAGGCTTCTGAGAAAAGTTAAGGCTCATGGTATCGAGGGGAAGTTTTAAATTGGATAAAATCATGGCTCACCGATAGAACACAGAGGGTTAGCGTAGATGGTGTCAAATCTGAGTGGGGCTGTGTAACCAGTGGGGTTCCCCAAGGGTCAGTACTGGACCCACTCTTGTTCATAATCTGCATATACGATCTAGATACTGGGATCAGCAGTGACATCAGCAAGTTTGCAGTTGACACCAATATAGGGCGGCAGATTAATTCAGGGCAGGATGCAAATGCACTACAGAAGGATTTAAATAAACTGCAGGAGTGAACAGAAAAATTGCAAATGAAATTCTACACCAGCAAGTGCAGCGTACTTAATATTGGAAGAACAAATACTGTCAATGTATACAGCCTTAACACCATCAACCTAGAGAAGTTGAATTGTGAAAGAAACTTAGGGGTACTTATAAGCCCGGACCTACGGCCTAGAAAACAGTGCGTTAATGTTCGAAATAAGGCAAACAGAGTATTGGGTTTTTTATCTAGAAGGGTAAGTAATAAGAGTGCAGAGGTCTTATTGCAAGTACATCTTGCGCTAGTCAAGCCGCACCTCGATTATGCTGTTCAGTTCTGGTGCCCTTATTATGGACTGGATATCAATTCACTGGAGTCGGCGCAGCGAAAAATGACAAAAATGATTCCGGGACTAAAAAAACCTTCCATATCAAGACTGATTAAAAAATTAAGCTTGCATTCCTTAGAAAGGCGAAGAGTGCGGGGAGATATGATAGAAGTATTAAGTGGGTGAAAGGAATCAATAAAGAGGATATAGATAAAGTTCTTATAATATCCGAGCAGGATAGGACTCGGAGCAACGGATTTAAATTGGATAA
Source organism: Homarus gammarus (assembly GCA_958450375.1). NCBI lineage: Eukaryota > Metazoa > Arthropoda > Malacostraca > Decapoda > Nephropidae > Homarus > Homarus gammarus. Next base: position 125,794 of record CAUDMG010002688.1, read on the forward strand.
GTTTAGATTTAGGAGGGAGATAGGAAGGAACTGGTTCACAAATAGGGTGGTAGACGAGTGGAACAAGCTTAGCAACTTTGTAGTAAGTGCTGCAACGCTGAAAAGTTCTAAAAGGAGGCTAGATAGATTCATGGATGATAGAGAGTGGTAGTAACTCTCGGCAGGAGCTGCCATGCACAGGTCAACCGGCCTATTGCAGACTCCTCATTTTCTTATGTTCTTGTTATGTGTTACTCTGTCACACCCACCAGCAGCCTCTCTCACCTAACATTTCGTCCATCAAACAACAACAAAAATCACATCTTAGTAAAAAAAATCACTTGAGCAATAACAAACTTGTCTCTACCCCTCCTTCACCTACCCCCTAACCCTCTCTCCCTAACCCCATCCACCCAGCCTTGCCTTCAGCTAAGCCGGATATTTATTAATAAGAGAAATAGCTGTGGTCGTGCGGATAACAGGGACTAACTCTTAGGAAACTTTAGTTAAATCAAATATAAAGACAAAAAAAAAAAATAAATAATAATAATAATAATAATAATAATAATAATAAATAACATCTACAAAATTAAAAAATAAATAAAAATACCCTAAACACACATACGAAACACGAGTAGAAATTAAATGAAAAAATAATAATAATCCCGGATATATACAAGACACACAAGTCGGAAACATAGAAATGTTGTCTCTGTAGACACATACAGAGAGACGTGACCTTGGCAGGGGCTCCGGTATAAAGCCCTGACACACACACACACACACACACACACACACGCCCACACCTGCGCCCACTTCACCCGCAGGTAATCACACGGTAAAACACAATCCCGGAGTTTACCTGTAATTTACCTGAGGGTGCTGCGGGAAGTTGGTGGGTGAGGGTCGGTGCTCGCATTACCCTCTCTCTCTCTATATATATATATATACACTACGACCATCACTCGCTTCCGGCATTATCAACTTTGTGGGGAATATGTTATGTCCTGACCCCGCCCCCCCCCTCCACCAGCTCCTCCAAGACTCTCTCTCAAGTTCCGGACGTTAAACTCTCTCCGCCTCAGATATGGTTATGTGAGGGTGTTTCTACCTGGCACACACTTCATTTACGACAAAAAGATGAATTTTCAAAGGTTCGTATACACTCCATCCTCTGAACAGCGAAGCAATAATCTATTTTAACTGGTTCATTCTGTTACGACAGAAAGATGGCTTCTCAAACAGACATCAAAACAGTTTCCCTCAGGTGATGTGAGGGTGTGTGTATCTTAACTGACTCACCTGCGCTACAACACAAAAGACGAATTCTCAAACACTCACAGGTTAAACGTTGTCTCTGGAGAGTGATGTGGACAACCTTATTTGAGTCACTCGAAGCCACTACACGAGAAGATCTGTCTCATTTTACACAGACTAATAAAACCCTAACTTAAAATATTCCCTTCATCTCCAGTTACAACACAACCTTGGGAAGTTATCTTACAGTGTCCTATCTTAAGTGAGTCAGATTACATGTGTTCACCACCAGATGAGGAAACAGGCCTAACTAATATAACTTAACCTAACCAAACCTAACCTAACTTAACCTAACCAAACCTTCACCTAACCTCACCTAACTTAACCAAACCTACACCTAACCTAATCTGACCTGACCTAACCATTCATGACTATCAATTTCTGAGTTGTGTTTAGTGTGACAGTAAGATGACCCCCCCCCCCCCCCCGAGACGTTCATCAGTTGTAATGGAAACAAAATTAATGAACGAAGCTTCGAAACTCTGACAATGAATAAGAGGAAGGGGAATTAATATGAACAGAACGCTCGCTTTCCCTCCCTCCCTCCCTCTCCTCTCTACCCCTACAGGCAAGTCGAGATTATGTCAATTGCAAATACAAACATAAGCAACAAAATTCAACAATGACAACGCCATGTCAAGCAAATATAGCCATGTAAAGAGCTCATCAAATACCTCTCGCTGTATTTATCCACTACACTAATCCTGCCGAGTGTGTTGTGGGATCACCTGAAGATTACACCCCCTCAACCTATTTCACCAGATGATCATAATGCTACCTGTATACATACACCTATCCACATAAACACACCTGTAGACAAATACACCTGTACACATGGACACCTGCATACATAAACATACCAGGTACACATAAACACCCCACAATACATCAAAACACCTGTACACATAAACACACCTGAATACATGCACACCTGTATACATACCCACCTGCACACATTAACACACCTGAACACATAAACAATAACTAGGAGGGAGACCCGAAGCTTACACGACAATAACAATACTGACGCGAGCAGGTAAGACAGTTTTGTTTATTCCGACAGGGTGGTGTGAGGCGGGTGTTGTAGGAACCTAATACTGTGTGTGTGTGTGTGTGTGTGTGTGTGTGTGTGTGTGTGCGTGAGTATTTTCCCTTCCTGATAAAACTTTAACATATCTCTTACTGAATAACATCTCCAGTAGAAATGACAAGAGAGGGGTAGAAATATCACGGTATATATAAACTTGGTAAGACATACGAAAAAAAAACACGGGGGGGGGAGGGGGAGGGGGGAGATATATCACAGAGGAGAAATATACCATGACATTTGTACGCCTTGAAAATCCCCCCCCCCCCCCCCCGGAATTATCGCCAGGTAACCGCCTAATAAACTCAGGTGAACGCGGAAGGTCAAACCCTCGACAAGAACTGCAACTCAGCATAACATTAGACAGCGGACTCTGCCCCTCCCTGGTAGCTACAATACGTGTCCGTCCCTTGAGCTGGCTGGTTCACTCTTGTGTGTCGCAGTGCTACTGGTCCTCTGGTGTTAATGGGTGGAGACTAAAATGGGCGAAAATGCTAATGGGCCCCTGGTGTTAATGGGTCCCTAGTGCTAATGGGCTCCAGTAGAGACTTTAATGGATGAATGCCTTAACGGGTGCCTGTTTTAATGGGTTCCTGTCGTAATGGGCCCCAGTCTTATTGTTCCCACAGTCCTCCTAATGGCTGGACATAGCATTCAGTCCTAGTACTTATGGGCAACCAGTCTTAATCCAATGGGCCCCCAGGACTTATGGGCCCCAGGCTTAATGGGTCCCTGTCCTAGCAGACCCAGACCAGATAGTTAGATTAGGATTACTTGGGCCTCACACCTAATCATTACACGAGACTAAGACCATTAGGGACTTGGTTAGGACCATTAGGGACTAGGTTAGGACCATTAGGGACTAGGTTAGGACCATTAAGGACTAGGTTAGGACCATTAGGGACTTGGTTAGGACCATTAGGGACTAGGTTAGGACGATTAGGGACTAGGTTAGGACCATTAGGGACTAGGGTAGGACCATTAAGGACTTGGTTAGGACCATTAGGGACTAGGTTACGACCATTAGGGACGAGGTTACGACCATTAGGGACTAGGTTAGGACCATTAGGGACTAGGTTAGGACCATTAAGGACTTGGTTAGGACCATTATGGACTTGGTTAGGACCATTAAGGACTAGGTTAGGACCATTAGGGACTAGGTTAGTACCATTAGGGACTATGTTAGGACCATTAGGGACTATGTTAGGACCATTAGGGACTTCGTTAAGACCATTAGGGACTTGGTTCGGACCATTAGGAACTAGGTTAGGACCATTAGGAACAAGGTTAGGACCAATTAGGAACTAGGTTAGGACCATTAAGGACTAGGTTAGGACCATTAAGGACTAGGTTAGGACCATTAAGGACTAGGTTAGGACCATAAGGGACTAGGTTAGGACCATTAGGAACTAGGTTAGGACCATTAGGGACTAGGTTAGGACCATTAAGGACTAGGTTACGACCATTAAGGACATGGTTAGGACCATTAGGAACTTGGTTAGGACCATTTGGAACTAGGTTAGGACCATTAGGGACTAGGTTAGGACCATTAGGGACTAGGTTAGGACCATTAGGAACTAGGTTAGGACCATTAGGGACTAGGTTAGGACCATTAGGAACTAGGTTAGGACCATTAGGGACTAGGGTAGGACCATTAGGAACTAGGTTAGGACCATTAGGGACTAGGTTAGGACCATTAAGGACTAGGTTAGGACCATTAGGGACTAGGTTAGAACCATTAGGGACTAGGTTAGGACCATTAAGGACTTGGTTAGGACCATTAGGGACTTGGTTAGGACCATTAGGAACTAGGCTAGGACCATTAGGGACTAGGTTAAGACCATTAAGGACTTGGTTAGGACCATTAGGGACTTGGTTAGGACCATTAGGAACTAGGTTAGGACCATTAAGGACTAGGTTAGGACCATTAAGGACTAGGTTAGGACCATTAGGGACTAGGTTAGGACCATTAAGGACTAGGTTAGGACCATTAGGAACTAGGTTAGGACCATTAGGGACAAGGTTAGGACCATTAGGGACTAGGTTAGGACCATTAGGAACTAGGTTAGGACCATTAGAGACTAGGTTAGGATCATTAAGGACTAGGTTAGGACCATTAGGGACTAGGTTAGGACCATTAAGGACTAGGTTAGGACCATTAGGAACTAGGTTAGGACCATTAGGGACTAGGTTAGGACCATTAGGGACTAGGTTAGGACCATTAAAGACATGGTTAGGACCATTCGGGACTTGGTTAGGACCATTAGGAACTAGGTTAGGACCATTAGGGACTTGGTTAGGACCATTAGGAACTAGGTTAAGACCATTAGGGACTAGGCTAGGACCATTAAGGACTTGGTTAGGACCATTAGAGACTTGGTTAGGACCATTAGGACTAGGTTAGGACCATTAGGGACTAGGTTAGGACCATTAGGAACTAGGTTAGGACCATTAGGGACTAGGTTAGGACCATTAGGAACTAGGTTAGGACCATTAGGGACTAGGTTAGGACCATTAAGGACTAGGTTAGGACCATTAGGGACTAGGTTAGGACCATTAGGGACTAGGTTCGGACCATTAAGGACTTGGTTAGGACCATTAGGGACTTGGTTAGGACCATTAAGGACTAGGTTAGGACCATTAGGGACTAGGTTAGGACCATTAAGGACTAGGTTAGGACCATTAGGGACTAGGTTAGGACCATTAAGGACTTGGTTAGGACCATTAGGAACTAGGTTAGGACCATTAGGGACTAGGTTAGGACCATTAGGAACTAGGTTAGGACCATTAGGGAGTAGGTTAGGACCATTAAGGACTAGGTCAGGACCATTTAGGACTAGACTAGGACTATTAGGGACTAGGTTTGGACCATTAGGAACTGGGTTAGGACCATTAAGGACTTGGTTAGGACCATTAGGGACTTGGTTAGGACCAATAGGGACTAGGTTAGGACCATTAGGAACTAGGTTAGGACCATTAGGGACTAGGTTAGGACCATTAAGGACTAGGTTAGGACCATTAGGGACTAGGTTAGGACCATTAGGAACTAGGTTAGGACCATTAGGGACTAGGTTAGGACCATTAAGGACTAGGTTAGGACCATAAAGGACTTGGTTAGGACAAATAGGGACTAGGTTAGGAACATTAAGGACTAGGTTAGGACCTTTAAGGACTAGGTTAGGACCATTAAGGCCTAGGTTAGGACTATTAAGGACTAGGTTAGGACCATTAGGGACTAGGTTAGGACCATTAAGGACTAGTTTAGGACCATTAAGGACTAGGTTAGGACCATTAGGAACTAGGTTAGGACCATGAGGGACTAGGTTAGGACCATTAAGGATTAGGTTAGGACCATTAAGGACTAGGTTAGGACTATTAAGGACTAGGTTAGGACCATTAAGGACTAGGTTAGGACCATTAGGAACTAGGTTAGGACCATTAAGGACTAGGTTAGGACCATTAGGGTCTAGGTTAGGACCATTAAGGACTAGGTTAGGACCATTAGGGACTAGGTTAGGACCATTAAGGACTAGGTTAGGACTATTAAGGACTAGGTTAGGACCATTAGGGACTAGGTTAGGACCATTAAGGACTAGGTTAGGACTATTAAGGACTAGGTTAAGACCATTAGGGACTATGTTAGGACCATTAAGGACTAGTTTAGTACCATTAGGAACTAGGTTAGGACCATTAAGGACTAGGTTAGGACCATTAAGGACTAGGTTAGGACCATTAGGGACCAGGTTAGGACTATTAAGGACTAGGTTAGGACCATTAGGGACTAGGTTAGGACCATTAAGGACAAGGTTAGGACTATTAAGGACTAGGTTAAGACCATTAGGGACTAGGTTAGGACCATTAAGGACTAGTTTAGTACCATTAGGAACTAGGTTAGGACCATTAAGGACTAGGTTAGGACCATTAAGGACTAGGTTAGGACCATTAGGGACTAGGTTAGGACCATTAAGGACTAGGTTCCGACCATTAGGAACTAGGTTAGGAACATTAAGGACTAGGTCAGGACTATTAAGGACTAGGTTAGGACCATTAGGAACTAGGTTAGGACCATTAAGGACTTGGTTAGGACCATTAGGGACTTGGTTAGGACTATTAAGGACTAGGTTAGGAGCATTAAGGACTAGGTTAGGACCATTAAGGACTCGGTTAGGACTTTTAAGAACTAGGTTAGGACCATTAGGGACTAGGTTAGGACCATTAAGGACTAGGTTAGGACCAGTAGGAACTAGGTTAGGACCATTAAGGACTAGGTTAGGACCACTAAGGACTAGGTTAGGACCATTAGGGACTAGGTTAGGACCATTAAGGACTAGGTTAGGACCATTAAGGACTAGGTTAGGACCATTAAGTTCTAGGTTAGGACCATTGAGGACTAGGTTAGGACTATTAAGGACTAGGTTAGGACCATTAAGGACTAGGTTAGGACCATTAAGGACTAGGTTAGGACCATTAAGGACTAGGTTAGGACCATTAAGTTCTAGGTTAGGACCATTAAGGACTAGGTTAGGACTATTAAGGACTAGGTTAGGACCATTAAGGACTAGGTTAGGACCATTAAGGACTAGGTTAGGACCATTAAGGACTAGGTTAGGACCATTAGGAACTAGGTTAGGACTATTAAGGACTAGGTTAGGACCATTAAGGACTAGGTTAGGACTACTAAGGACTAGGTTAGGACTATTAAGGACTAGGTTAGGACTATTAAGGACTAGGTTAGGACCATTAGGAACTAGGTTAGGACTATTAAGGACTAGGTTAGGACTATTAAGGACTAGGTTAGGACCATTAGGAACTAGGTTAGGACTATTAAGGACTAGGTTAGGACTATTAAGGACTAGGTTAGGACCATTAGGTTGAGAAAGTAAAAAATAACAGAGCCAGTTAGGTTAGAGTGACCTGAGAGCCAGTGAGGTTAGAGTGATCTGAGAGCCAGTTAGGTTAGAGTGACCTGACAGCCAGTAAGGTTAGAGTGAGCTGAGACCCCCCACACACCCCCCTACCCACTAAACACCCCCCTACCCCCCCACACACCCCCCTACCCACTAAACACCCCCCTACCCCCCACACACCCTCCTACCCACCACACACCAACCTACCCCCTATACCCCCTACCCACCACACACCCCCCTACCCACTACACACCCCCTACCCCCCACACCCCCCTACCCACCCCCCTACCCCCCACACCCCCCTACCCACCACACATCCCCTACCCCCCATGCACCCCCCTACCCCCACACATCCCCCTACCGCCCACACACCCCCCGACACCCCACACACCCCCCTACCCACTACACACCCCCCTACCCCCCTACCCACAACACACCAACCTACCCCCTATACCCCCTACTCCCCACACACCCCCTACCCACCACACACCAACCTACCCCCTATACCCCCTACCCCCACACCCCCCTACCTCCCACACACCCCCCTACCCCCTATACCCCCTACCTACCACACACCCCCCTACACACCCCCTACCCCCACACACCCCCTACCCACCACACACCCCCCTACCCACCACACACCCCCCTACACACCCCCTACCTACTACACATCTCCCTACCCCCTACCCACCACAACCCCCCTACCCCCACACCCCCCCCTACCCACCACACACCACCCTACCCACCACACACCCCCCTCCACATCCCCTACCCACCACACATCTCCCTACCCCCCTACCCACCACACCCCCCTACCCCCCACACACTCCCTACCCCCACACACCCCATACCCACAACACACCCCCTACCCACCACACACCCCCTACCCCCACCACACCCCCCTACCCCCCACACACCCCCTACCCCCACCACACCCCCTACCCCCACACACCCAATACCCCCAACACACCCCCTACCCCCGCCACACCCCTCTACCCCCACACCCCCCTACCCCCTACACACCCCCCCACTCCCCACACACCCCCCTACCCCCACACACCCCTTACCCCCTACACACCCCCCTACCCCCCACACATCCCCTGCCCCCAAACCCCCCTACCCCTACACACCCCCCTACCCCCACACACCCCCCTTCCCTCCACACACCCCCCTACCCCCTACACACCCCCCTACCCACCACACACCCCCTACCCTCCTACCCAACCACACACCCCCCTACCCACCGCACACCTCCCTACCCCCTACCCAACCACATACCCCCTACCCACCACACACCCCCTACCCACCACACACCCGCTACCCACCACACACCCCCTACCCACCACACACCCCCTACCCACCACACCCCCCTACCCCCCACACACCCCCTACCCCCACCACACCCCCTATCCCCTACACACACCCCCACTCCCCACACACCCCCCTACCCCCACACACCCCTTACCCCCTACACACCCCCCTACCCACCACACACCCCCTACCCCCCACACACCCCTACCCACCACACACCCCTACCCACCACACACCTCCCTACCCCCCTACCCAACCACACACCCCCCTACCCACCACACCCTCCTACCCCCCACACCAATATAATAAAGATACACATCATCGGCCTCACCAACGTCACCCACATTTTAACAGGACAGTGACTCACTAACACAAGTCAACCACGTAATTCAATCTCAACTGACTCACTCATTTAGAAGTTTAATTAATTTTGTGAGCTTAGTGACAGCGTCTGTTTGTTTGGGGGGGGGGGCGGACAGAGGACACATAGATACATATGCGTTTGTTTGTTTTCTTGTTTCTTTGTCTGATTGTTTGTTTGTGTGTTTGATTGATTGTTTGTTTGATTGCTTGTTATTTGTTTTCTTGTTTTGTGATTGTGTTGTG
>CAUDMG010002688.1:140000-170000 GCA_958450375.1 Homarus gammarus
GCGATGATATGCTCTCTCTCTCTCTCTCTGTGTATATATATATATATATATAGAGCAGTGTATGACTAACCATAATTCATAATTGAGACTTTACACACACACACACACACACACACACACACACACACACACACAACACACTGATTTAAAATCAAACAAGTCCATTCTACAGAAATTTTTCAAAACATGCTAAAATACTATAAACATCTTCACAACACACCAGAAGCACTATAAACATCTTCACAACACACCAGAAGCACTATAAACATCTTCACAACACACCAGAAGCACTATAAACATCTTCACAACACACCAGAAGCACTATAAACATCTTCACAACACACCAGAAGCACTATAAACATTTTCACAACACACCAGAAGCACTATAAACATTTTCACAACACACCAGAAGCACTATAAACATCTTCACAACACACCAGAAGCACTATAAACATCTTCACAACACACCAGAAGCACTATAAACATTTTCACAACACACCAGAAGCACTATAAACATTTTCACAACACCTCAGAAGCACTATAAACATTTTCACAACACACCAGAATCACTATAAACATTTTCACAACACACCAAAATCACTATAGACATTTTCACAGAACACCAACAAACTATAAACATTTTCACACCTCAGAAGCACTATAAACATTTTCACAACACACCAGAAGCACTATAAACATCTTCACAACACACCAGAAGCACTATAAACATCTTCACAACACACCAGAAGCACTATAAACATTTTCACAACACACCAGAAGCACTATAAACATTTTCACAACACCTCAGAAGCACTATAAACATTTTCACAACACACCAGAAGCACTATAAACATTTTCACAACACACCAGAAGCACTATAAACATTTTCACAACACACCAGAAGCACTATAAACATTTTCACAACACACCAGAAGCACTATAAACATTTTCACAACACACCAGAAGCACTATAAACATTTTCACAACACCTCAGAAGCACTATAAACATCTTCACAACACACCTAAATCACTATAAACATTTTCACAACACACCAACAAACTATAAACATTTTCACAACACCTCAGAAGCACTATAAACATTTTCACAACACACCAGAAGCACTATAAACATTTTCACAACACCTCAGAAGCACTATAAACATTTTCACAACACACCAGAAGCACTATAAACATTTTCACAACACCTCAGAAGCACTATAAACATTTTCACAACACACCAGAAACACTATAAACATTTTCACAACACACCAGAAACACTATGAACATTTTCACAACACACCAACAAACTATGAATATTTTCACAACACACCAGAAACACTATAAACATTTTCACAACACACCAGAAACACTATAAACATTTTCACAACACACCAAAAATCATAACATATCCTAAACACATCATTAAACATCTTCAGAACAGTTCAGTGTACCAGAATAAATCACACATTACGCTATGGAGGAAGGGAGGTCGCGGGTGACGTGGATGTCTGTGGGTGACTGTGGGTGTGTTTGGGATGTCTGTGGGTGACTGTGGGTGACTTGTGAGTGACTGTGGGTGTGTTTGGGGTTTCTGTGGGTGACTGTGGGTGTGTTTGGGGGCTCTGTAGGTGACTGTGGGTGTGTTTGGGGGCTCTGTGGGTGACTGTGGGTGTGCTTGGGGGCTCTATGGGTGACTGTGGGTGTGTTTGGGGTGTCTGTGGGTGACTGTGGGTGACTTGTGAGTGACTGTGGGTGTTTGGGGTTTCTGTGGGTGACTGTGGGTGTGTTTGGGGGCTCTGTAGGTGACTGTGGGTGTGTTTGGGGGCTCTGTGGGTGACTGTGGGTGTGCTTGGGGGCTCTATGGGTGACTGTGGGTGTCGTGAGGCTCTGTGAGTGACTGTGGGTGTGTTTGGGAGCTCTATGGGTGACTGTGGGTGTCGTAGGGCTCTGTGAGTGACTGTGGGTGTCGTGGGGCTCTGTTGTGAGTGACTGTGGGTGTGTTTGAGGCCCTGTGAGTGATTGTGCGTACCCTTGGGAGTCAGTGAACGTCCGTGCTTGACCATAACAACAGTATATAATCTTTGGGGACGACCAACCTAGAGCGTGGAGTTAATCCCTTCACAAACAACCAGGTCACCGTATAAAGACAGTCACCCCCCCCCACCACCACCCCCCTTCTCTCTCTCTCTCTCTCTCTCTCTCTCTCTCTCTCTCTCTCTCTCCCTGGGGATACAAGATTTATATCCCGCTGAGGCTGCAGTGAAAGGGGTGGGTGTCTTCAGGGATGCACCTCTCGCGGGACAATAGAAGATGGGAGGAGAGGGAGGGAGGAGGGAAGGGATAGGGAGGGGGAAGGGAGGGGGGGAGGAAGGGGCACCGCTACGGGTTTAAGAAGGACCATGATGACGTTTCTTAGAACAACGAGACAGAGGGAAAGGGAGGAGAGGAGAGGGAAGGGAATCAAAGGAGAGGAGGGGGGTCGGGATGGGAGAGGAGGGGAAGGAAGGCAATGGAATACAAGAGGACGGTGGGAGAGCAGAAGCGGGGAAGAGAGGGAAGGAGATAGAAGGTAACAGAAGGATAGAAAAGGCAGGAGGAGGGAGGGAGAGGGGAAGGAGCCATACCTCGGAGAAACAAGGGGAGGAGGTGGGTGAGGGGAGGAGGAGAAGGATGGATACGCCCCTGGGAATGCTCGTCGGGGTACCGGCAGGACCAGGAGACGAGGGGTAAATGAGGAGGAGGAAGAGGAAGAGGAGGAAGAGGAGGAAAAGAAGAAGAGGGGAAAGACGAAGAGGAGGAAGAAGAAGAGAAGGAAGAGGAAGAGGAGGAAGAAGAGGAGGAAAAGAAGAGGATGCAGAAGAGGAGGAGGAGGGGCAACCCTTCACTGGCTGATCAAATATTGACAGTCAATAATGGTGGTGGGTCACTGGTCTCCGCCAGGCACTGGATACGCTTGCACAGGCGGAGTCGCACTTATGTGGGAGCCTGTGTTGTTGGTCCAGGTGTCCCGGTACACCACACCCAGTAGTCATACCTCTAGGATTAGGTTAGCAAATGATCCTGAATATAAAAACAACAACGATAATAATAATAATAATAATAATAATAATAATAATAATAATAATAATAATAATAATAATAATAATAATAATAATAATAATAATAATAATAATAATAATAATAATAATAATAATAATAATAATAATAATAATAATAATAATAATAATAATAATAATAATAATAATAATAATAACACTCACCTCAGCAACATCACAGATGACGCCGCCTCAACACAGGTAAAGAGGGAGGGAAGGAGGGAGGGGTGTGGGAGAGAGGGACGAGATAGAGGGGAGGGAGGGAGGGGTGTGGGAGAGAGGGACGAGATGGAGGGGAGGGAGGGAGGGAGGGAGGGAGGGGTGTGGGAGAGAGGGGTGTGGGAGGGAGGGGTGTGGAGAGAGGGAGGAGAGGGAGGGAGGGAGGGAGGGAGGGAGGGGTGTGGGAGAGAGGGACGAGATAGAGGGGAGGGAGGGAGGGAGGGAGGGAGGGGTGTGGGAGAGAGGGACGAGATAGAGGTGAGGGAGGGAGGGGTGTGGGAGAGAGGGACGAGATCGAGGGAGGGAGGGAGGGAGTGAGGGAGGGGTGTGGGAGAGAGGGACGAGATATAGGGGAGGGAGGGAGGGAGGGAGGGGTGTGGGAGAGAGGGACGAGATAGAGGGGAGGGAGGGAGGGAGGGAGGGAGGGGTGTGGGAGAGAGGGACGAGATATGGGGAGGGAGGGAGGGAGGGAGGGAGGGGTGTGGGAGAGAGGGACGAGATAGAGGGAGGGAGGGAGGAGGGAGGGAGGGGTGGGAGAGAGGGACGAGATAGAGGGGAGGGAGGGAGGGGGGAGGGGGGTGTGGGAGAGAGGGACGAGATAGGGGAGGGAGGGAGGGAGGGGTGTGGGAGAGAGGGACGAGATAGAGGGGAGGGAGGGAGGGAGGGAGGGAGGGGTGGGAGAGAGGCGGTAGGGGGAGGGAGGGAGGGGTGGGAGAGAGGGACGAGAGAGGGGAGGGAGGGAGGGGTGTGGGAGAGAGGGACGAGATGGAGGGGAGGGAGGGAGGGGGGGGAGGAGGGGTGGGAGAGAGGGAGGTGAGGGAGGGAGGGGTGTGGGAGAGAGGGACGAGATGGAGGGAGGGAGGGAGGGGAGGGAGGGAGGGGTGTGGGAGGGGAGAGAGGAGGAGGGGGAGGGGGTGGAGGAGGAGGAGGGGGGAGGGAGGGGTGTGGGAGAGAGGGACGAGATGGAGGGAGGGAGGGAGGAGGGGGAGGGGTGTGGGAGAGAGGGACGAGAGGGGAGGGGGGAGGGTGGGGAGAGGGAGGGAGGGAGGGAGGAGGGGTGTGGGAGAGAGGGACGAGATGGAGGGAGGGAGGGAGGGAGGGAAGGAGGGGTGTGGGAGAGAGGGACGAGATAGAGGGGAGGGAGGGAGGGGTGTGGGAGAGAGGGACGAGATAGAGGGAGGGAGGGAGGGGTGTGGGTGAGAGGGACGAGATGGAGGGGGGGGAGGGGTGGGGGAGAGGGACGAGATGGAGGGAGGGAGGGAGGGAGGGAGGGGGTGTGGGAGAGAGGGACGAGATGAGGGGAGGGAGGGAGGGAGGGAGGGAGGGAGGGGTGTGGGAGAGAGGGACGAGATAGAGGGAGGAGGGGGGAGGGAGAGGGAGAGATGGGGAGGGGGAGGGGGGGGAGAGAGGGACGAGATGGAGGGAGGGAGGGAGGGAGGGGTTTGGGAGAGAGGGACGAGATAGAGGGGAGGGAGGGAGGGGTGTGGGAGAGAGGGACGAGATAGAGGGAGGGAGGGAGGGGTGTGGGAGAGAGGGACGAGATGGAGGGAGGGAGGGAGGGGTGTGGGAGAGAGGGACGAGATGGAGGGAGGGAGGGAGGGGTGTGGGAGAGAGGGACGAGATGGAGGGAGGGAGGGAGGGGTGTGGGAGAGAGGGACGAGATGGAGGGAGGGAGGGAGGAGGGAGGGAGGGAGGGAGGGAGGGGTGTGGGAGAGAGGGACGAGATGAGGGAGGGAGGGAGGGAGGGAGGGAGGGAGGGAAGCCACAACTTACCTGCAAAAAAAACCCATAACATTAAGTCACTGTGGATAAACGTGTTTTGAATACATCTTAATGAACAGGTAGATACAGTAATTCGTGTACAAGGTGAGTCAATTACAGGTACCTCAGTAATAACCGACCACACACATTCGTTCCTCACAGTGACGTCATTGATATTAAGCAACCAGGAGACTTCTTGACACATCATTTAATAACACTAATAATAACAATAATAATAATAATAATAATAATAAATAATAATAATAATAATAATAATAATAATAATAATAATAATAATAATTCACACGAGAGATTAACATGGATGGTAATGTTAATATTGATGTATATAATATTAATTAACTATACGGATGATAGATGAACAATAGCGTATGATAATTTTTCATTACCTGACACAACTATACAACTCATTAGTGATATAATTGCCACGATGAATTATAGACAATATATAATAGTTTGGTCTCATGGTGGTGTGTACATGTAGAGTCAAAAGAGAAAATACAGACGTTAATTTGTATGTATGTATGTATGTATGTATGTATACCCCATTTTAAAGATGAAATAAATCAGACCCTCCTACAAAGACCCAGAATATACACACACACACACACACACACACACACACACACACACACACACACACACACCACCCACGGGTCAAGACGGGTCAGACGCACCTGGCGCTGCTCAGCAGCAGCCACGTCAACTGTTATGTTGGCCCATACCAACTCCCTCCACTGAACCCTCCTCCCCACCGGAATATCAACAAGGTCTCGCCAGAAGTTACTATTTCATTTGGGAAAGGAATGGAACCAGTGTTGAATAGTGGTCAACAGTGCTTAAGTCAGTGAAAAACAACTCGGCAGTTGAGTCTTACCCAAGCTAACCTTCACACAGTAAGGTCCCAGGTACCCAGTGATAATTCCCCTGAGACTCCACGATAGAGAAGCCTGGGACCACACCCCACCCACTTGAGTGAGTGAAGTCCTGCGACAACTGACCACGTGGTGTCCCCATGCTGCTAAGACACCACATAGTAAATGAGTTGCTACAGCATCATGTGAAGTTCCTCATAACACCATCTGTGAGGGAATTACTACACCACGTGATGCCCCTCATAACACCATCTGTGAGGGAATTACTACGCCATGTGATGCCCCTCATAACACCATCTGTGAGGGAATTACTACGCCATGTGATGCCCCTCATAACACCATCTGTGAGGGAATTACTACACCACGTGATGCCCCTCATAACACCATCTGTGAGGGAATTACTACGCCATGTGATGCCCCTCATAACACCATCTGTGAGGGAATTACTACACCACATAAGGCCCCTCATAACACCATCTGTGAGGGAATTACTACATCATCAGGCCCCTCATAACACCATCTGTGAGGGAATTACTACATCATCAGGCCCCTCATACACCATCTGTGAGGTAACTACTACATCGTCAGGCCCCGCGTAACACCATCTGTGAGGGAATTACTACACTACGTGTCTGCTGTTCAACACCTCAGCTCACATGATCTACGTGTGTAAACATTAAGCTGTATGTTCACTGTATGTTCCTTCACCTTTCTCTAATGAAGTCATTTATGTCCAATGTATATTTTCAGCCTTCGGGCTGCAAACTTTTTCAATAAACCGTTTATTATTATTATTATAATTATTATTATTATTATTATTATTATTATTATTATTATTATACACACACACACACTTTTTCCAGCCGCATCAGTAATAAATTCAAATAATAATTTCCCTTCGGTCTCGTTACAGATTTTTTCTCTGTAACCTCACTGAAACATCTGTAATGTTTTTTCTTTGTAACTTCTGTATTCTTTTTACTGTAACTTCTGCAATGTAACGTATCTCCTATGAGGGCACAAACGGATACAGTTAGATCAATGGTCACTGTATCGAGCCTTGAAATCTTTGAGGCAGGTCTTTTAAGGAAGGGTACAGCAAGATACAGCATAGCGTACAGCAGGGTATAAAAGGTTACAGCAGGGTCAATGATAATCTTTCAGGGTACGGCAAGGTCATTAGGTCACGTCATATGTCTTTTTACAAGGCACAGCAAAGTCACAGTAAGGTCATTGGTCATTTTAAAGGGTGAAGAGAGGTCAAATATCATTTTATAGGGTACAGCGAGGTCAAAGGTCATTTTATAGGGTACAGTAAGGTTACAGTAAGGTCAAAAGTCAGTTTACAGGGTACAGCAAGGTCACAGTAAGGTCAAAGGTCATTTTAAAGGTGTACTGCAAGGTCACAGTAAGGTCAAAGGTCATTTTATAGGGTACAGCAAGGTCAGTGATGGGAGCTGAGGGTGCGGATAGGTCATCATTAGCCGTCCGTTCAGCCTGGGTCACCCGCCCGGTAATGGTCGTAAAGGTTGACCAAGGTGAGGGAGATCTACGGCCGCAGGGAGAGTGAGGGAGGAGAGAGAGAGAGAGTAAGGGAGATTAAGAGAGGAAAGGGAGGGAGGAAAAGGAGAGGGAGGAAAAGGAGAGTAAGGAAGGAGAGAGAGAGAGAGAGAGAGAGAGAGAGAGAGAGAGAGAGAGAGAGAGAGAGAGAGAGAGAGAGAGAGAGAGAGAGAGAGAGAGAGGCCCAGTAAACATCTCGTTCATACCAGTTTACTCTCAGTCTCCGGCGGCTTCCTTAGGGGATAAACAAAACCTTAAATTACGGCGGTGAACCATGGCAAGGAGGGAGGGAGGGGAGGGAGGGAAGGAGGGAGGAAGGGGAGAAGGGAGGGAGGGAGGGAAGGGAAGGAGGGAGGGAAGTGAAGGAGTGAGGGAGGGAGGGAAGGAGGGAAGGAGGGAGGGAGGGAGGAAGGGAAGGAGGGAGGGAAGGAGGGAGGGAAGGAGGAAAGGAGGGAGGGAGGGAGAGAAGGAGGGAGGGAGGGAGGGAGGGAAGGGAAGGAGGGAGGGAGGGAGGGAGGGAAGGAGGGAGGGAGGGAAGGAGGGAGGGAGGGAGGGAGGGAGGGAAGGAGGGAGGGAGGGAAGGGAGGGAGGGAGGGAGGGAGGGAGGGAGAAGGGAGGGAGGGAGGGAAGGAGGGAAGGAGGGAGGGAGGGCAGGAGGGATGGGAAGGAGGGAGGGAGGAGGGAGGGGGGAGGGAGGGAGGGAGAAGGGAGGGAGGAGGGAGGGAGGGAGGGAGGGAGGGAGGAGGGAGGGAGGGAGGGAAGGAGGGAGGGAAGGAGGGAGGGAGAAGGGAGGGAAGGAGGGAGGGAGGGAGGGAAGGAGGGATGGAAGGAGGGAGGGAAGGGAAGGAGGGAGGGAGGGAGGTTTAGAGGAAGGTGAGGAGGGAGTGAATCTAGGCAGGGATGACGGGAAAAGGGGGAAAAAGAGAGTGGTTAAGGGTGGATGGAGGAAAGGAGGGTGGGAGGGAGGGAGGGAAGGAAGGAGGGAGGGAGGGAGGTTAGTAGAGAGGGCAGGTAAGAGGAGGAAGAGGTAGGGTGATGAGGGAGGTTCAGCAGGGAAGTATAAAGATATGGGGGGGTTAAGGGAAGGATAAAGAGAAGGGAGGGAGTGAAAAAGGGGAAAGAAATGGAAGAGTGAGAAAGGGAGGGAAAAGGAGAGAGGGAAAACATGAACATTAGGAGAGAGTAGAGGAAGAAATATAAAAAAATACAAAACCTAAATACAACGTAAATCGAAGACAAAATTACATTATCAATACTAAGAAATACATTACCCCAATACAACACGATACAATACACAAATACAATAGAGCGAATGGTAATAAAAATAAACAGAAACAGAAAGGAGAGAGAGAGAGAGAGAGAGAGAGAGAGAGAGAGAGAGAGAGAGAGAGGAAGATCTGATTATGGATACGGCCAATTTACCTGCTAATGTGATTATCTCTTCCCGGCAAAACAAGGTCGCGGAGTGCCTGGCCTCACCTAACTATATATCACAGGTAAGAATAACGTCGCCACGGTGACTGGTTTAACGAGAGAGAGAGAGAGAGAGAGAGAGAGAGAGAGAGAGAGAGAGAGAGAGAGAGAGAGAGAGAGAGAGAGAGAGAGAGAGAGAGAGAGAGAGAGAGAGAGAGAGAGAGAGAGAGAGAGAGAGAGAGAGACGATAGATGGAAAAGATGAAAATTATGAAGATTTGAAGATAGATAGTCAAATTTAAGATATAATTAGCAATGTTTTTACACACACACACACACACACACACACACACACCATCTCCTACACCCCCCCCCCCCCCAGCAACTAACTATGTCCATTAGGCTGACACACAAAGATGGCTCCTCAAAGTTCCTCACGTTAATTTCCCCCCAACAACAAGACATGGTATAGTTAACCGACTTATTTTAACTGTGGGGGAAAGAAAAAAAATACTATAATGAGAAAAAAAATGGCGGCAATACTTCACTAAGACTGCACCATAACCTCT
The DNA here is from genome assembly GCA_958450375.1 of Homarus gammarus. Lineage (NCBI taxonomy): Eukaryota > Metazoa > Arthropoda > Malacostraca > Decapoda > Nephropidae > Homarus > Homarus gammarus. Next base: position 149,510 of record CAUDMG010002688.1, read on the forward strand.
CGTATCCCAAGACACATACAGGGTGGTTCATAAGTCGCTAACCATTGTATATGTTCTCGGTATTAAAGGCAACTTATGGACCACCCTGTTTATCTATCAGCTCAGGGTCGCCGATTAGTTTATTTTTTTGTCTCTTTTGTATTAACCCAAGGGCAATATGACGTCATAAAAGGAATTTCCAATTTGGGTATTTCAGGCGATAAAACAGCTTCGTCTGCCTCAATAAACTTCAAAGGGGATTATTTTACGCTCCTTAAGTCGTGGCGAGTTATAAAACCCTAAATTGGCAACCCTGGGGAGAAATATAATGGGATGTTGGCAACCCTGAGAAAAATAAGCATATCTGGCAACACTGACCGGAAAAAAAATCATCTACAACATTGGCAACCCTGCGATAATAAACATACATTGGCAACCCTACGAAACACACACACACACACAGTTTTTTTTTTTTTTTTTTTTTTTTTTATTATTTATTGGGCACTCCCCTACATCCTTGTGTAAGGTGAAGCGTTTACAGCGCCCAACAGGGAAGCATGCCAAATTCATGCTTGCCTTTATGTCTCATGAGTTAAGAGCGTAGAAGCCTGAAGAGTCAAGGGCATAGAAGCCTGAAGAGTCAATGGTTTATGTCATCAAGTTATTGGAAGCTCCAACAACTTGTCCCTGAATACGAATTCGCAACTTTCGATTTACACCAGGTACCTACTTTACTGCTAGGTGAACAGGGACCAATGGGGGCTAGGAAGTATGTCCAAACAACTTCCACCGGTCCGGGAATCGAACCCGTGACATCTCGCTTGGGAAGGCAAGAGCGGTACCACTCTACCACCAGCACCCCCCACACACACTGTTTGCGAATCGCTCACATGCTAACATTTTCCGGGTTATGTAGTGGGGAGTGGCGGCGCTGGGCCATAAATACAGGTCGTGTTGACGCTCCTGGGGGTGAAGTGAAGAGCAACGGGGAGATAATTACTGCAGTGAGGACTATGTTTTATCTCGCCTGTGTTGAGAGAGAGAGAGAGAGAGAAACTGAAACACACACACACATACAAACACAGCTCTCTCTCTCTCTCTCTCTCTCTCTCTCTGGCACACACGTACACAAAGACGCGAGTAGAAAAACAGACAGTGAGACGGACGGACGGACTAACATGCAAACGAACGAGAAAGAGAAAAAAAGACAGAGATCCTTTGGAGACTTTTAAATTAAATTCCAGGTAACAGAGTGAGACAGAGAGGAGAGAGAATTGGCTACACCTGGTGGAGAAGGGAGGGAGGGGGGGGGAGAGAGACGAGAAGGGAAGAAGTGAAGGGGAGTAAATAAAGGAGGCGAAGAAGTCATGTGGGGAAGGGGTAGGAGGGGGGGAGGGGAGGGGAAGGATGGGAGATAGTGTGAGGGAGTTAAGAAGGAAGGGGAGGTGTGTGTGTGTGTGAGGAGGGGGAAGGGGGAGGAGAGAAGAAGAGGAGAGGAGAGAGAGAGAGAGAGAGAGAGAGAACGTTAATGCAGTTTACTTTTTCGTTCAGTGAGAAAATGGAAGGAAAATGTAATATCACGGACGAGTTTGAAGGAGTAATTTTCTCCACCTCCAAGGACGTGTGTGTGTGTGTGTGTGTGTGTGTAATAATAATACGAATAATAATAACAATTAACGGTTTATTGAAAAAGTTCTGCAGCCCGAAGGCTGAAAATATACATTGGACATAAATGACTTATTACATACATTGGTGGCGTGTGTGTGTGTGTGTGTGTGTGTAATAATAATAATAATAATTAACGGTTTATTGAAAGAGCTTGGCAGCCAGAAGGCTGAAAATATACAGTTACATATTTGGGGAATGGGTTACGAATTACAAATAATATACAAGTAACATAAGTGACACAAATAAGACATATAATAACTTAGATGGGGAAAAGCTCAAACTACAGTTCATTTCAACATAGTGACAGTGTTACAGTATTACAAGTTATTGATAATTTTTACAATGGTTGGGACTGGGCTGTTCTTATAGCGATCAGTTCGTGCACGTATGGGCTGGATGCGGTTGTGGTGTCGAACAGCAATTCTCGGACAAGGGATCTCAGGTGGTAGTAGGAGCCGGTGTCGGGGATGGTGTAGAAGCTTCTTACCAAATTTGCAGATGAGGTCGTGGTGATGGTCAGTGAGAGTCGAAAGGGTCAGTGTGTTGAGCGCTTCTTGATATGTGGAGTAGGAGGGGGAGAGAATAATCTTGCATGCCCTCTTTTGCACTTTTTCTAGGTGTTTACGTTGTGTGGCATTTAGGGAGGAAGACCAGGTGTGTGTGCGTGTGTGTGTGTGTGTGTTATAGTCGGCCGAGGAGGATATCTTTGAGTTGCAAATGAACTAGAACGGCATACGACCTGAGACATAATGCCCCTCCACCAACCGAGGCATAAAATCCCCCTCCAGCACCTGAGACATAATCCCCCTCCACCAACCGAGGCATAAAATCCCCCTCCAGCACCTGAGACATAATCCCCCTCCACCAACCGAGGCATAAAATCCCCCTCCAGCACCTAAGACATAATCACCCTCCACCAACCGAGGCATAAAATCCTCCTCCAGCACCTGAGACATAATCCCCCTCCACCAACCGAGGCATAAAATCCCCCTCCAGCACCTGAGACATAATCTCTCTCCACCAATCGAGGCATAAAATCCCCCTCCAGCAGCTGAGACATAATCCTCCTTCACCATCCGAGGCATAAAATCTCCCAGATATAGACAAGTCCTCCATCAGACAAGTCAGCTTGAAAAGGGATCTGAGCTACGAAATCGGTGGGCCAAAATTTATTGCTCCACCACAGACAAGTTCTCAAATACATCAACCTTTTTCCTGCCTGCATCTCCAAAAATTGCTCTAACGTGTGAGATAAATCTCTCTCTCTCTCTCTCTCTCTCTTTCTCTCTCTCTCTCTCGGGGGAAATTGAAGAAGGCAAGATAAGCACCGGTGTGTGTGTGTGTGTGTGTGTGTGAGTGAGTGTGTGTGTGTGTGTGTGTGTGTGTGTGTGTGTGTGTGTGTGTGTGTGTGTGTGTGTAGGACAGACGCCACCTCCCCTGCTGCTAACTCTACACACTGGCATCACTTATACAACAAGGATCAATAAACACAACATTTACTGAGTCAGTCGCGTTTACACGTGAGGTTTAATGTTTTATATATCAATGTTTATATGAGAAAAATATTTATGATTACTTAAGAGTGTTTGTGACAGAATGTTTTATTGTTTAATTCCAGTGTTTGTGTGTTTGTGACTCGTAAATTAAATGTCTGACGTGTGTCTTGAATCCCCACAAAATGTTCTATACTACTGAGGGTATACACAAACACTTGTTGTCTTAAAAGTAGGTTCTATTCTCGTACGGGAGATATATACAGAAGGACCCAGGAGCTCACTTCAACACCACGAGGACTCTTCAAGTTGTTTGGGATTACTGGCCTCTTCGCCGTTAGGCTATTTCGGCCGAAGCTGATTGGTTGGACTTCTTTTTTTTCTTTGTTCTTCTTTTAGTTTTTACTTTCCATTCTTCTTCTTGTTCTTCGTCTTCTTTTTGATCTTGTTCTTCGTCTTCTTTTTGATCTTCTTCTTTATGATCTTCTTTTTTCTGGTCTTCTGTAGGGATATCGGGTTCTCGGTTGTTCATGTCGTGGTTGTTTTTGTCTTGTTTGTTCTTTTCTTGTTTTTTCTTTTCTTGATTTTTGACTACAAGGAGAGCCTCCCTGTAAGTCAATTTTTCTTTCGCCCGCAGCCTGGCCACCCTGCACTCCTCCCTCCACTTGGGACAAAGCCGGTCGGAGGAGGAGTGAGGGCCACCACAAGCCGCGCACTTCTTAACGGCCGCCTGGCAGTCAGCGTCGGTGTGGCCGGGTGCCCCGCAGCTTGAGCACACCTCGCGAGCACGACACTTCCTCGCCAGATGGCCATATTTCTGGCAATTGTAGCAGCGAGTGGGTTTTTGCTGGTGAGGTTTTACTGGGATTTTCTCCCAACCCAGTATAACGGAGCTAGGAAGTTCCTTAGGAAAACCAACCAGGGCAGTTGTGCTGGTCAGCTTCCTAAGTACTGAGAGCTGATCTCCAATCAGCTCGGCAAGTTCGTCTTTTTCGAGAGAGGACTCTGTCTTCTCTCTCTCTATGTATTACTGCCCGCTGGGATGTAGAGATGCCAGCATTCACAAGCTGAATACATAAAGTATAAATATGATAATTTATATACATAATATGGTGCACAATAAATGGGAATATTACTTAGAATTAATACATGTTCTGTAATACTTTACTATACATAATTAATGGAGTAATAAGAGTAATATGATAATACACAGCTGAAGGTACTACTTTGTATCCATATCATACACCTCCCGCCCCCCTATACGCTCATAGTTTCATCTTGAGCGGACCTTTTGTTTCTGAGTCGCTCGGACCTGCGGAGTACTGGGGCAGAAACACAAGGTGGGGATGGATTTACTTTAGAGACATCAACATTAGGGGACTCAAATGGGGAGGGATCAACACTAGGCAGCTCCACAGGTCGGAGGAAACGACGGTTCCTCCACCATACTCTACCACTAGGAAGACGCACTTGGTAGTCCCTGGACCGGCCAATACCCATGACAACCCCAACCTTGTCCCAGCGGTGAGATACCGGATCTTGAATCCTGATCTGCTGGCCGATACTCAAACTGGAAAGGGGGCGGGCATGACAGTCATACCGAGCAGTGACATCTGCGGCTCGTTCTGCTGCACGGCGGTCACATTCCTCAGTTTTGGCCTGCCACTCTTGAGAAAAAGACTTCGGGTGGGCAGGAACACAAGACCTGAGATGATGTCCATATAGAACCTGGGCTGGGGAGCGTCCGGTGAAGTTCGGGGTGTTGCGTAACTCCAACAAACCTCGATCGAAGTCCTCGCAGTCGATATTTCCTGAGGGTGACACCTTAAGGATCAGGTGTTTCACAGTCTTGACTGCGGCTTCAGCGTGTCCATTCGCCTGGGGGTAGTGGGGCGAGGTCACGACATGACGGACTCCCCAACGGTCCATGAAGTCCCGGAACTCGTGGCTGGTGAACTGGGGTCCTCCATCAGTCCTGAGGCGGAGGGGAACACCAACTTCTCTGAAGTAATGCCTGAAGTTCCGGATGGTAGCAGTAGCCGTTGTATCACTACCACAGGGGACGACAACAGGCCATCCAGACAGTCGGTCGGCAATGACGAGGAAGGACTTCCCTGCTACTGCAAAGAAATCGGCCGACACAGACTCGAAGGGTCTTGAAGGGTTGTCGTCGCACATTAAAGGTTCCTGTTGCTGGCTAGGTTGCAGAGTCTGGCACGGTTCACAGGCACGGACGGTACTTGCAATGTCCGCGTCGATTCCGGGCCAAAATACAGTCTGCTTCGCCCGTCGCTTGGTGGCCTCCACTCCTCGATGGCTGTCGTGAAGGCGGGTCAAGGTACGGCGGCGTAGGGCAGCAGGAATAACTACTCGTGGACCATACAAGACGAGGTCTCCATCACAATAGAGGTCCTCGCGTATTTTCCAGTACGGGAGTAGCGATTCATGAAGGTCGTATCGGTTAGATGGAAATCCCTGAGACACACAGTCGACGAGCCGGATGTAGGAAGGGTCGGCCCGGGCTGCGGTGCGGAGATCTTCAAGGGTCTTGTCTGCATCCGGTGCTGTAGACTCTTCTGATGTGAAGACGGCCTTCAATGAAACTACTGACTTGAGGGATGCAGCAGCTGTAGAACACAACATCTCGTCCTCTGGGGTGGGGCGACTGACAGGGGCGCGGGACAGGGCATCCGGGATGCACAACAGCTTACCCGCACGCCACACAGCCGTGAAGAGATAAGGCGAGAGCTTCTCTTTCAGACGTTGAAGGCGAGGATTCTCTACTGCATCCAAAGAGTAGTGATTGATTATAGGTATAAGAGGGCGATGATCCGTGAAGAGGGTGAAGTGCTGAAGTCCTATCAGGTAGAAGCGGCACTTCGCCATCGCCCAGACAACAGCCAACATCTCCAGCTCAATCGTGGCATATCGGGTCTCAGCGTCGGTCAGGAACCGGGATCCACACTGAATTAAGCGGAGTTGTCCACCGCCATGGTCCTGCAGAAGGGCGTAACCAACGCCGTAGAGTCTGGAGGCGTCAGTCTGGAGGACGGTGGGTAGGGCTGGGTCGTAACAGGCGAGGACAGATGGACTTACGAGGGCCTGCTTGACTCGCTAGAAGGCCTCTTGATGATCTGGGGTTCACAGGAATGTCCTCCTGGGGCTCAGCAGGGGGTGTAACGGCTGGGCTGCGGCGGAGATGTCACGTTTAAATTCAGCCAGCTGATTGACCAGACCCAAAAAAGAACGGAGGTCTGTCAGGTTGGCAGGGGTTGGAAAATCCCTGATTCCACTTACTTTCTCCGGGTCAGCTGCGATGCCTGATGCTGAGAGAGTGTACCCACAGAAGTTCACTGATGGAGCGGCGACTACAAACTTGTCAGCGTTGAGGGTAATCCCGTACTTTCGACATCTGGTGAGAACTTCGTATATCCGGGAGAGGTGGGCACAGTAGTCTTCGTCGTGGAGTAAGATATCATCAACCACCTTGACACAATTCGTGACTCCTTGAAGGGCCGCGTCACCACGTTGACAGAATGCATCACCCGTAGCGGCAAATCCCATGGGGCCTCTGCAATACTGGTATCTTCCAAATGGTGTGATGAATGTAGTCAAATGCTGGTCTTCTTCGGCCAACTCGATCTGCCAATAACCACATAAGGCGTCCATAGTTGTAAAAAACTTCGCCTTCGGGTCCACACTTCGAACAGCTGCGAAGGGTGTGGGTGAAGGGTGGGCTGGACGGGAAACTTGCTGGTTAAGTTTTGACAGATCGGTGGTGATCCGTACTCCACCACGAGGTTTGGCGACGGGGACGAGAGGGTGGCACCAAGGTGAAGGTTCGTCTCCGGCCGGTTTGATGATTCCCTGAGCAACCATGGAGTCAAGCTCTTGTCTAACTAGCTCCTTGTAGGCGTGAGGAATCAAACGAGGGGTGTGGATGGCAAAAGGTGTAGCACCATCCTTAAGATGAATCTTCATAGGTGGACCCACCATCGGCTTGAGTGGTGTGGATCCTAAAGATTTCTTATTAACCAACACGTCAGCAAACTCCTTGAGAAGGTAAGCTCTTGCATCAGAAGGGGACGTGTTGGTAGAGATAGGGAATTCCTTCAACATGGTGACATGGCTAATCTTTAAAATAGGTTTAGGGAATTCCTTGGAAATAATGGCCAAATCTTGACAATGGCCATATGATAAAAGCGGAGTCGGGATACCATCATGAACATCAATCCGGGCTGATCAAGACTGCTTACCAAAGGTAAGAGTAGCCCAGAAAGATCCCAAAGCTGGAGCCATCTTGGAACCATCAGCTGTCAGTTTCGTTGTCTGAGGAGGGGGCTGTAGGTTGCTCCCGGGTATTCCCAAACTTGCTAAGTGTTGTGGACCAATTACTGAGACGTCAGCATCCGTGTCAGGTAACATCTGAAGACTGGATGACGCGTTACCGTAAGAAATGACGACATTGATGTGCTGGGGCGTCGTGTCTGTGGAACTATGTACACGACGGCAGGAACGACTGGACACAGCGTCTTGATGCTTGCTAGAAGGAGGGGGCGCGCCAGCACTACCTGAGGATGACTTCTTGGATCCTAGGTGGTGTCCTTTATGTGACTTCTTGCGACAACATTTGTCATAATGGCCCACACGACCACAAAGTCTGCACTGAACTTTGCTAGCAGGGCACTTGACTGTGTAAGCCCAGTGACCCTAGCGGTCGCAACTTCTGCACACGCTTTGAGCAGCTGGGCACTGGGAGGCATTATGCTGTCTCGCACAGCTGTTACACAAAGCTGCTGCTGAAGGTGTAGCTGGAGGGTGAGGGGTGGGGTTACCTTGCTGCTTCTTACCCTTTCTATAGGAAGACATCGCCCTCACCTGGTCAGGTTGTGAGGGTAAAGCTGAAGTCGCACACCTGGCGGCCTCATACGCTCGACATTTTGTAACAACATCTTGAAGGGAGGAAGTGGGGTCAAGGGAAATGAGACGCTGAACTAGCTCTTCATCTCGGACACCCGTTAAAATAATTGTCTTGAGTTGTGTCTCTTCACAGACTTGAGAATGTCCGGGACAAACATCAACTTCCTCTGAACACCTTTTGAGCCTTACAAAAAATGCGTCAAAAGATTCTCCATCAAGCTGCTTACATTGGAGGAGTTCTCTTCGTCTGAGTGCTTCGTTGCGCTGTCCCTTGACATGTTCCTGCAACTTGTCGAGCACGGCCTCTACCGTCAGAGTTGTCACAGGAGGCACTTGAAGTGTGTGCTCGAGAGTACGTTGTGTCTCTAAGGACGAGCACATACGAAGCTGTATCATTTGTTTTGGCTGTGATAAACTTGACAAGTCAATCATTGTTGCGTAGTCTTGCCAACGTCGACGCCATTCCCGAAACATCTGATGAGAAGCGTCAGACATCAGAGAGGGAAGCGTCTGTACTGCAGCCTTTTGAGGTGTTGTTGATCCGACTCTGGGAAATGAGGTACCCGTGCCTCTAGTCGCATCAACGTCAGTAGTAGCAGACGAATCTTGTACGGTAGATTGTTGTGGGGGGGCTAACAGAGAAATCAAGACTTCAAATCTGGCTTGATCCTCCTTTCTTCTAAGATCATCCTCACTTCTACGTATGTCTTCGAGTTCTCTGCGTCGTTGTTCCTCTTCATGGCGCCGTTTTTCAGACTTCCTGTACCGAATTTCTTCCTCTTCTCTCCTTGCAATATCGTCCTGGCGTCGAGAAGTTTCCATCCACTTTATCAGTTGAAGGAGATCTGTGGACGCATGCATCGCAGGAGAGCTGGCTCGCGATGAGCGAGGAGATTCTGTGGGTGACTCGGCGTTGTCACTGTGGGGAGCGTGGGGCGTGAGCGTGGGTGGGGAGAGGTCTCCCACACTAAAACTCGTAACCCCATCGTCCAGGGTATCATTTTGATCCCTGTGAGACATGCCGACTGCTTCTGTACTCTATCTGTGCAAAAGACCGAGTCAGCCCCTCGTAATCTATGCACAGAATTACAGAAGTCTGAAGTAAGTCACAAGAAAACAGGTGAATGCGTGTGTGTGTGTGTGTGTGCCTGGCGGGAGGGGAGAGACTTGGCGCGCTGCCAGACGTAGGAGCGGTTGGGCAGCATTGAGCGCTGGTCCCTCAGTCACCCTCAGACCAGAGACGGGAGAGCACGTACTGTCGGGCCGCTCCCTTAGTCATCTGACCGCAACTTGCACAGACAATTATGATTAAAATACACAACACAGCACTTCACAAAACACTTCACTTCACAGCACAGCACTGTACACAGCATAGCACTTCACAACGTTGTAAGTCTAGAGGCTTGTAGTGGTCTTGCTGTAGATCGTGAGCTGAAGAGGAGACGCCATTAACAGAGTCTGGGCGGGAGGGCTTGGTCCAATGAGAAATAATCACTGCGCCATCTGACGTGTGTCTTGAATACCCACAAAATGTTCTATACTACTTAGGGTATACACAAACACTTGTTGTCTTAAAAGTAGGTTCTATTCTCGTACGGGAGATATATACAGAAGGACCCAGGAGCTCGCTTCAACACCACGAGGACTCTGTCTTCTCTCTCTCTATGTATTACTGAGCGCTGGGATGTAGAGATGCCAGCATTCACAAGCTGAATACATAAAGAATAAATATGATAATTTATATACATAATATGGTGCACAATAAATGGGAATATTTCATAGAATTAATACATGCTCTGTAATACTTTACTATACATAATTAATGGAGTAATATAAGAGTAATATAATAATACACAGCTGATGGTACTACTTTGTATCCATATCATACAAAATGTATTTGTGAAGATTTTTTTTTTTTTTTTTAGTGTTTCATATTTCAATGTTTGTGAAGGATAATTGAGTGAGTTTGTGGAATGTTTGTGTTGAGTTAAGAGTTTGATGTGTTGGTGATGACAATTAATATGATGCTACAGCAGTCTCTCTCTCTCTCTCTCTCTCTCTCTCTCTCTCTCTCTCTCTCTCTCTCTCTCTTTCTCTCTCTCTCTCTCTAGAAAACGATATTTATTTATCTTTCATAGTGACAAGAAGTCTACTATTCCTCTGGTTGCGTTAGTCAGCCCAATACCTGTCGTTCTTGATTATAATACACCCCAACATGTAAGGTAAACCTGCACCTTGCCGACACACACACATACTGACACTATACCATTAATTTACACCATAACACTATATTTTATTGATAGAGTTATATTATAATTCTTCGCCATAAATCTGTACCTTATTGATATTTGAATATAACACGAGTAATTATTTGTCTATCATCTTACTATAACACAGTATAACAACGTCAAGAATTATACCATTATATTACATTACCTTATATTGTACCGTCTTATATTATTATATATAAAACACACACACACACACACACACACACACACACACACACACACACACACTCACACAGTATCAAGAGTCACTCATAACTAGCTGGTCGCGACGTACCAATAGATTGTGACTGTAATAATTAAAGTGTATGTCCAATTAAATAGTATGTATAATTAAATAATGTGTGCGTGTGTGTGTGTGTGTGTGTGTGTGTGTGTGTGAAACTCATAAATCATTAATTAGTGTGGATGCCAATTTAATTTACACAATCAGGTCACACGGTCAGCTAATTAATGCATAAAACACAAACTCACTTTATCGAAATACTGAATTATTTACAAAGACAAAAAAAATGCATATTAATTAAATTCATTGCATCAAAATATTATAATTATTTGTCGAAAAATTAAAATAAATAAAAAATATCATACAATTTTTATTCAATGTGGCCAAGAAATGATTTTACAAGTGGAGAAAAAAAATTCGAGGCTTATATTTTCATTTCTGTTCAATTCATTGCATCTAAAAATTAAGACAACTTCCGGTATGAGAGAGAAAAAGATATTTAATATGTATTCTCGTCAACACTCCAAGAGAAAGAAAGAAAGAAAGAAAGAAAGAAAGAAAGAATATATGAAAAAAGAAGAAATAAATAAAGAAATAAAATAAATTGTCAGTAACGTAGGCTAGTTCTCTCTATAAACCTGAAAAAAAATTACGTTCTTACTCATTGATTTCGGATCACCTGAAGGTTTGCCCCCCTTATATAGTTAACCTGATGATTAACCTAACCTAACCTAACCAAACGCTAACCCAACCTAACCAAATACTAACCTAGCCTAACCTCTCTCTCCTACACTGATAACAAAGTTCATTAATACCTGTAAAACACCTCAACACCTTTGCTAATTACACTAAATCACCTTTTCACCTACGTTTCCATTCACCTCGTGTGCACCTGATTCACCGGAAGTTATATTCACACTATTTGATGTAGCAGCAAGTTTAAGTGAATGAAAGCTTATTTGCTGTATAGTAATTCGTCGCCTGGCCACATACATACATACACACACACACACACACACACACACACACACACACACACACACACACACACATACATAGGCCTACATACATACATAAGTCGTGTGATCCCAGTCGGCAGGAAACGGCTATGAATATTTATTAACGGGACTAATACACAACACGAATTTTTAGGACACGTAAAAAAAAAAATAATAATATACAAAAATTATAAAAAGAAAGTCAATAACGTATAAATAATAATAATAATAATAATAATAATGATAATAATAATAATAATAATAATAATAATAATAATAGAATTGCAATGTTAATACAGTTTTTAAGGTTCTAACAGAAACTGCAAAACTCTCTCTCTCTCTCTCTCTCTCTCTCTCTCTCTCTCTCTCTCTCTCTCTCTCTCTCTCTCTCTCTCTCTCTCCTGAACATCAAGGGAATAGCAATAGTGATGTTGAGTAACGAGCAAATGTGTAACTGAGAAAAATGCGAAATAAGTACAATAAAGAGAGAGAGAGAGAGAGAGAGAGAGACAGAGACAGAATATTGGATTACATAGGAAGAATGGACGACAAAAGAGAGAGAGAAAAAGTCACCACTGGCAGCCCGGAAATGCGATTCGGTCACAACGCTTGTCCAACCTGCACAGATTTTTCATGTCCGGTGTGTTTGTGTGTACACACACACACACACACACACACACACACGATTGTGAGCGGACATCTACAGAAGCTGTCTGGGAGTTAACATGCGACTCACTTTTCCCTCCCCAACCTCTCCTCCCCATCAGAAAGTCGCTACAAGGATTGTTGGTCAATTCATCACTGTAACAAAAGGGTCAATTTCAATTCGAAATTGAATGGAGAACAATAACAGTGATTAAACACAGTGCTGAGACAGTGAAGTGGTCGGTGGAAGCTGCTCGTTAACGTGGCCAGTGTTTACAGTGTGGGCCTTTACGACCAACCAAAGGGAGGAACCCGTGCAAACCACGCCACCAGTGAGGGGGGTCCATAACTCACATACAACCAGCCTGTTAAATCATTGTCTTTTTTTGTATTGAAAGCTTTAATCTATTCCCCATGGCCGCCATACCTGATGCTGTAATGATATTTTTTGTCCAATGTATATTTTCAGCCTCTGGCTTTTCTATAAACCGTTAATTATCACACACACACACACACACACACACACACACACACACACACACACACACACACACACACACACACACACACACACACACACACACACACACAATATGCAAGGGTTTGCAGTCGAACTTGCCACCCCCCTCTGTTCTTTTATTAATGCATCCCTTAGACAAAGCAAATGCCCTAATGAATGGAAAACCGCATTTGTCACCCCCATCCCCAAGGTCACCACCCCACAGTCCCTTAACGACCTCAGGCCAGTTGCCATTACCCCCCATACCCAGTCTACTTTGTGAGGACTTTGCTTTTGAGTGGGCATTTGCCAGTATCTATCAGTCAATTGATTCACATCAATTTGGCAATATGAGGACCTCCTCTACATCACACTGCTTGGTGAGCTTTCTGGATTTTCTGCACAAAAACTTGCAGAAACGCAAGACATCACTGGCCGTTGCCCTTGTGGACTTCAAGAAGGCCTTTGACCTTGTTGATCACTGCACTGTTATCAACAAGGCTATTGCACTAGGGCTGCCCACCAACCTGGTCTCATGGCTCACTGATTTCTTGAATGGAAGTCGCCAAGCAGTGAGGTATCAGGGCTTGGTCTCTACATTCCAACACCTCACCTGCGGTGTTCCCCAGGGGACCAAGATGGGACCACTGTGCTTCCTCATCCTGATCAACGACGCTCTATCGGACACTCCTCACAGGTGGAAGTACGTGGATGACTGCACTGTGGGGGTTTCAGTGGACAACACCGCACCAGACTACTCATCGCTCCAAGGCACCCTGGACAGGCTACAGGCATGGACTACGGAGAACAAAGTCACCATCAACCACACCAAAACCGTAGTCATGCACATCAATACCGCCACCACTCCAGTGCAAGCCCCAGCAGACACAGTGGGTGCCCATCCTCTCCAGCTGGTGCAGTCTGCCAAACTCCTAGGTGTAACTATAGACAACAAACTTGACTGGAAGGCCCATGTAAATAACACAGTCAAGGCAGCCTCGTACCGTCTCTACATGCTACGAAGACTTAGGTCACTTGGGACACCCACGCCAGAGCTGAGGACCATCTACAACGCCTTTATTCTCCCCAAACTAACGTATGTGTCACCAGCCTGGCCGTCTTCTCTCAACTCCACCCAACAACGTCAGCTAGAGAAGGTACAGAAAAGGGCCTGCAGAATCATGCTCGGCGCAGAATACTCCGGTTACACCAACGCTCTCTCCACCCTGGAAATTCCATCCCTTAGTGACCTCCACCACCAAGCACTGGAAAGGTTTGGCCGTGGACTACTGCACCACCCTCGCCATTGCCACCTCCTGCCCCCCACCCAACTCACGCAGTCCTCCACTACAACAAAATTCAGCCCATAAGAGCCCGCATCGATAGATATAAGAACAGCACCATCCCATCTATTGTTAAAATAATAAACAACTCCTGATTTATGTACTGTACAGTACAGCCCTGTAAATGTATTCAATGCATATTATATCATTATGTCTAAATCAAATGTAAGTCTGTATATTTTCAGCCACCAGCTGCAACTCTATTAATAAACCGTTTATTATTATTATTATTATTATTATTATGATTACACACACACACACAAAACACACACACACACACACACACACACACACGCACACACACACACACAAACACACACACACACACGCACACACACGCACACACACACACACACACGCACACAAACACACATAACACCATCTGTGAGGGAATTCGTACACCACGTGATGCCCCTCATAACACCATCTGTGAGGGAGTTACTACACCACGTGAGGCCCCTCGTAACACCATCTATGAGGGAATTACTACACCACGTGAGGCCCCTCATAACACCATCTGTGAGGGAATTACTACACGTGAGGCCCCTCATAACACCATCTGTGAGGGAATTACTACTCCACATCAGGTCCCTCATAACACCATCTGAGGGAACTACTACACCACATAGGTCCCTCCTAACACCATCTGTGAGGGAATTACTAAACCATGTGAGGCCCCTCATAACACCATCAGCGAGGGAATTACTACACCACGCCAGGTCCCTCATAACAACATCTGAGGGAACTACTACACCACGTGAGTTCCTCCTAACACCATCTGGGAGGGAGTTACTACACTACGAGTTTGCTGTTCAACACCTACATTAATCTGTATGTTCACTGTATGTTCCTTTACCTTTCTCTAATGAAGGCTTTTGTTAAACCACCAATGTATGTAATAAGTCATTTATGTCCAATGTATATTTTCAGCCTTCAGGCTGCAGAACTTTTTCAATAAACCGTTAATTATTATTATTATTATTATTATTATTACACAAGACGCCATCACAGGATTGTTATTTAATTTAGCTAATAACATGGTATACCTAAGTCTAAGACAATATACAAAACTCCTGATAGGTTTGAGACTTTGATAGTGCCTAGTTTCTGAGGCTCTCTACAACAGTTACCAGAGTGAGGGCTAGCCAGTCGCTCTCTGTATGAGTCTATCACTGGTCGAGACGTTAACACACACGCTACCGCCAAGTGTTTGTCTCGCCAGGCTCTGTACATGATAGTATTAATAGAGACAAAAGCACTGCACAAGACTATATGTTATCCCTGTAACAACACCTTTGCTTTACATAAATATTCACCCAAATGAATAACACCAAGTTATTCGCCAAGTGAGTCGCCAAGTGAGTCGCCAAGTTATACAAGACTCTACATAATTTGGCTTGCATTTCTCTCAAAGGTCGAGTGCGGATCAGTTGATTTAACAAACAACCAGCTCCCGCTCTCACGCACAGAGAAGGCTGCTCACTTACTTCCACTGGCCAGGGACTTAACTCAAGTGTTATCTCAAAGTGATATTCACAACACTTCCCTGGAGAGACTCACGATATATTCTCTCAGATTATACCTGTGTATATACCTGCTACGATAATAAACAGAAAACGCCAAGAAGTGTTTACATCAAGACCTGCCACTAAAGACTTCTAGAACTTAATTAAAACAATTAGTGTGATACCAAAAGAACTATCACGTCCCTTCTCCAATTAATTAAAGAGGAAATTAGAGTGTGTGTGAAACTGGACCGTGACCAGGAAGAACAATTACCAGTCACACACACACACACATGATCCCTGAGAGAGAGAGAGAGAGAGAGAGAGAGAGAGAGAGAGAGAGAGAGAGAGAGAGAGAGAGAGAGAGAGAGATGCCCAAAGTTACCCTCGCCTCAAACTTTTTTGTTCGTAGTATAAATTTAATGAAAATTTATTGTCAATAACTCTCGTGTATATGACGTCGTCCACCTTCTGCGTTTACCTGTGGTTGTTTACACTTATATGTGATTGTTTACAGTTACGCTTTCTGTCTGTTTACACTTAATGCATATGTGATTGTTTACACTTATACGACCAGTTTGTTTACAATTCCACATAGATGTTTACACTTATTTAGACCACCAAGTTTTCATCTCAGTTAAATCAAACTAACCTAACCTAACCTAACCCAACCTAACCTAACCTAACCAAACCTACCCTAGCCTAGCCTAACCTTACCAAACCTACCCTACCCTACCCTACCCTACCCTAGCCTAGCCTAGCCTACCCTACCCTAGCCTAGCCTAACCTAACCTAACCGAACCTACCCTAACCTAGCCTACCCTAACCTAACCTAAACAAACTCAGAGTTAATGTACAGTACAGTGAAAACTGATCATATAAGAGAGAGATAGACAGGCAGAGAAAGAAAGACATAGACAGAAGGATAGAGAGAGAAAAAGAAAGAGAGAGGAAAGGGGAGAAAAGAGAGAAAAAACAGAAGAAAGGAGAGAAAATGAGAGAGATATGAAAGGAAAGAAAAACAGAGAAAACTAAACAGAAAGAGAGAAAAAAGAGAGAAAAAGACCCAGAGACAGTAGGAAAAAGAGAAAAAGAGAAAGAGAAAAGAGAGAAACTCCCCTAGAAGCTGACAGTAAAGCCGGGCGCTGGGATAAACCACCTTCAACCAGACCTAATGCTGGACACACCTGTTAAAGATATGTATGGTGGTATGATACAGGTGTTGTGGTGGTGGTGTGATACAGGTGTTGTGGTGGTGGTGTGATACAGGTGTTGCGGTGGTGGTGTGATACAGGTGCTGTGGTGGTGGTGTGATACAGGTGTTGTAGTGGTGGTGTGATACAGGTGTTGTGGTGGTGGTGGTGTGATACAGGTGTTGTGGTGGTGGTGTGATACAGGTGTTGTGGTGGTGGTGTTATATAGGTGTTGTGGTGGTGGTGTTATACAGGTGTTGTGGTGGTGGTGTGATACAGGTGTTGTGGTGGTGGTGTGATACAGGTATTGTGGTGGTGGTGGTGTGATACAGGTGTTGTGGTGGTGGTGGTATGATACAGGTGTTGTTGTGGTGGTGGTGTGATACAGGTGTTGTAGCGGTGGTGGTGTGATACAGGTGTTGTGGTGGTGGTGTGATACAGGTGTTGTGGTGGTGGTGGAGTGATACAGGTGTTGTGGTGGTAGGTGGTGGTGATACAGGTGTGTGGTGGTGTGATACAGTGTTGTGTGGTGGTGATACAGTGTGGTGGTGATACAGGTGTGTGGTGGTGATACAGGTGTTGTGGTGGTGGTGTGATACAGGTGTTGTGGTGGTGGTGTGATACAGGTGGAGCTGTGGTGGTGTGATACAGTGTGGTGGTGATACGGTGGTGGTGATACAGTGTGGTGGTGATACAGTGTGTGGTGGTGTGATACAGTGTGGTGGTGGTGATACAGTGTGTGGTGTGGTGGTGTGATACAGTGTGGTGGTGATATGTGTGGTGGTGATACAGTGTGGTGGTGATACAGTGTGGTGGTGATACAGTGTTGTGGTGTGGTGGTGATACAGTGTGGTGGTGATAGTGTGGTGGTGATACAGGTGGTGGTGGTGGTGTGATACAGGTGTTGTGGTGGTGGTGATACAGGTGTGTGGTGGTGTGATACAGTGTGTGGTGGTGATACAGGTGTGTGTGGTGGTGGTGATACAGTGTGGTGGTGATACAGTGTGGTGTGATACAGTGTGTGGTGGTGGTGGTGATACAGTGTGGTGGTGATAGTGTGGTGTGATACAGTGTGGTGGTGATAGTGTGGTGTGATACAGTGTGTGTGGTGGTGATACAGTGTGTGTGGTGGTGGTGTGATACAGTGTGTGGTGTAGTGTGGTGTGATACAGTGTGGTGGTGTGATACAGGTGTTGTGGTGGTGGTGATACAGGTGTGTGGTGGTGGTGTATACAGGTGTGTGTGGTGGTGGTGATACAGGTGTTGTGGTGGTGGTGTGATACAGGTGTTGTGGTGGTGGTGTGATACAGGTGTTGTGGTGGTGGTGGTATACAGGTATTGTGGTCGTGGTGTTATACAGGTGTTGTGGTGGTCGTGTGATACAGGTGTTGTGGTGGTGGTGCTATACAGGTGTTGTGGTGGTGGTGGTGTGATACAGGTGTTGTGGTGGTGGTGGTGTGATACAGGTGTTGTGGTGGTGGTGGTGTGATACAGGTGTTGTGGTGGTGGTGGTGTGATACAGGTGTTGTGGTGGTGGTGGTGTGATACAGGTGTTGTGGTGGTGGTGTGATACAGGTGTTGTGGTGGTGGTGTGATACAGGTGTTGTGGTGGTGGTGTGATACAGGTGTTGTGGTGGTGGTGTGATACAGGTGTTGTGGTGGTGGTGTTATACAGGTGTTGTGGTGGTGGTGTTATACAGGTGTTGTGGTGGTGGTGTTATACAGGTGTTGTGGTGGTGGTGTGATACAGGTGTTGTGGTGGTGGTGTGATACAGGTGTTGTGGTGGTGGTGGTATACAGGTATTGTGGTCGTGGTGTTATACAGGTGTTGTGGTGGTGTCATACAGGTGTTGTGGTGGTGTGATACAGGTGTTGTATTGCCACCATTAAACAATATAACACCGGAAATAATTTGCCTATAGCCTTCTCATTTACATTACCAATTACAGTATTTTTACAGTGGAATATTCGAAGTGAAGCAACATATAAATCTCAATATTTATATATAAATATCCACGAGAGGATTTTTTTAGTAGTTATACACATTCACCTGTTTATATAAATATACATAAACATCAAAACCAAACTGCAGAACAAGATCGAGGTGTTTATATAAAAATTCGCCAGATAATTATGAAAAATACAGTTTCAGAAGAATTTAAATACCAGTACATAAATCAAACCATATATATAATAAACATCCATCAGTAAAAATAGGTAAAATAAATCCAAAAATATAAACCAGCGAGATTTTTACATAAACATCCAGTAAAGGGATTAAAAACACGATGCAAACACATACTATACGAATGCCACATATATTCCCCCCTCCCCCACATATCACCCGGAAATAGATGTGTCTAATAGTTCACCTGATAGGATATTCCTCGGACTCAGTTGGGGGTTAAACAAAAAACTGGAATCAGTATTATCTCTCAATGGTTAACTAAACGAAATTGAATAAATATTACGTACGAAAGGAACCATTTCACTATATCCAGCTCTCGTGTGTTATGTCATGGGAGGGTTGAGAGATAGGTATAGAGACAATAAATAAAGGAGGAATAGAAAGGGGAAGTAATGATAAATTAATGAGGACAATAAACAGAAAGGGGAAATAATAAGGGAAATAATAATAAAAGAATATTAAAAGAAATACATAACTCGAATTTAAAGTCAAAATATTGTCTAGTAACTTAACGGCAGTGCATATTATAAAGCATTCCGTTTTCTCTGTCTATAATAATTATTCACATATTTGTTTCATTACTAATTCACTCATTCCACAGAGTCATAATTTATTCTTTATTTATTAAAACTAAATATTTTAAACACTTCACAAACATAATTCAATATTTTTTTTATACATTCATCCACTTCTACATATTTACGCTCTATATATTCATTTAAACTAATTAAGAATTATTTTTTTACATTATAATGAGAAAATTAATACATATAATTACTCTAGTATTATTGTCGTCAACACCGTTTTCTATAAAATAATTCACCTCAAATTATTACTGACAAACACGTGTATTGTATCACAGTTATTTGCATAACAATATAAGAAGCTGTTTACTCCCTGTAGCTGTGTTTTGATTGGCCAGCGTCAGCCAATTAAAATCTATGTTCAGTGAAGCAATCACCTCTAAAACAATGAATATTTTGATTGGCTCATCTCGGCCAATTAAACTCGGTGTTTTGTCAGCTTTTGTGAGAGACTTGTAAACACTCGGCCAATGGTATTTAGTAATGAATAATATACTGTACATTATTATTATCATCATCATCATTATTATTATAATTATTATTATTATTATTATTATTATTATTAATTATTATTATTATTATTATTATCATTATTACTATTATTATTATTATTATTATTATTATTATTATTATTATTATTATTAATTATTATTATTATTATTATTATCATTATTATTATTATTATTATTATTATTATTATTATTATTATCATTATTGTTGTTGTTGTCATTATTATTAATATTATTATTATTATTATTGTTATTAAATGATAAAAATGTGATCATTAACCAATTATTGTCTCACTTATTAGTCATTAATTTATACACAAAACATCTGATCAAAACTAAATATTTATGAATCAGTGCAGGCAGTTGTTGTTGTTGTTGTTGTTGTTGGTGTTGTTGTTGGTGTTGTTGTTGTTGGTGGTGTTGTTGTTGTTGGTGTTGTTGTTGTTGTTGTTG